>OZ012662.1:35564725-36157590 GCA_963942545.1 Oxycera nigricornis | reverse complement strand
TTTCTTGTGGGGGTCATGGTTCCGGAGATATAGGGGTGCCCCACTTTTTGTTTGTTTTCAAGATGGAGCGCAGAGGATTGGGGCTGTGATCCCAGAAACTTGGATTTAAGCTGCCAGTAAGGCATACCACACAGTGCACCAAAAATTTGCTTGCCTACCAAAATGCTCCGCGAGTTTCGCAACGGGGGTTTGCCATCAAAAGCCGATTATTTGGCCTAAAACGGGTTTTTCACGCGACTTTCTCCCCTTTGGGATGAAATAACTCCCGTTAATGTGCAGTGATTGCAACAATCAATACCGCAAACGATTTGCGACAAAATTATCTTGGAATAGTATCGCAACGTGTTTTGCGTTAAACTTGTAATTAAAAAAGTTGTGGCGCCCGAAAGATGTTCCCCCCTTTTTGTGTGTGGTTTTTAGCTTGTAACTTTTTTATTATTGACCCAACGTAAAAGTGATGTATGACCGACTTGCTGAACATTCTATTCTACGCATGTTTGACATACACAACTTTCTTGTGGCAGCCATGGTTTGGGAGATATGAGGGAGCCCCAACTTCTTTTGTTTTGAAGATGGAGCCCAAAGGACAAAAGCTGCGACCCCAGAAACTCGAACTTAAGCTATCTATACCATTGCCCACGCATTGCATCAAAAAAAATCTGCCTACCTAAAATGCACGGTCAAACTACCAATTGACTGGACTACAAAGTCGATACGATTTTGTTTCGTGAGTTATGCTCGGAGAAAAACTGTCCGCGAACGCACGCACGTACGTTCGTTCATACACACGTTCGTACATACACATACACACACACACACAAACACACACACACACACATACTTCTTTCTAAAAACACATAAAATATACTCGTAGGACCTCAAAACGTAAAGATATGTCGAAAATTTCAATTTCGATTTTCGAGGCGATTACAAGAACTTCCCATATATTGGGAAGTTAAAAATAAATCAATATTCATGCCACTCTTAAATATATTAGTAAATTGAAAGAAGTCAATCATTGAAGTACTATTCATACAGCTTTTCATTGGCCTTCAATAAGCATCTGATAATATTAACATTTGTCATTGATCTTATTGTGGGCTGAATTTGAATAAGATGTCATTTAACATTCAACAACATGAGTAATAGGCAGCCATGATATTGATTAACTCATACATTTTTAATATTGTTCTGTATATATTTCGCACATAAAAATTCCGCCCATATGAAGTCACAAAACAATAATAAAAGCAATTTCCACATCAGCGAAATACAGAACATCATCATTTGTATTCTATTCTATTCTATTGTACAATATATTATTCTATTCATCAATCTCTCATGTTGTTCGCCTGTTTTAAGGTAAAATTTACCTGTGTGGCAACTAGAAACGGTGTTGTTCATCATTTTCTTGCCGCAATAAAAAAGACTGGCAACAATTTCATCTTTATTTTGCCGATGTTTATGGAAAAGTTCTCTATTGTCATAATCTCGCCACCCTGTTATTTATGATTTTGCAGATTTTATCTGAACGATGTTTACTACATATCTCATAAGATACCATAAATCCTTTTTTCGTCCAACTTATTCGTGCTTTGTCACTAAAGAAATCCCATTCGTATGATTAACCGAATGTAAGCATTGCGAGTAAACTTCTTGGTTAGAAATCTGCATATACTACTTGAAGAATCCACCGTACCTCAGATGATATCTTCAAATTGTATCTTCCATATCCTACATTATTCATGGTAAATAAATACATGCAACGTCTTTGAAAAAAAACGTGAACTAGAGGAATACTGGATAATGTTTCTGCTTGACTGATTTTCCTGCGCCTTCTACTTCTACATACTTTCTGAAGAAAAGTTACATATTTATTATTATTTTATTATTATTTAAAAAATTTTAAAAAAATTTATTTATTTTTATTTTAAAAAATCATGGTTTGAATTTCGATATGCCTAGAAAATATAAAACTGTAGACTGACACCTGAAATAATAAATTGAAATTCCATACAAAAGCTGCCACATTTTTTTTATTAATCATCAACTGATAGTAAACTAAATCATTTGAAATGTACATTCTAGCAAAATAATCACTTCCTAGATTCACCAATGTTGTATGGTGCAAGCAAGAGTGTCGAGTCATTTTTTTGCCTACACACTATACAGAAACAACGGAAATCCTTGGACAGAATGGATTTCCCACAAGTTTGATTGATAGCCGTACTTTGCATGTAAAGTGATTTTTTATGGCTCACAATTTGTTTAAATTTTTTACTGTGAATTTTGTCCTATCGCTGGTATTTGGTGTGGCCTCTTTTAAATGCTTACTGTTTTTACTCGCTTTTTATTCATTCCATTGAAAACAGTTTTCGTAAAAACGCTTATTTATTTCACTACTGTAAATTGAGGGTAGACAAACTATAAACGAATCCTAGCCAAACTGAGTAGACAAAAAAAGGGTTGGGCTTTGAAAAAAGGTATCCGCACTTAATGGACGAACAAATGAATTACGAATGCTCTGCATTGATGTGAAAAAAGGAGAAAAAATAAAGTTTTAAGTATTTGAAATTACTTGCTAAGTGTATTGAGTTGCTGTAAAAATCAGAACAGTGAATTCTACTCCTTTAGCTAGTATCGTACTCAGGCGTGATTTTTTTTCGAAACATTATCTTATAGGTATGCAACCATTGACAATGAGATATTTAATTTCTTTCCTGGTATCGGCCATCCCGTGTTTCTTAGTGAATTATGTTTATTGATGATTGTAGTCTCCAATTGCTGCTAGTCTAAAGAAGAATATTCCAGAAGTCATAGTTCAAGAATAAATAATAAATAGAAAATAAGAAATACTTGTAAATGCTATAAGAACAAAGTAATTCAGTCAATTTTTTGCACAATTTTTTAAAAAAAGTAGTTTATTTAGAAAGTATATCAAATAAAGTATCCTAAGGCTAGATATTTTATACAGATTTTGACAAAAATAAAAGATTTTGGCCATAGACTGGCAGCTCGCAAGTGCGTTTTCTTAGCTATTGAAATGATGGTCTCCATCAAAACTTGGCCAGCTATATATTAAAATTGGTTGATCCAACCTAAACGGAGATAAAAAGCTAACATTCGTCCAGTTTCAATACTTTAAATGAAGTTGAAGTGCGTGTACCGATGGCTAATAACAACAGATTTAACTAGCCATTCTTTGATCTGCAACCATATAAGGTATTTTCATTTGAAATATAATCTACATTTTATCTTGAATCTTGAAGAGTCTTAAAGATATTAGAAATTATGGAGATTTTGACAAAGAAAACGCCATGATTTTGTAAATTGGGTATGATATAATAAATGTAAAAACTGTTGTTCCGATTTTCTTCGAAGTTCTTTAGATTTTTTGTGAATAATTTGGTACGTTTCAGTAGGCTTTTTTAACTTCCCAGTATATGGGAAGTTCTTGTAATCGCCTCGAAAATCGAAATTGAAATTTTCAACTTTTCTTTACGTTTTGAGGTCTATAGAGTATATATAAAGTGTTTTTAGAAAGGGAGATGTATGTGTGTGTGTGTGTACGTACGTACGTACGTTCGTGAACACTTTTTTCTACGAGCATAACTCACGTAAACAAAGTCGTATCGACTTCGTTCAGAGGTCAATCGAAGCGTCTTTGTAATCTTAAGAGCTGATTAGTTTTTGGAAAACTTCGGTCGGGGGGGTTTGATGTTTTGCCCGTTTGAAGGTCATTTCTGTCAGGCGCTATATCTCGCGAACCAAACATACAATTTTTTTGAACAAGGTGTCAATCGACGCGTATTAACGTTTGTGTTATTTTATCACATTTTGAAAAAAATTGTTGGAGCGGTTTTCAAATTTTTTAAAAATCAGTGCAAAAAATTAGGGTTTTTTTCAAAAACAATAAATTTTTAACCTTATTGTCAAGTCGTAGTAATCAATGTTTATAAAATTTATATACTCCAAACAATGTTCGCAAAAACTTTATCAAAACTTTTTCTCATGATAACGTAAAAAAATAAATTAAAAATAAAAAAATCATTAAAAGTCATCATGATTTTCATGGTCATTTTTATCATTCACTATATCTCACGAACCAGATATAATATTTGCATCATTAAGGTGTCAGTTGACGTGTATTAACATCTTTGTGAAGTTTTTAACATTATAAAAATTCGTTTCAGCCGTTTTTTAATTTGATAGAAGAAAATGCGAAAAATTATGGTTTTTTCATAGAAAATATTTTTAACTTGATTTGCACAGCACATTGATCCAGTTTATAAAATTTATACATTCTTATCAGTTTTTGGAGAGAAACCGGCAAAATTTTATTCCATGATTATGAAAAAACTAAATTAAAAATAAAAAAAATCATTCAGAATTACCATGTAAAGAGGGTTCATACAAGTGCTATTACTTTATATCTTTTATTCTAGTAAATGTTGTAAATTCAATCCAAGTTTTAAGATATTTGCATAATTTGAGCAGATTTTTAATAGTTTTTATAGTCTTTTAATTAAAAAAAATTGCTTAAATTATAAAACCAACAAAATTTTTCAAGACCAAAAAGGCCCCCACCGATTGATCCGCGTGAATATTCAATCTATCCTCATCGACCAAAAACCTTACGTAATCAATGGACCCTCCCGTAGACGATATGATTCATATTAACTCATTCCTGTTACTATTACTTCTCATTGTTGTAATGTTATTGGTGTTTATGTAGATATTACTGGGAAGTTGACCGTGTGGACCTCAAGGATCGCACCTCGCGGCTTGTTGTCTATGTAAAGCAAATATATTAAAAGTAGATTTGATTATTCTATGCACTTGTTAACTTCCCAGTATATGGGAAGTTCTTGTAATCTCCTCGAAAATCGAAATTGAAATTTTCAACGTTTCTTTGCGTTTTAAGGTCTATAGAGTATATCTAAAGTGTTTTAGAAAGAAATATGTATGTGTATGTGTGTGTGTGTACGTACGTGTGTGTGCGTTCGTGGACAGTTTTTTCTACGAGCATAACTCACGTAAACAAAGTCGTATCGACTTTAGGGGAAAGCGGGGCTACGCCGTACATCGAGGTAATGCCGTACACCTCATTTTGCCGCTACGTTTTGAAAACATATGAGTTTAGTCGGTGCTGACGCAGTGAGGAAGTTACTGTAAACTCATCAGACTGAGTTAGTTCATCCTTTATGTACGGTACGCGTTCAGTTATAAAAAGTCTTGTTTTGTTGGTTTTACTTACTATTTTTGATCTCCACTAATTTAGATGTAAGCGGAAAGCTTTCACATTTAAATTGGTGACTTTTAAACTATAAAAATCGACATTTCTCAAGATACGTTTGACATTACAACGAAAACCTGTTGACAACAAGAAGGAAGGTTATGTTATAAATTTACTACGAGCTCAGGTTGGGGCAACGTCGTACAAAAGTGTACGACATTGCTCGGTAGTGTACGGCATTGCCCCAAATGGTTTTTTATGGCATTTCACTTCTGAATTGTTTTGCTTTCGTATAGACTAGACGACATTGATTCTTTATTTTAGATGGTCCGGAATTATAAAAGAAAAACAAATATGCTTCGATGGAGTGAAGAAGACATGCAGTTAGCAATTGATGATGTCAGAAATAATATTAAGAAGTTGAGACAGGCTGCCAGGGCTCATAACATACCAGTAATGACTCTAAGTGATCGACTTAAGAGTGGAAGTGCAAAAAAGGCTGATTTAAGTAGAAAATCGACATTTACAGAAGAGCAAGAAAATGAAATTGCTCAGCAAGTTCTGCTTCTAGCAAATATGTTTTAAGGTATTTCATCGATTGAGCTTCGACGTTTAGTTTTCGAATATGGGGCATTTCACGTGAACCCGACAACGAAAAAAAGGGAGGTTCTGAAATTCGTTCATATTGGGCACATTTGTACTTCTAGGGTATATGAATGTGTACACATAATATTTTTGTTATTTGATGTTTAGTTGTTCAGATATGGGATTCTAAAGAATTCAAATTTTCACAGAAGGGGTTTTTTGAAATTTTATTTTCATATTGAAGTAAATTATAATTAAACAAGCCGCGAAGTGCGACCCTTGAGGTCCACACGGTCAACTTCCCAGTAATATCTAGATAAACATTGAAAATATTAAACAAAATAATAATTTTAAAAATATTACTACTTTAAATAATAATAATGAGAGGTATTCATAGCAGCAACAGGAATGAGTTGATATTAATCATATCATCTACGGAAGGGTTTTTTTTTGGACTTCCATCATTTAAGCAGATTTTTTATTAACACTAAAACACTGTAAAAACTATTAAAAATCTGCTCAAATTATGCAAATATTATAAAACTTCGATTGAGTTTACAACAATTTCCTTAGAATAAAAGATATAAATTAATGTCATTCGTATGAACCCTCTATACATAATAACTTTGAATGATTTTTTATTTTTTATTTAGTTTTTTTTTATAATCATGGATTATGGTTTTGCTGGTTTCTCTTCAAAAACTGATAAGAATGTATAAATTTTATAAAAAATTATTACTGTGCTGTGCAAATCAAGTTAAAAAATTATTTTTTATGAAAAAACCTTAAAACCCTAAAACCCTAATTTTTTGCATTTCTTTTATTAAATTAAAAAGCTGCTGAAATTTTTTTTATGCAATGTTAAAAAAATTGCAGCAATGTTAATAAACGTTTATTGACACCTTAATGATGCAAATATTATATCTGGTTCGTGAGATAAAGTGAATGATAAAAATGACCTTGGCAATCATGATGACTTTTAATTATTTTTTATTTGTAATTTAATTTTTTTACGTAATCATGAGAAAAAGTTTTGAAACTGTTTCTACAAAGATTGTTTGGAGTATATAAATTTTATAAACACTGATTGCTATATTTCGTAAATCAGGTTATAAATTTATTGTTTATGAAAAAAAATCTAATTTTTTGCACTTTATTCTCTTAAATTAAAAAACGGCTCCAACAGTTTTTATAAAAATTTGATAGATTCACGCAAATATTAATACGCGTTGATTGGCACCTTGACAATGCAAATCGTATGTTTGGTTCGTCAGATATAAAGCATGACAGAAATGGCCTTGAAGAACATGATGACTGTTAATGATTTTTTATTTTTTATTTGATTTTTTTGTTATCATGAGTAAAAAACTTTGATGTCATTTTCAATAGAACTGTTTGGAGTTAATAAATTTTATAAACATTGGTTGCTGCAACTTGGAAATAAGGTTAAAAATTTATTGTTTTTGAAAAAACCCGTTATTTTTTGTACTTTTTTTAAAAAAAATAAAAAACGGCTCCAAGAAATTTTATAAAAACTTGATAGAATCACATAAATGTAAATACGCGTCAATTGACATCTTATTCAAGAAAATCGTACTTTAGGTTCGCGAGATATAACGCATGACAGAAATGACCTTCAAACGGGGAAAACAGCAAACCCCCCCGACCGAAGTTTTCTAAAAACTAATTAGCTCTTAAGATTGCAAAGACGCTTCGATTTACACTTCAACAAAGTCGATACGACTTTGTTTACGTGAGTTATCGTCGTAGAAAAAAGTGTCCACGAACGTACATACACACACACACACACACATCTCCCTTTCTAAAAACACTTTATATATACTCTATAGACCTCAAAACGTAAAGAAATGTTGAAAATTTCAATTTCGATTTTCGAGGCGATTACAAGAACTTCCCATATACTGGGAAGTTAATAATAAACGTAGTGTTTTGTATAGAAAATTTACTGTTCTTTTTGATTTTCAAATGAGATTCCGAATTTGAATTTTTTTTCTAGTTTTAAACCGGAAGTGAACATTTAAAATATTTTTTTCAATAACTTCGACCATTTTAATTTTTAATTTTTTTATTGTAAAATAAAGCTTAACATGTATACAATTTACCATAAAAATTGCAGAATGGGATCTGGATTAGTTTAGGAGATATATTAAGTAGAGTGCGTGCATGTCGCTCTGAGCGTGATACCTGTCGCTTGTTAAAGTTGTTTGGTGATGTAAAAATAGATTAAAACGTTAATAATATATCAGTAAAATTGATTATTTATTGTTGCCTTACCTGTTTGTGTCATTCTGAAGTTATTTAATACCTAAATTTTAAATAAAATGTAAAATATTTCCATTCCATTTTACATCTAAACTTTTAGGAATTTTTCTTATATCTTTAAATTTTCGGAGCCAGTAAATTTAATGGATTTAAGTGCCGATCACCGTAGGGAGACAAACAAAGTCAATCAAAATGATAAAACTTATTAACGAACGTAGCTCACTAAGAGGTTAGAACAACAATGAAAAAAAATGGAAAACGTGCGTTGCTTGCCTTCATGGTTTTATGTCTTTCTATTATGTAATTTTGATTCGTTTTGATGAAGTGATTCTTTTTGCAATTAAGAGGTGGTGTTTTTATTCGTATTTTGTCACCACAATATGAGTAAAAATCACGAAAAATAATGTTTTATTTTGAAAATGGTTTCTTCACATAATTTCTTTCAAAATATTACATTTTATTTTAAATTTAGGTATTCAATAACCTGAGAACGACACAAAAGGGTAAGGCAACAATAAATAATCAATTTTACTGACATATTATCAACGTTTTAATGTATTTTTACATCACCAAACAACTTTAACAAGCGACAGGTATCACGCTCAGAGCGACATGCACGCACTCTAATTAATATATCTCCTAAACTAATCCAGATTCCATTCTGCAATTTTTATGGTAAATTGTATACATGTTAAGCTTTATTTTACAGAGAAAAAAAATTAAAAATTAAAATGGTCGAAGTTAATGAAAAAAATATTTTAAATGTTCACTTCCGGTTTAAAACTAGAAAAAAAATTCAAATTCTGAATATCATTTGCAAATCAAAAAGAACAGTAAATTTTCTATACAAAACACTAAATTTATTATTTAAATATAATTTACTTCAATATGAAAATAAAATTTCAAAAAAACCCTTCTGTGAAAATTTGAATTCTTTAGAATCCCATATCTGAACAACTAAACATCAAATAACAAAAATATTATGTGTACACATTCATATACCCTAGAAGTACAAATGTGCCCAATATGAACGAATTTCAAAACCTCACTTTTTTTTCGTTGTCGGTTTCACGTGAAATGCCCCATATGCTAAACTGAATGACATCCCAAATAATTTTAAAAGAGAATGTAGGCTGGCAGGCCAAGATTGGCTTAATGGATTTTTGAAGCGGCAGAATAAAATCAGCGTGACAAAACCAGAACCAACTGCTATCAATAAATCAGAAGTTGATTTGTTTTTTTCAAACCTGTCATCTCAAATGACCAATAACAAATTTCAACCTTCGAAAATTTATAACTTTGACAAAACGGGAATTTCTACTGTTCAAAAACCTAGAAAAATATTGGGGCCAAAAGGAACCAAAGCAGTAGGCGCTGCGACAAGTTGGGAACGTGGCAAAAATATTACTGTTTGTTGTGCCATGAGTGCCAGTGGGGAATACATCCCCCCAATGTTTATATACCCTAGAAAGAAGATGAGTGAGTTGCTGACCAAAGTTGGACCACCAAATGCAATTTATCACTGCAGCACGAATGGTTGGATAACTGAAAATTTATTTGTGTCTTGGCTAAAGCATTTCATTTCGTACGCCAAGCCAACTAGAGAAAATCCTATACTTTTGATTATGGGCAATTACAAAATTCATACAACATTAGCTGCATATAACCTTTGTAAAGAGAATGGTATAATTGTGGTGACTCTTCCACCACACTCTTCACATCGGCTGCAGCCGTTAGATATAACCTTTTACAGCAGTTTAAAAGCTGCATTTATCAAACAGTGTGACAATTTTCTCAGAATACACCCACATGAAAGAATAGCTCCATATGACATTGCTGCTATTTTCAGAAATGCTTATGTTATAGTAGCTAATATTGAATAAGGAGTGAGTGGTTTTGCAGCCGCTGGGATACATCCCTTTGATCCAGAAAAACTCAAAGAAGAAGATTTTGCAGTGCGTTCAGAAGTCGAACAAAGACTGCCGATTTTGGAATACACAGACGATTTCGATGCGGAAAATGAAAATCAGCCTCAAATTCCGATTGAGGACGATGCAGACCAAATCCTAGCAACACAAAATTCACTTCCACTGGCAAACTTACGCTTGAGAACGATTCTACGCCATCTACATCTAAAGGGATTTTTTTAAATCCCTCTGTCCTACCCCACACTATAAAACTATGAAGCCCATTGCCAGACAGCAACATCCAATTGTTTATTTCATGTAATAATTCTCTGCTTTTACAATATGTGTGGTTGTACGGTATTACCCCATCTATTGTATGGAGTTGCCCCGACACTCGATGTAATCTCGTAAAATGTAGTTTCTTCTTAAAAAATTATTTAAAAAATCTGAAGTAAATAAATTAAGTATTAGTGAAGAAAGTTGTAGAAAACTAACTAAATTAAGTATCAGTAGTAAACATATTATTCTTATCGTTATTTTAAGGGAGAAATAAACAAACTGGCTTAAGTGTACGCCATTACCCCGCTTTCCCCTAAATTTTGAAAACCACCAAAATTCAATCAAATTTGCATTTGCGGTAATCAACGCTTTGAATAGTAAAATGTTTTGTGGACAATAATTTGTAAGATCATATGCTTTAAAAAGCTTTCATGAAATAAAAAAAAATAGTTTTTAGTAGTTTTGTTCTATAGTGTTCTATAGTCGCAAGGTGCGACCCTTGTCCTGCCCTTTTTAATTACCTTCAAAACCAGGAAATCCAGCTCTTGATTAGACTCCACCTCGTGTGTGGAAGTAATTTTGTTATGTATCGTGTAAATCTCCCTCAGAGTTTCGTCCAGCTTTCCCCTCTCAACTACTGTAAATATGTCGTCAACATACCGAAGCCAAATTCTCGGGAGTATTCCTTCTTGCTCGATTTTATCCTCAATCCACGTCATAAAAAGTTCACTCAGAATTGGAGAGAGGGAGTTCCCCATAGCCACCCCTGCCTTTTGTTTAAAGAACCTACCCCTGAATGTGAAATAATTTTCAGACATGCAAGTCGTTGCTAGTTTGGCGAATTGTCTCGCCCGTTTTCTTCGTTCTGGTGTTGACTCCGCCAAATGTTTTTCAATCCACTCCTCAAAAAAAGCTAATGCTTGTTTAGCTGGTATGCTCGGAAACAGGGATTTAACGTCGAAGGACACTAGGACTTCATCACTATTGATCTCTTCCACCTCCGCTAACCTTTCTAAAAACTCTTCCCTGTTCCTGACCGCTTTTTTGCTGTCTATGTTCCCCATATTTCCTTACTCCTTAACAAGCCATTTCGCTATCCTTACTGTGGGTGCCTTGCTCGCTGCTACGTTATTTGTTATTTTTCTACGTTATTTGTTATTTTCATATCGGTGATTGAAGGACAAAGAGCGCTAGCAAAAATTAATGCAACTTTTGTTATTGCGCTCACTGAAGAGATTTTGTCGCAAGGTGGTTATTTTGAATAGTTTAGTTCACAATTTCCATAATTCATGTGATATTTTTCTCAGTGAAATCTGTAATTTTCGGAATCAAGGGCCTAAACGTTTTGCAACCTTTCTTTTCACGGTAGAGAAGTTCAGTCAAAATAAAATGAAATGGTCTTTGACAAACAACGAAACGAAGACGGAACGAAAAATAAGTAAAAGTTTTCCGTATTCTATTAATAAATCATAAACATGTGTCCTGAAATTCACAACAATCTTAGAGATATTGTTCTTTTCAACGTATAGTTGAAGTCTTTAACTGATTTGATAATATATTTGTAAGCATTCCTTTTTTCTGAGAAAACATACATTTGATGTAAGCTTAAGGAATAAATGGCAAGAGAAATGTCAATTTTCATTTATTAACTTCCCAGTATATGGGAAGTTCTTGCAATCGCCTCGAAAATCGAAATTGAAATTTTCAACTTTTCTTTACGTTTTGAGGTCTATAGAGTATATATAAAGTGTTTTTAGAAAGGGAGATGTATGTGTGTGTGTGTGTGTACGTACGTACGTTCGTGGACAGTTTTTTCTACGAGCATAACTCACGTAAACAAAGTCGTATCGACTTCGTTGAGATGTCAATCGAAGCGTCTTTGCAATCTTAAGAGTTGATTAGTTTTTGGAAAACTTCGGTCGGGGGGGTTTGCTGTATTGCCCGTTTGAAGGTCATTTCTGTCAGGCGCTATATCTCGCGAACCAAACATACGATTTTTTGAACAAGGTGTCAATCGACGCGTATTGACGTTCTTGTTATTATATCGAATTTTGAAAAAAATTGTTGAAGCGGTTTTCAAATTTTTTAAAAATAAGTGCAAAAAATTAGGTTTTTTTTCAAAAACAATAAATTTTTAACCTTATTGTCAAGTTTTAGTAATCAATGTTTATAAAATTTATATACTCCAAACAATGTTCGCAAAAACTTCATCAAAACTTTTTCTCATGATTACGTAAAAAAATAAATTAAAAACAAGCCGCGAGGTGCGACCCTTGAGGTCCACACGGTCAACTTCCCAGTAATATCTACATAAACATCAACAACATTAAACACAATAATAATTTTGAAAATAATACTACTTTAAGTAATAACAATGCGAGGTATTCATAGCAGTAACAGGAATGAGTTAATATGAATCAAATCGTCTACGGGAGGGTCCATTGATTACGTAAGGTTTTTGGTCGTTGAGGACAGATTGAATATTCACGCGGATCAATCGGTGGGGGCCTTTTTGGTCTTGAAAATTTTGTATATGCAGTCAAAAATAGGTTCAATTGCATGTAAAAAGTGAATTGTATTACAAATGATGATGGTTATTGAAATCTTACGATTACTAAAGAATGAATCTACTAAAAACTACAATTTTTTATTCGATGAAAGCTTTTTAAAGCATATGATCTTGCAAAGTATTGACTACAAAACATTTTACCATTCAAAGCGTTGACACCGCAAATGCAAATTTGATTGAAATTTTGTTGGTTTTCAAAATTTAAGCAGTTTTTTTAATTAAAAGACTATAAAAACTATTAAAAATCTGCTCAAATTATGTGAATATTATAACACTTTGATTGAATTTACAACAATTTTGTTAGAATAAAAGATATAAACTAATATCATTCGTATGAACCCTCTTTACATGAATGATTTTTTATTTTTTATTTAAATTTCTTCATAATCATGGAACAATTTTTTGCTGCTTTCTCTTCAAAAACTGATAAGAATGTATAAATTTTATAAACTGGTATCACTGTGCAGTGCAAATCAAGTAAAAAAAATATTTTTTTATGAAAAAAAATCAAATTTTTCGCATTTTCTTCTATTAAACTAAAAAAATGGCTGAAACGAATTTTTATAATGTTGGAAACTTCACAAAGATGTTAATATACGTCAGCTGATACCATATTGATGCAAATATTATATCTGGTTCGTGAGATCTAGTGAATGATAAAAATGACCTTGAAAATCATGATGACTTTTAATGATTTTTAATTTATTTTTTTACATCATCATGAGAAAAAGTTTTGATGTTGTTTTTACAAACATTGTTTGGAGTATATAAATCTTACAAACATTGATTACTTGGACTTGAAAATAAGGTTAAAAATTTATTGTTTTTTAAAAAAAAAACCAATTTTTTGCATTTTTTTTTTAAAAATTAAAAAACCGCTCGAAGAATTTTTTTAGAAACTTTATAGAATCACACTTACGTCAATACACGACGATTGACACCTCAACCATGCAAATCTTACGTTGGGTTCGCGAGATATAACGCATGACAGAAATGACCTTCAAACGGGCAAAACAGCAAACCCCCCCGATCGAAGTATACCAAAAACTAATGAGCTCTTAAAATTGCAAAGACGCTTCGATTGACACCTCAACGAAGTCAATACGACTTTGTTTACGTGAGTTATGCTCGTAGAAAAAAGTGTCCACGAACGTACGTACGTACGTACGTACGTACGTACACACACACACACACACACATACATCTCCCTTTCTAAAAACACTTTATATATACTCTATAGACCTCAAAACGTAAAGAAATGTTGAAAATTTCAATTTCGATTTTCGAGGCGATTACAAGAACTTCCCATATACTGGGAAGTTAATAAAAAATCATTATAAGTCATCATGATTTTCATGGTCATTTTTATCATTCACTATATCTCACGAACCAGATATAATATTTGCATCATTAAGGTGCCACTTGACGTGTATTAACATCTTTGTGAAGTTTTTAACATTATAAAAATTCGTTTCAGCCGTTTTTTTAATTTGATAGAAGAAAATGCGAAAAATTATGGTTTTTCATAGAAAATATTTTTAACTTGATTTGCGCAGCACATTGATCCAGTTTATAAAATTTATGCATTCTTATCAGTTTTTGGAGAGAAACCAGCAAAATTTTATTCCATGATTATGAAAAAACTAAATGAAAAATAAATAAAAAATCATTCAAAGTTACCATGTAAAGCGGGTTCATACGAGTGCTATTACTTTATATCTTTTATTCTAAAAAAAATGTTGTCAATTCAATCCAAGTCTAAGATATTTGCATAATTTGAGCAGATTTTTAATAATTTTTATAGTCTTTTAATTAAAAAAAATTGCTTAAATTTTGAAAACCAACAAAATTTTTCAAGACCAAAAAGGCCCCCACCGATTGATCCGCGTGAATATTCAATCTATCCTCATCGACCAAAAAACTTACATAATCAATGGACCCTCCCGTAGACGATATGATTCATATTAACTCAATCCTGTTACTATTACTTCTCATTGTTGTAATGTTATTGGTGTTTATGTAGATATTACTGGGAAGTTGACCGTGTGGACCTCAAGGGTCGCACCTCGCGGCTTGTTATATAATTTTGTAGGTAATCATGAAAAAAAATTTTGCTGGTTTTTTCACAAAAACTATTCGGAGTATATAAATTATATAAACATTGATTACTTAGATTTGAAAATCAGGTTAAAAATTTTGTGTTTTTGAAAAAAAACCTAATTTTTTGCACTTTTTTTAAAAAAAATTAAAAAACGGCTCGAAGAATTTCTTTCAAAATATGATACAATCACATCAATGTTAATACACGTCGATTGACACCTTGTGCAAAAAAATCGTACGTTTGGTTCGTGAGATATAGCGCATAACATGGTTGACCTTCAAGGGGTGAAAACAGCAAACCCCCCCGACCAAAGTTTCCAAAAAACTAATCAGCTCTTAAGATTGCAAAGACGCTTCGATTGACACCTTAACGAAGTCGATACGACTTTGTTTACGTGAGTTATGCTCGTAGAAAAACTGCCTGCGAACGCACGTACGTACGTACATACACACACACACACACACACATACATACTTCTTTCTAAAAACTTTTTATATATTCTCTATAGACCTCAAAACGTAAAGAAAAGTTGAAAATTTCAATTTCGATTTTCGAGGCGATTACAAGAACTTCCCATATACTGGGAAGTTAAAAATTATTAAAAGTCATCATGATTTTCAAGGTCATTTTTATCATTCACTATATCTCACAAACCAGATATAATATTTGCATCATTAAGGTGTCAGTTGACGTGTATTAATATCTTTGTGAAGTTTTTAACATTATAAAAATTCGTTTTAGCCGTTTTTTTAATTTAATAGAAGAAAATGCAAAAATTATATTTTTTTTCATAAAAAATAATTTTTAACCTGATTTGCACAGCACAATAATACCTGTTTATAAAATGTATACATTCTTATTAGGTTTTGAAGAGAAACCGGCAAAATTTTCTTCCATGATTATGAAAAAAACTAAATGAAAAATAAAAATCATTCAAAGTTACCATTTAAAGAGACTTCATACGAATGCTTTTACTCTATATTTTTTATTCTAAAAAATTGTTGTAAATTCAATCAAAGTTTTAAAATATTTGCATAATTTGAGCAGATTTTAAATAGTTTTTATAGTCTTTTAATTAAAAAAAATGCTTAAATTTTTAAAACCAACAAAAATTTTCAAGACCAAAAAGGCACCCCACCGATTGATCCGCGTGAATATTCAATCTGTCCTCATCGACCAAAAACCTTACGTAATCAATGGATCCTCCCGTAGACGATATGATTCATATTAACTCGTTCCTGTTACTGCTATGAATACCTCTCATTGTTGTAATGTTGTTGATGCTAATGTAGATATTACTGGGAAGTTGACCGTGTGGACCTCAAGGGTCGCACCTCGCGGCTTGTTTTAATTATTTTTGAGAAAAGGTTAACCTAATCCAATTGACCAAATTCTTTTGAGTAATTTTTAATCAGTATCTTTTAGCTGGCTCTTGAGAAGCTATTTCCACATGTGGACGTTTCTCAAAAGTTGACATCGATTGTATTAAAATATACATATGTATGTATGAAATGAATTTGCTACCAATAGTTTGGTAACAGTGTTTACCACTTTGCCTCAAAATGCATTATCTAAGGTGATATCTTGTTAAATTATCTCTGCCGGCGTTTGCGTTGTTGCTGTTGTCTTGCTTTACGGTAGTTTATAATATTGAAATAGCATCAAAATATAGTGTAGCATTCGACGCAGCTTTTGAGTAGGGAGGGACAGGTAAGATTTCCCAGCAAAGCCCGTTGTCTATCAGACATTTTCTTCAGTTAAAAATCTGACAAGGATCTTCTAGAGAAGGGTCTAGTTGATATCTACACATACCGAATGGGTTCAATTAATTTTTCTTTGAATACTTCAACCTTATCATTGTTATGTATTTTTATCGTATGGATTGAATTATGTAATTATGTATATGTATATAAGAAAAGTTGGAAAGAAATGATTATATTACGCTGAAATTTGCAGATAAAATAATAAGAACAAAAATAGGTAACGCTGTTAAGGTAAGACAATTTACTATCATGGAACATAATACAAAGGTAAAATGGAAAATATAATTGAATGAATAATGAGATTGTTAACTAAGCAACACATGTTCGAAAATATCTAACAATTATTACTAACAAGAGGTGATAATAATTTTTGCTGCATTTTAATTTGATTGATGATTGCACTGAATATAAGTAAACAACATATATTTAAGTAAACATATATTTAAGTAATCATCAAACTAGACAACACATGAAACAAAGTTTGTAGAGTATTTAATAATTTCTTTTGAAATTGACTTCAATCAATTAAAATTTAACTAGAAAAACTTACAGGATTAAAGAATACTTACACGCCAACTATAAATTATACGACAAAAGCATTATGCAAATCTGATTTTCGGCAATTACTATTTATCAAAGCATTGTGTTGTGGATAAATTTATATTCACCCCAAAGCTTTGGCCAACATAAAGCAAAATATGGTCCAATGGTACCATAGCGGATGTTAATCGAATAAAAACCACAAATGTAAAACACTGAAAATTATTCAGGAAACAAACCTTTGGCCGACCATGTGTAAAACTATTTGAGGTGTGGAATTTGCTTAGTCCCGGATAAAGGACAATTGATAGCATTGTGGTGTATCCGGGGACAATTAGTTCTATTCATTGTATGAAATTATCACCGCAATGGCAAATATATTGGAGTATCGATAATAGTTACCACCGCAAAACACATCTCTTTTTGAACGCTGTTAAAAGGTGAAGGAAATGATGAATTTTACAGAAAATGTCTCAAAATTAAAATTTCATTCACAAAAACTATCAACCGTCATCAAAAAGACCAAATGAAGTACAACGAAAGGAATATCTCTGCAGGTGAGGAAATGAATACACAATAATATTTGTTTGAGAACAATTTACCTCAAAAAACATATTTGAAAAAATTAATTTGCAAATAAATTACTTCATGACCTTAGACTATAGCTTTCCTACTAAAAACATTCAGGATAAAATTAACAAAGTACATAAAGCAATTCAGAAAAGCTAAAAAAATGTGATCTAAGTGCGACCCTTGAGGCCCACACGACTAACTTTCCAGTGGGGTGAATAAAAAGCTATAATTTGTTTTTATTATTAATTACTATTACCAATAATTACTATTATTAAACATTATTATTCTAAGTTGACATAATTACTTTTATTATTTTCATCAATTTTTTATCTAACCATAAAAGCTTTGGTAGAGGAGCACGTCTCCACCACCTGTTCACCCTCTCTACCAAAGCCTCAGCAACCTCGTCCTCCTTTTCCTCGTCATCCTTCTTGTCCTCCTCTTTGTCCTAAAACTCATTCTCCATTTCGGCCACGGAATCCACAACTATTATTGTGGGTATTTAATTATTATTTACAATAATCATTCGTTATTAAGAATGTTTGACCGTTACTGAATTATTATAATTGACTTTATATATACAATATCAAATTTTAACTAATATTATTTGATTGTTATTAACAATATTAAATTATTTATAACAATATCCAATTATTAACTGCATTATCGTCTCTACTCCCATTCACCCAAACCTGATAATATAAGTTTGGAATATTATAAATTAATATTTTTAACTTTCCAGTTCCCTATGGGAAGTTATTGTAATGGGGTCGATTTGGCGAATCCCAAATTTTGACATATCTCCACGTTTTAAGGTCTCCAGAATCCAAATCCATCGTTTTTAGAGAGATGTCTGTGAGTGTGTATGTGCGTATGTACGAATGTGTGGATGTGCGTATGTGCGGATGTGCGTATGCGCGTATGTGCGTTCGGAATTATTTTTCGTCTCGATTATCTTATTTGAATGGAAACTGTTGCAGTGTAGGTATAGTATATACAACATTTTTAGTTAAAAAGAAAAAAAATTAATAAATAACGGGCATTGTTAAAATTGTACTTTCTTATATATTTTTTAAGGCAGGTAATTATCACACTCGATAAAATAAAGATGTGGTCAAAGCAATATAGTTTTTTTTTTTATTTTTGGTTGCATGAAATGTGACAAAATGCATTGCAACATCAATTTAGACAGTTTGGTCTTCACAAAAATTTGCTTCTGATGTTTACTTCAGAATTTATGATCTATGAACCAAAGATTTTGGCTTTATTATTGAAAAACTCATTATTTGCATTGTGCCCCTTTTGACCAAAAAATATATTATGAACAGTTACCAAATTTAAAAATTTGTTGAGTGAGCCTCTCGCATATTATACTGCAATGCTATGCTCTTGAAACCGTGAGATATATTTATTTTAAATCTAACTTAGTGCAAAGGTCATCCAAATAACTAGAGCTTTCTAGTCTTTCAAGTGTATGGATGAAAATTACCAGTTGTGTAAAACAGGCTTTGGAAACTCTCTCCTATTAAAATTTATCCACGTAAAAACTTATCCGATCTTACATGCACCAAATGCTTTCCATGATCAATGAACACTCTCTAAGATGATAAGCTTTACGTCAACTGAAAATTTATTTTTAATGAAAAAAGCCTAATTTTTGCAATTTTTAATTTCCCAGGATATGGGAAATTCTTGCAATCGCCTGGAAAATCGAAATTGAAATTTTCAATATTTGTTTACGTTTTGAGGTCTATAGAGTATATTTAAAGTTTTTAGATCGAAGGATGAGTGTGTGTGTATGTACACAACCACTCATATGTATTTGCCCACCCAGATGTTTTGAGATTTTGCATATTAATAGACGGTTTTTTGATGTAAAACGATTTAATTATATCTTTCGTTAATGTTGACATCTTGTTTGTATAAAAAATTTGTATGTGTAATTATAAAATCTACCAAATGTTTTTGAAAAATGATAAATAAGTTTTCAATGAAAATGGCATTAGCTGACTTCGAAAGTGATTTACCTCATCCGGGAACCGAATTTTTTAGGGTTTTCTTTTATTATCGGAAGAAGATACTTGGATGTATTTAGGAATGCGTCGAATTTGAAGTTAACTTGTTTGACTGCGAAGAAATTATAATTGAAAATTTATGCTGCCGGTGGACTTGTATTTTTTCACACTTCTATTGAGTGATTATTCAATAAACGAAAGGCAAAAGAACTTTCGACTGAAGTACCAGCTACGATATTTGCACATCATAAATATGCCAAAGCAATCGTCAAATTTTTCGGGAACTAAAAATCTTGAAGAGAACAGTAGACTACAAAGTGAACAAATTTAAGACCTCCAAAAGTGTCAGAAATAAAAACGGTAATGAAGACTCAGGACCACGACTGTAGCTAAAGATAGGAAGATAATGATTGCCAGCAAACGTAACAGATGTCTTATTGCTATAGAAGTAATCGCTGAAGTGAATTTAGGGCGATCTAAACACCTAAGTGTGTCAATCGTCAAACGAAAGCTACAAGAAGCAGACCTTCATGGACTTGTTTTGGGTTTATTACTATTATTACATGTCAGAAATAAGAAGAAGAGATTAGAATAGGCGAAACAACACAAAAATTGGACACCTAAAGACTGAACAAAGGTGTTGTGTAGTGACAAATCGAAATTCGAAGTTTTTGGCTCCTGGCGCAGAGTCTTTGTGCCGAGATCAGCAGAAGAACGGGCATTAGACCAATGTTAAGTGCCTACCATCAAACATGGGGGAAGCTCTATTATGGTATACAGTTGTTTTGGTGGAGGTAGGATTGGTAATATTTGCCGAATCCAAGGCGTAATGATGAAGGAGCACTATCGAGAGTTACTTGAAATTGAAATTTTGCCATCTGGGCTGCGCATTTTTCGAAATAAATTCTTATTTCTGCACGACACTGACCCAAAACATACCTCCACATCTTTCTTTCCAAAAATTTTTAAATATACTCTAAAGACCTAAAAACGTAAAGATATGTTGAAAATTTCAATTTCGATTTTCGAGGCGATTACAAGAACTAAGGCTTTGTATATCACGTATATAAGGCTTAGTTATCAGCCATTCGGCCGCCCATCCCCCGATTGATCTGCGTCAATATTCAACAAGCCTCCCAAAAAGTTCTGCATGTTTTTGGAGTTGATATTAAGTAACAGAACTAAAGATTTGTTTGTCGATACTAGTGAAAAGAAAGGTCAAGTGTATATTTTAATTTTCTATGCAGTTGTAAAATAATGGCGTTTTTAAAGTCAAAGACAATCAATAACATCCCTGTTGTTTCTCTAAATCTGGTTTTGAGTTTCAGGATACTCTAATTGAAGATAGCAGGAAACCCATGTCCACATATCAAGAAAATTAATATTGTAAAATATGGG
Source organism: Oxycera nigricornis (assembly GCA_963942545.1). Taxonomy (NCBI): domain Eukaryota; kingdom Metazoa; phylum Arthropoda; class Insecta; order Diptera; family Stratiomyidae; genus Oxycera; species Oxycera nigricornis. The sequence goes on along the minus strand of OZ012662.1, from coordinate 36,136,341 downwards.
ATAAAAGTGCTTTCAATGCAACCATAACTAGTCATCCGATTCTTTCCATTGTATTCTGTTGAAGCCGCAATCGATATACAACCATAGCTAAGAATTTCAATGGAAACCATCAAAACGAGGATTTGCGCGACTGAATAATTCAGAAGATTGAGAGATTTTCCAGACGCTTACCTTCACCATCAGCATTTCGTTCAAGTTGATTTGGCTCGCGAACCGCGATATCCTTTCATGCATTTGCCAACATACCAGAAGAAGATTTTTCCAATTTCGTAGTTGCAGTCAGCTTTGGTTGCTCATACCATCCTCACGGAAGAGCCTGATATGGGCGAAAAATGTCGTTCGGAGATGTTATTATTGGCAAGAAATATGCTAGAATTCAATATGATGCCACGATAAAAATTCCAAATTGAAAGTTTGCCGTGACTGCTACGACAGCTGTTTCGACAACGATGACGACGATAGCGATAAAGCTGATGGAATTGGCGGTGACATGGCATTTTATAGGAAAGGATATTGGAAGAATTATAGCTGCCCAGAGGCGGTAGTACTCCGCGTCAATGTTATTTATATTACTCCTCAAAAAAACAAAATTAAATGTTACTTGACAATTGCATCTGGTTGTTCTTCAAGCAATTATTTGTACGAAGGGTAATTTCATTATCAGAATAAAGCAACTATTTTGAAACTCCCACTTAAAATTGAGAACCTTTAGCGATCAATCAATTATATTAAATTTTTTATAAAATATTACTCGGGCGTGAATTTTCCACTTTGTGAGTGAACTGATTAAAAAAATTGCATGAGAAATTATAATCACAGAAGGACTGAATCACTTTGTAAATACTCACATTTTTTTCGATAGTTTTTTTTATTTCTGCTTTATTTCTTGTCATTTGGTGATCGACATTTGGCATTCTTCACGGGATGCATCATTATTGTGGCTGTTGGTCGGATGGCGCTCAAAACGGCGAGGCTTTTGAATCGTGAACATCGAGCTGAACACGCCCGTGAGGAATGCGACAGCAGCGCAATTTCAAATTTGAAGCTTTCACACTGAGTTAAAACTATTGAATGCTTGTTTGAATCGTTTGAAGATTGCAAAATGCATACAATTTCATTTTTAAATAACAATTAAATGTGATTGTCTATTTACATACATGCAGTTGCGTAAGAAACCATCCGTGGAATTTATTTTAGAAATTTTAGCTTGATAGAAAAGAAACCCTATGATAATATTTTTTTTACTTCTGCTTTATTTCTTGTTATAAGTATTAGACAGGGGACCGGTCTCTAGCTTACGTTATTGCAACTCTTAAGATTAAATTATTTTGTCCGTGATATCCACATAGCGTCTTTGTTACATTATGTTAAAAAAAAGTACAGTAGATTATTACAAGTTGCAGCTTTAGCAAAATTACAATGATTAACAGAAATTTAATACAACCAGGTATAGCGTTAACAAAAAGCCAATAGTAGTAGGACGATTGATTATTTTAGAGATACGCCGGCTCCAGGCAGTGGACAAGTTCGTGCACTTATGCATCGTTGAAGGAATGACGCATGGAAGTCGACTTTGGAGTGAATATTGAGTCAGAAGGGCTGATTCGATTTATGATTATTGTTAATACAAGACCAGGCAACTGAAACTTATTATTGAGGCCTTTTCGGTAATCCTTATATATCTGATGTGCTACCGAATATCAAACCAGCGAGTTAAGACGAGAAGAGTTAGTTCAGTTCGGTCGGTGTATTGACCATTCAACTCTATTGCCAACTTGTTAAGTATGATTACTGCTCATTGTGCTGGTGATGGATTGCTTCGATTGGGATATTTATTATGAATTTTTATGCCGAATTAGGAAGTGAGAGCGGGTCAGTACGTTTAAGTCTTGAGAATTTTTGCGTGCGGAGAATGATGTTCCCTAGTTTGTTTGTGTGATTCTGGAGTGCGCTACGTATTTTTTTGCAAAATTGCTAGCTTCTTACCTAATCGTTTTGAGGCCTAGATCGCGTTGGATTATGTCGTTTTTAACATAGTGAGGAGCCCCAAGTATTGCCCTGACTATTTTGATTTGCATTCTCTGCCGAATTTCTTCGCCCGATGTTTTAGCTGATCCCCAAAGCTGTATACCATATGTCCATATAGGTTTGAATATGGTTTTGTATATCAAGACTTTTGTGTTCAGTTTTAGTCGTTTTTTTTTGTGTAATAACCAGTATAGTTTTTTAAATTCGATTTGTAACTGCTCCTTCTTTTATTCAATGTAGTTTTTTCAGGTTAACCTCCGGTCCAAGTGAATTCCTAGGTATTTTGTATTATTGGCTAAGGGAATTCTTTTAACGTTCAATGTTATTGGAGGGCATGTGAGTTTTCTAAGGGTTACGGTTACCTGGACCATTTTAGATTCATTGATTTTAATTTTCCATTTTCTGGCCCATTCCATAATCTTAATTGCGTGGAATTGCAGTTCTCTAGTTGCAGTATAGGAATTTTTATTGACGTACAGGACGGCTGAGTCATCCGCAAATGTTGACGTCATGAAGTGTTGGTCTGTTGGTAAATCGGTTGTGTACATTAGGTACATATAGGATGGAACCTAGGACACTTCCTTGCGGAACGCCTGCTTTAATTAAGTATTTAGAACTAATAGATTCTTTCAAAATGCCACGAAAAGTACGTTTGTCGATGATAAATGATGATAAAAAGAATTTTGTAAAATTTAGGAGGAAGATTTGCAGAAATTTTGTATTTAAGGAATAGTCCAACACACTAGTACTTTTTTTCTAGGGCTTGTTTGATTTTGTTCACTAGCCGATGGACTTGTTCAATGGTGCTCTGTCCGGTTCTAAACCCAAATTGATGGTCTGGAATCAGCTTTTTATGTGTTAACACGGGAATAATTTTATCTAGTAGAAGTCTTTCAAATATTTTAGATAAGATTGGTAGACGGCTGATCGGACGGTAAGAATCGATTTTGTTTTCATCTTTACCGGGTTTAGGGATTACAATAATTTGGGCCTCTTTCCTTTCTTTAGGGTAATAAATAGTCAATTGTTCTTATCCATTGATCGATAAGAACTGATTGTTCTCCCAAGAAATGTTTAAAAAATATAGGAACTGTTCTACACAAAATATGATCTTTTAGCTAGAGTATTTACGACACACTTTCTGAATTTTTCCTTGTGAATTTTCCCTGGAATTATTTGCCACAGTTTTACTACCGAAATCATTTTCAAGCATCTTTTAGTTCAGTGTTCCACGGAATTTGACTTTTTCTTGCTTTCTTCATTTCAAAAACTTTTCGGTACCGCTTTATGTTGTTTCAAATTTTTTTAGTGGAACCATGATGTCAATTTTTGTTTCTTGTCATCATTAACGTCATACCCATGTTTTAGTGGTCCTTTTTTTTAAAAGTATGATAGATTGCTTCTGTTAAAAATTAGTGTTGATTTGGCAAATCGAATGGTTTCGGTTATCACAGCAAAAATATTCAAACAAGCCGCGAGGTGCGACCCTTGAGGTCCCCACGGTCAACTTCCCAGTAATATCTACATAAACATCAATAACATTACAACAATGAGAAGTAATAGTAACAGGATTGAGTTAATATGAATCATATCGTCTACGGGAGGGTCCATTGATTATGTAAGTTTTTTGGTCGATGAGGATAGATTGAATATTCACGCGGATCAATCGGTGGGGGCCTTTTTGGTCTTGAAAAATTTTGTTGGTTTTCAAAATTTAAGCAATTTTTTTTAATTAAAAGACTATAAAAACTATTAAAAATCTGCTCAAAATATGCAAATATCTTAAAACTTGGATTGAATTTACAACATTTTTTTTAGAATAAAAGATATAAAGTAATAGCACTCGTATGAACCCTCTTTACATGGTAACTTTGAATGATTTTTTATTTATTTTTAATTTAGTTTTTTCATAATCATGGAATAAAATTTTGCCGGTTTCTCCTCAAAAACTGATAAGAATGTATAAATTTTATAAACTGGATCAATGTGCTGTGCAAATCAAGTTAAAAATATTTTCTATGAAAAACCATAATTTTTCGCATTTTCTTCTATCAAATTAAAAAAACGGCTGAAACGAATTTTTATAATGTTAAAAACTTCACAAAGATGTTAATACACGTCAAGTGGCACCTTAATGATGCAAATATTATATCTGGTTCGTGAGATATAGTGAATGATAAAAATAACCATGAAAATCATGATGACTTATAATGATTTTTTATTTTTAATTTATTTTTTTACGTAATCATGAGAAAAAGTTTTGATGAAGTTTTTGCGAACATTGTTTGGAGTATATAAATTTTATAAACATTGATTACTAAGACTTGACAATAAGGTTAAAAATTTATTGTTTTTGAAAAAAAAATCTAATTTTTTGCACTTATTTTTAAAAAAATTGAAAACCGCTTCAACAATTTTTTGTCAAAATTCAATATAATAACACAAACGTCAATACGCGTCGATTGACACCTTGTTTAAAAAAATCGTATGTTTGGTTCGCGAGATATAGCGCCTGACAGAAATGACCTTCAAACGGGCAAAACAGCAAACCCCCCCGACCGAAGTTTTCCAAAAACTAATCAGCTCTTAAAATTGCAAAGACGCTTCGATTGACACCTCAACAAAGTCGATACGACTTTGTTTACGTGAGTTATGCTCGTAGAAAAAAGTGTCCACGAACGTACGTACGTACGTACACACACACACACACACACACACACACACACACACATACATCTCCCTTTCTAAAAACACTTTATATATACTCTATAGACCTCAAAACGTAAAGAAAAGTTGAAAATTTCAATTTCGACTTTCGAGGCGATTACAAGAACTTCCCATATACTGGGAAGTTAAAAAGTTGATGGAAAAATTTTTATAGACTTTTAGGATCAGAGTAAACGAGAAGTGAATCTGATGCTACTTAATGCTAGTCACATATATGAGCTTATGAAGCCAGATTAAATGTAAGTTTTCAATACGTGTGTATTACTCTTTTTCTTAAAACCACCCAATAATAAAGTGAAACTAATTGATTGAAGCGAAATGTAAAGGATCTAATAAAAAAACAATTAAAATAGAAAAGGTTCTTGAAACTAAATTAAACTGATGAAAATTTCGTATATAATAGGCTGTAAAATGTTATTTACGAGAGGTAGTAAGATGCTTTTGAAAGTTTCACTATGCGTCATCTTGCTACGCAATAGAAGGATTTTTGACATATCGAACTTCTGCGTTTTTATTATATATAATGAAAATATTTTGTTAGTTTAAGTGAGGTCTATTCCGTCACAAATTAATTATTTTATAGTAATCAGAACATGTATCTCCTTCACAGTGATCACAGTTAAGAAGCAAAAAAAATCTAAAAATATATCAAACAATTGTGTAGGCGTGCCAATTCTAGTTTTGTATTATTTGATAATGATCCAATGCCAGAGTTGGCCCAAGCCTTTCAATTATGTTACTTAAAATTTATAAGAGTATTTTGCCAATTTTCTTCAATTTTTATTTCAATTGTCTTCAAAAAATTTCAGCAAAATTATTATTATATTATATTATATATTAAAATTAACCCAATATATCATACTCTCAATTTAATAACGCCAGATAAGAAATTTTTGAATTTACGTATTTTTAATTGTGTGGCATGTTTAATTATTCAACACAAGACGAATTATGATCCTATTCCTTTTTAAACATGTTTTTAGCCTAAAATGGAGCTTTGGTTGGATTATTTACTGAAAGTAACTGAAGTAAATTATTTAACAATGATTGTATAAAAAAAGCAAAAAATTTGAGTTCTCTCTCTGTTTTTTTGAAGGTGATATTTTGGTAAGCTTTTCAATGATTTCTTGGAAAAAGAGTAGAAAATAGGGATATTCCTATCTCTATCTCATTATTTTGTTATTATGCTTAATTTTTGCATATCCCTTGAATACTCAGGAGAAGATTAAATTTGCAATTATTCTTCTGTATTTAACCTGCCGCTTTTGCAAAAAATGAACAACTTTAAAAGCATTTGGAAACTTGAATGTTATCATAGATCCTTCGTCAGACAAATTGAATCGTGGTTATTTCAAGACATAATTTTTAGATGGTGAGATCTTATAACCGTTTCCACCAGTCAGCAAATATTAACAATGATTTGTTCAAATTTTATTTTGTTCTTTGAGTCCTCTCAGTGATGTTCGTCATCTCATGAATGTCTTCGGTAACGTGATTACCAATACGGATGAGTCCTTCAGGTGTCACGTGCACTTTTTGCACGCATTCAATATTGGCTACAGTAGGATAATCTACAAAGAGGGTTGTGGCGGAAAATATCAACGGTTCCGCCAATTTCTGTGCCAGGATCGTTCTAAATATGGACCTACCCGCATAACACATCGGTACTCCTACGGAAATAAATCGGTATTCCCTATGTATGGGGCAGTACTGATACATGCAGAACTGTAGCGGAACATTTTGGATACTGGATAAGTTTCTAATATCGACACATATACAGTATTGCATTAGGAACTGGGTTCTATAATGCGTCAGTACTGCATCACTGGTACTGGTGAATTTTGTGAAAGTTCTGAATCAATTCAGTTTGCGGATTATGTTACAGTATTCGTCTCATAAAAAAATAAATCAAAATATTAAGTCAAAACGTAATCATTTGTTCTTGTTAATTATTTATTTGGTCTTTTCTGTATCATATGTTTGTACAAATTATCAAGTCTGTGTAGCTCGGTTCGGACAAATGTTAAATTTCAATTACCTTTTTATATGAATTCAGTTGGGATTGAACACGTTGCCCTCGTTCCTTATAGTCAAGAAGTGAGCGCGCATCGATCTGAGCCACTGGCACTTACAATCATCTTATTAGTGAAAGATATATTTGAAAAATGCCTAGAAAAATTAATTTTGATACAAAAGTCAAAGTGAACCCACGTGAGAATTGCTCCGAACATATGTATCACAAAATACCTACTACAGATTCAGAAGGACGCCACCTTTGCGGTAATTTAACAACATTTTAAGGCAGTTGTAAGACTAAAGCACCACAATTTAGCTGATTATATAAACGGGAGTGGCATTCTAAGTAATGAGCACGAAAAACAAGTGGTGGATGTCGCAGAAGACGCAACTGAACGGAGTCCTGTATCATTCGTAGATAGGATCAGAAGCTGGACATGCCTCGTGTCACTTAGTCATAGTGACATCAATAAGCTACTGAAAATTCCCTCAGAAGAGTGTGATTTTCCTTTTATGGATGCATTGAAAGCATTACATTGAAAACATAGACAATGGTCAATATACTCACTTTGAGATGAAGGACTCGTTGATCTCATGCATTGAAGCAAACATGCGCACAATTAAAAAGAACGATATCACGTATTTTGAAATTTAATTCAACATTGATGGAATACCTTCTTCCAAAAGTATTGGTCACAGTTTTTGGATAATTGCCGGATGTGTCAACAATCTAAATAATTCAGTTTTCCCGATAGGAATATTCAAGGTCTCTGGTAAACCGAAGAATTTTAATGTGTCGCTGGAAAGGTTCGTTGCTGATGTATTACAGCTCCTTAAAGTTGGAGTTAATGTGCAAGGAAGTCGTACACTATTAAAATTCATTCATTCATTTATGACGCTCCGGCGACGGCAGCTGTGAAGCAGGTAGAAACACGTGGTGGTTACTTTTATTGTCAAAAATGCTTCACGAAAGGTCAAAGATTCATCACAGCTAGAGGAGGAAGCAAAATAGTATATCCAGAAGTAACAGCACTTTTGCGAAATGATGGAAGTTTCAGAAGCAGGTCAACTTTTGAGATTCCGATGTTAGCCATCATAAGATTTCCGTTCTATTTTGGAAACGCTACCGATTGATATGATCAAGCAATTTTCAATAGATGAAATGTATTTAGTTGATCAGGGTGTTTGCAAAAAGATTTTCTCCATATTACTGGCAAAACCCCATAAACAAAAGTTAGCAAGTAGCCAAGTTATGAAAATCAACAATTAGTTGGAATTATTTAAAAAATATTCTTGCTCCGAATTTCAAAGAAATATAAGGCCCACCGATTTCAGTACCGCTTGAGTTTAGATGCATCTACGAATTTCAGTATTGCAAATGCCTTCAATTTTGAGTACTGCTTAAGTTCCGATGAAGTCCAGAATTTTAGTATCGCATTGCCTTGAATTTCGAGTACTGCTGAGATTCCGGTGAAATCCAGAATTTCTGTATTGGGTTGCCTAAATTTCAGGTATTGCTTAAGTTCCGGTGCAATCTAGAATTCCAGTATTTCAGTGATGCAGACATTCAATACCGCTTTCGTTTTGATTAAGTTATGAATATCGGTAACAAATTATTTTGAGTTTTCAGTATCACCTAAGTTCTAGTTTTATAATGAATATCAGTATCGTATTGAGTAACTTAGCCGGGATTTATTTTCAGTACTGATCATTCAGTACTTTAAAATTCTATACGGGTAGAAACGAGAAATAGGCCTGCATCTACCCGAAACAACCTTTGATCAAATAGGACGAACAAGCACAAACAAGCAATATTATTCTCAATATATGTTTTTCTCTAAAGATGGAAAAGCAAATCAATACTTCAATAAAATCAATGATTATATTTTCTCAAAAAACGTAACTAGTACTTAGTTTTTCTTCAATTTACATAGATTTTTTTTGTCCTAGCTTTTATACGCTGCTGCTCCTTTCTCTACCATAATTCCAACAGGAACGATTCCAAAGAGGCCGTGTCCGAATAACATCTTCCTTCCCAGTCTCCGATCGGAAAAAAATTCAACCAGAAGCAAAATTCAACAAACCGACTTGACCCAAAATCTCTAATAGGAAAACGATTTTGTTTCACCAATGTTACCCGTATATATAGCTATGTGGGTTCGTCATGCATTGTCGCCGGTAAGAGAGCCGTGACACCAAATATTGAGTTTATCTCTCGCTGCATTCCATCGGATTGTGCCATTTTCCGATTATTGTCAGCTGATGGCCTTACCGAAAATCATCTGCCAATTGACATCTTGTCGTTTGTGACATCTTAGTGTTCATTCTGGTGATCGAAGGCATAACACCAAAAATTGGTGGACTGTGAATAATCCTCGCTTTCAATGAGAGTTGTTCAAAGCATTTCTCTTATTGGCAGTACTGCTTGGCGAACGTAAAATATGTTATAGTTGTCAATATTCCATCGTATTGGCATCTATTTACTTCTTAGAGTCATAGGTTTGGTCTTCGTTACTTTAAATCCAACTGAAATCACTGTAAATCAATTGAATTGATCGTGTCATGTCATCGAAATCAGCAAATTATATTAATAATTGGGTAAAGTTAAACCGTGGAGTTTGCTGAGATTTTTCTGACTTATTTAATGATAAATTTGATGAACTTGTGACTAAGGCCAGCATTCTGCTAAACACAAAAATGAATGCTCTGAAGCATTGGATCAGGCTGTTATGAACATCAATTCAGACTCGCTGTTTTGGTCATACTGGCCAGTTTGGCAGGCATACGAAATTCAAACATTCTTTTAAAAAAGTAAACAAATGGTGAGTTGCTTATCATTGTTACCAATATTTTCATGTAGACTATATTCTTCCAGTTCACAATTTATCCTAATTATAATAGTCAATCCATTTTTACAAATTTTAAAACTTTGAATTTCAATAATATTTACTAAGCGAGATTTTTTCAATTGAACGATAGTGTTTAGTTTCGGAACAGTATAGATATCCTGAAAGCCAAAGACGAACATATTGGTGGTGAAAATCTACCATACACTAGAAAACGAACACGAATGGTTCGAAATGATGTCAGAGGCATTTGTCATGCATCTTCAAAAAAAATTTGATTTTGTCAAGATACATGGGCTAATATATACACTTTTGTTAAATAACTGTTCCGGTGCTGTTAATAGCATCTTTTCCAATTTTCTCTCCAATAGAAGCACTTTGTGAAGAGGCAAATCAGGATTTCTATAAGGTTCTATTTTAGGTCAGAGACTTTTTAAAAAAATTCCGACACGATTTTGCAATATTTCCTTTCTTTAATTATTCTCCGTAGCTAGTATGGTGTCATTATATATGTGGCTGATATTGCTATATCTTCATTTTTTTTAACCTGAGCATAGTTTTTACCACTATACAATCAAACAGCATTTTTTGTGTAAGTGCTATGGTTGAGTTCTTTCAAATAGATTAATGATTTGAAGAAACATTTCCTTACACAACCATTTTTCAACTTCTGGGGATCAACTTGTCATGGACCACTTCACTAAATTTCACTATCAGCAACTGGCACTGTTTCTGCATTCTATATTTATTTTGCACGTTAGAACACAAGGTTCATTCCAATGGATTAATATGGCAAACTTTTACTTTTTTCAAATTGCGACGAAGGGTTGAAATAATTAATATTTGTCATTCATTAAGGTATGTTTCACACCGCAGTGCCTGTAGTTAGTTGTTATTTTGTTATTTAATGAAATTTACTATTAACGGAGGCAATCAGTGCCCTGAAAGCTATTACAAATTATAAAGTTCAACAACTGCATTTGCCGTTGGCTTGGCTTTAAAAAATCCCTCTACGCTATTCAAGTATCTTCATTTTTATTACTTCTAACCTTTAAAAAGGCTGTAGTTAAATCACATTTCACATTTCACATTTTTCAAATAAACTCTGCAATCAATGGTGCTTTCTAATAATCGTTTGGATTTCAGGCTAGAATCCAAACAATGAAACAAATATCAGCTATCAGCATATTTTAGAAGTTTTAATTTGTTATCTTTCCATCTATACATGTACAACAATTTAATATGTAATATAGTTCCATATTAAGTCTTTTGTCGAACCAAAAGAGAAAGCTGTTCAATTTTATTGAAGGTCAAACGTACTATCTTATATCCAATTACAAAGGTATGTTTCAAAAGGTCACATTGGTTACGCTCGTAAAGGTAGGACATATACATAACCTTTTGATGACAACTGCTTTTAAAATGTACTCATACCTAGGAATAAATGACAGCCCTATAACAGCATTTTTGTGCAGCTGTCGCAGTCGTTGGCTTTCCAATCTATAAATCACCGACCTAAAAAGCCGGTAAAATTGTGTTGCTTTTTGCAATCCATAGGAAAAATCGCACGCACCTACACTCGCTAGTTATCTTTTCAAAGTATCTTTTGTTTGCTAGCCATTTCCAGGATGGCTACAGCTCCAAGGAAGATTTTAAATCAGGCAGCAATATGTTCCAGGAGTTCATTTGGCAATGGAAGTTTTTATTAGTAAGACCCAACCACCATCCATTCCATTGAGGAAGGAAGTGCTGTTAAATGGGAATTTCACGATTCACGTGCCAGTAGTTGAAGTACAAGTATACACGACTCCATAAGGTTTTTGCCTACCGCTCGTTGGTAGTTTGATCAACTGTGCCATATTGCAGATATGTTGAATGTCTACAAAAAATTTAATTGGAATGAAATATTGGATAATGAAAGTTCTGGGCGATGTAGAACACGAGCTTGAAGAGTATGTTAAACGATGGGGTGCAGTATGCACGAAGTTGAAGGAATTGTTCATTCGATTTTGCTATTTGATCTAAGACCAAGCTTTTGGTTCTGTCATTGCTTTGCTTCAGCGAAGAAATAAATTTCAAAAAATAAAGCCAGGAAATAGTGCAATGAAAACATAGTTAAACCTAGTTGCAACAATTAATCAAGACACGCAGTAGTTTGAGTATTGAAATGAGTACGAATTTGATTTGAAGCCATTTAAAGCTATCATCACAATTAAAAGAAATTAAAAACAAGTGCCCCTTAAAAATTTTGTGTTATTTTCCATGAGATGAAGAATGCTAGAGTTAAATTAATATTTGAAAATTTGGTGACCGTACAAAATTTCAAAATAATACTAACACCAGGATTGCCCACTATCGCTTGTCATTCTTATTCAAACTGTTTACTTTGCCACTAAAAAAAACCTTGTGTGTTGTGTTTTGTAAGATCGGACTCAGCGTTTCACTATCGATCATAAAAACAAAGTTTCACATGAAAGAATAGTCTATTCAGATTGCCTAATTCTCAAAAACAAAAAAATCTATATGTTGAAGCAGATTTTAAGGAAACTTCAGAATTGTTCAAGAACATGTTTTTTTATTTCATAGTTATGAGAGATTATAATGAAAAATAATCAATAAGTTCCATTGATTTAATAAATGAACGTGTTTAATTTTCATGCAAATACACACAAAGTTAGATTTTTGAGGCTAGGATTTGTTCCCAGTATATGGGAAGTTCTTGTAATCGTCTCGAAAATCGAAATTGAGATTTTCAACTTTTCTTTACGTTTTGAGGTCTATAGAGTATATATAAAGTGTTTTTAGAAAGGGAGATGTATGTGTGTGTGTGTGTGTGTGTGTACGTACGTACGTACGTACGTACGTTCGTGGACACTTTTTTCTACGAGCATAACCTCATAGCCGCATAGACCTCAAACTATAGAAAATATATAAAGTGTTTTTAGAAAGGAAGATGTATGTGTGTGTGTGTGTATGTAAGTACGTACGTACGTACGTATGTACGTTCGTGGACACTTTTTTCTACGACGATAACTCACGTAAACAAAGTCGTATCAACTTCGTTGAGGTGTCAATCGAAGCGTCTTTGCAATCGTAAGAGCTGATTAGTTTTTGGGAAACTTCGGTCGGGGGGGTTTGGTGTTTTCACCCCTTGAAAGTCAACCACGTTATGCGTTATATCTCACGAACAAAACATGCGATTTTTTAAACAAGGTGTCAATCGACGCGTATTACTACTTATGTGATTCGATCAAATTTTTAAAAAAAATCTTCGAGCCGTTTTTTAATTTTTTTAAAAGAAGTGCAAAAATTAGGTTTTTTTTCAAAAGCACAAAATTTTTAACCTGATTTTCAAACCTAAGCAATGAAAGTTTATATAATTTATATACTCCGAACACTTTTTGTGAAAAAACTAGCAAAAGTTTTTTTCATGATTACGAAAAAAATTAAATAAAAAATCAAGGTCATTTACGTCATTCATTATATCTCGAGAACCAACTATAATCTTCCGATCATTAAGGTGTCAATCAACGCGTATTATCATTTTTATGATGTTTTTATATTTTAAAAAAATCGTTTAAGCTTTTTTTTATTTATTAAAAAATTGGAAAAGTAGTGTTTTTTTCATAAAAAAATTATTTTCAACCTGGTTTGCACATCGTAATAATAAATGTTTATAGAATTTGTAAACTTTTATCAATTTTTGTAGAGAAACCAGTAAAAACTTTTCTCATGATTACAAAAAAAAAATTAAATTAAAAATATTAAATCATTCAAAGTCACCATGTAAAAACGGTTCATTCGAATCATTATACTTTAAATCTCTTATTCTAAAGACATTGTTGTATAGTCAACCAGAGTTTATTAATATTTGCAAAATTTGAGCAGATTTTCAATAGTCTTCACAGCACCATGTTTTAATTTTAATTAAAAAAAATGCTTTGTAACCTGTCCCCCCACCGATTGATCCGCGTGAATAATCAATCAAACCAATGCACCAAAATCCTTACGTAATCAATTGACGCTCGCGTAGATGTTACGATTAATATTAAATCATTCCAATAACTTTTATGAGAGGTACATTTTTATTATTTGAAGTAGTATTATTTCCATAACTTTTATTGTGTTTAATGTTTTTAATATCTACATTTGTAGATATTACTGGGAAGTTGACCGTGTGGACCTCATGGGTCGCACCTCACGGCTTATTATAAAATTTATACATTGCAAGTAGTGTTTGTAAAAACAACATCAAAACTTTATCTAATGATTACGTAAAAAAATAAATAAAACATAAAAAATCATTAACAGGCATCATGATTTTCAAGGTCATTTCTGTCGTGCGTTATACATATCTCGCGAAACAAACATACGATTCGCATGGTTAAGCTGTCAATCAACGCGTATTAACATTTGTGTGAACCTATCAAATTTTGAAGCAAATTTTGAAAAAAAAAAACGTTGGAGCCGGTTTTTTAATTTTTTAAAAAATGTGCAAAAAGTTGTGATTTTTTTCATAAACAATAAGTTTTTAATCTTATTGTCAGGTCCAAGTAATATATCTTTAAATAATTTTTATACTCGGAACAGTTTTTTTAAAAATGCCATCAAAATTTTTTCTCATGACCACAAAAAAAAATCAAATAAAAAATAAGAAATCAACAGTCATCATGATCTTCAAGCTCATTTCTGTCATGCGTCATATCTCGCGAACAAAACATAGGATTTTCATTATTAAGGTGTTAGTGAACGCGTATTAAACTTTTGTAAATCTGTTGCATTTTCAAAAAAAATCGTTTAAGCCGTTTTTTAATTTAAGAAAAAAAAGTGCAAAAAATTAGGTTTTTTTCATAAACAATAAATTTTTATTGTTTGTAGAAAGATCATCAAACCTTTTTCTCATGATTACGTAAAAAATTAAATAAAAAATAAAAAATCATTAAAATTCATCATGATTTTCAAGGTCATTTTTATCATTCACTATATCTCACGAACCAAATATAATATTTGCATCATTAAGGTGTCAGTTGACGTGTATTAACATCTTTGTGTAGTTTTTAAGATTATAAAATATCGTTTCATCCTTTTTTTAATTTAATAGAAGAAAATGCAAAAAATTATAGTTTTTTTCATAAAAAATATTTTTTAACCTGATTTGCACAGCACAGTAATAACTTCTTATACAATTTATACATTCTTATCCGGTTTTGAAGAAACACCGGCAAAATTTTCTTCCATGATTATGAAAAAAACTAAATTAAAAATAAAAAAATCATTCAAAGGTACCATGTAAAGAGGTTTCATACGAATGCTATTACTTTATATCTTTTATTCTAAAAAAATGTTGTAAATTCAATCAAAGTTTTAAAATATTGCATAATTTGAGCAGGTGTTTGATAGTTTTTATTGTCTTTTAATCAAAAAAAACCGCTTAAATTTTGAAAACCAACAAAATTTTTCAAGACCAAAAAGGCCCCCACCGATTGATCCGCGTGAATATTCAATCTGTCCTCATCGACCAAAAACCTTACGTATTCAATGGACCCTCCCGTAGACGATTTGATTCATATTAACTCATTCCTGTTACTGCTATGAATACCTCTCATTGTTGTAATGTTGTTAATGTTTATGTAGATATTACTGGGAAGTTGACCGTGTGGACCTCAAGGGTCGCACCTTGCGGCTTGTTTAAATATAAATTTGTGTGAAAACCAAGGTTGTTCATAATTTTTTTTCAATACATTCTAAAAGCATTCATACAAAACAATGAACACAGAATATGTATATTAAATAAAACTACATTAGGACAATTTATCAAACGCTAAAGTTCATTTATTGCAAGGGTTCGTAAATTTTCAGTTACCTTTCTCTCCCTCTTAATTAAGATTTTTAAGGTTTAATATATATTCAAACATCGAATTTTACTGCGTACTATACGTTGTTTTAAGATCATCTTCAAAATAGTAAAAGATTATTGGTGTTCGAAGGTAAATTAGTGTATCAGTACAAATACAACAGTAGTCAATACTTTCAAAAATCATATGGTTTCAAAAGCCTTCAACAATTCTAAAATTGTGGTTTTAGTAGTTTAGTATTTTTGGCACCGAAGGATCTTAATCACTTCCTCTGTCATTTTTACATTGTTTACAAACAATCAAACAGCGATTATTAGCTGCATGTTTAATGGTTTTCAATATAAACTGCAAAATAAGAAATAAATATTAGTCTCATCGATATCAATAGATGAAAAAATATAAATGCAAGGATTATGGCGCAGCCATGGAAATTTTGGACGACATTGGCCTTCAGTCGGCGTAATAAGAAAAATGTATTCAATTTCCCCAGCACTTTTTTGTCTTTCAAGCATCGATATGAAAATAACAAGTAACGTAGAAAATGCTCCCCCTGCGATTGATCCGAGTAAATATTCAGTCTGCCAACCTCCGTAATTAATGCATGCTCTTTGATATGATACGATTAATATTAAGTTATTAACTTCCCAGTTCCCTATGGGAAATTATTGTAATGGGGTCGATTTTTCGAATCCCAAATTTTGACATATCTCCATGTTTGAAGGTCTCTAGAATCCAAATCCATCGTTTTTAGAGAGATGTCTGGGTATGTATGTACGTATATGCATATGCGCGGATTTATTTATGTACGGATATGCGTTCGGAATTATTTTTCGTTTCGATTATCTTGACAGCCAAAGATCGTATTGAAACGCACTTTTAATTCGTGCAGATCCCAAATACCTTCAAAGTAATGTTATAAGTATTATGTGTTTTAGCAAAATTTTGATAAATGTTGTAAAAAATGTGTGGTCTCAATTACTACAATAGACCAGAGCGGATCAGTAAAAGACGACTACATTTGGCCGTTTAAGGGGGAACACTGATTTTTGCAGCAAAAATTTGTGGCATAACTTGTATAACAATAATTGATTTATCCTCCTTCTCAACAAAGGGAACATCAATAAAAGTCAAAATGTTTAATTTTTTTAAAAAAATCGTTTTTTCTACTTTTTTCACGTCTAATTTTAAAATGGTTCGTTTCAGAGCAAAGTTGTTGAATGAACATCAGCTATTATTCTTCTTTAGGTAGTATTATGTTTTTAATTGCCTTCCCACATATATGGATACAAACAGGGAAAATGCCATGAAGGCGATTAATACTAACTCAAACTGCACCTCAAAGGTCACATCTCGCGGCTTGTCTAATGTGGTATCTTGTGAAATTGTCGCTGTCGGTGTTTACATTGTTTAATGAAGACTCAGGCAGAACATCTCCGTGTATCATTCTAAAAAATTCAATGAATCAAGTTAAAAAGATTTTTAATTTCATAAAACATGTAGAGTAGTTTGATCTTTTATAAAATTAATGTCTATAAAAATCAGAAGCAGAATAATTCAAAACAAGTTGCGACCTTTGGAGCGATAAATTTTCACTTATATATAATATGTACATAATAATTTATAATTAAATATAAAAATATTGATGAAAACAACAACATGAAATAATAATAATGATGAGAACCGTAAGTGCAATATATAAATATTAATAGCATTACTTTGGGTAGAGGGTTGGCTTACGTGGAACAATTAGAGGAGGGACAGGATACAAACCCTTTTTTTCGTAATTTTCTATTTTCATATCGACGCTTGAATGGCGTACGCAAAAGTTTTGACGAAATTGAGATTTAAGTGTTATTGAATACAACTTTTGTTTCAACAACGACTGGCCTAGAGTTTGTCCCATGATGACCATTTTTGGAAGTGGCCTCCAAAATTTCCATAAAATGTGTAAAGACTAATAATTAAATCCTATTTTTCAGTTCACCTAAAATCAATATATAATATGCAGAAAAAACTCGGTACCTTACTAAACGAAAAATATAAAAACAAGGAAGAAGTGAATTATATCTTACGAACACTTACAATGAATAAACTGAAAATTTCACATAGGATGCTTATGTAATGAACATAATGTAATGTTGATTGTATATATTTGAATATTTTTTGAAAGAATTAAAATAGACATAATTTTTAATCGGACCGAAGCTCTTTAGAGCATCTGATTTTGTAAAGAATTGATTCGCATAGCTGCAAATTGTATAGAAAAAACCTTTTAAAAGAGAAAAAGGCTTTTTGATGTTTTTGCTAACAAATTAAAGGTAAACTCTTTGATTGCCATCACTACAAAGCCTTAAGAACAAAAGACATTAAGTTGATTAAAATCATTTGTATCAATTTGTATATTCAATTAAAGTTTTTATCCAGGGTGAATATTAAAGCCTTATTATTTTTAACATTCCAGTAAACGGGAAGATTTTGTAATCGCTTCAAAAATTGAATTGAAATATTGAATTGATAAGTCAGTAGTTTTTTGAATTTTCTGCACAGTAACTTTAAGTGAAACACTGTTCCCAAGGTATATAGACGACAAGGTAGGTTTCGAAGCTGTGATGACGTATTGTCCGTGAAAACTAATGACATTTTGCCCAGTTTGATTTTCAGCAACACTTTGCGACAAACAAAATTTGATTTTCCTGCTGAGCGGAGTGACAAGTATTAGAAGGAAAAGATAGATAATGTGCATATGAAGCACGAGAGTCTGTAAAAATTGAAAATTAAATTATAATGAAGGTGGAATGTTCAAGACAAACTTGCATGGAGATTTGTGGCGTGAAAACGATCTAGTAAAGAAAAGTAGCGAACTGCCGTCAGTTCTACAAGTATTGAATTGAAACACGAAACCATAGTAACTACGTTCTATTTCCATATGAAATTTACGGAGATCAACCGACGCGGCGCGAAAATCGACTGGGACGAGTAAATATTTCTTGAATGGTTTATCCATTTTTTCGCAATATTCCTCAAAGGATGCTCACCTCAGGTACTCAAGAACGAATGCTGGCTGCCACTATTTCTAAACTTTCAAACGCTATAGTATTTTCTTAAAACCCTCAGGTGACATCTTGCCATTATTTTGGTTTATTAACACTTTCTTACTTTTTCAGTGTTCATTAATGTTGTCTGTTTAGGATGCCCATACTTCCACACTGCCCATACTACTACAGTCAATATTAGATTTTGTTGCCTGATAATTTTCTCAACTTTAATATGTAGCGTTTTCGTAGCGACTGATTCAAATGTGACAATTCGTTATATTTTGTCTTGCCATATGCGCTATCTCCGGATTGCTCCTTTGGCAGACCTCATTTTATTGAATCCATGACGTAGAGCGCGTGAAATCTGCGAGCGAAATAGGATGACGGTTTAAAAGTGAGACTACCTATATTTCTATTTACCATGTACTGTTCCCAACACCGCCATTTATTAATTGACTAATGTAAATTTTTGAGCAAGCTCTGCCATTTAGTTTGTGTTTGACTGCTATTGAAAACAGACAACCTCGTGAATTTTAATGAAAATGGGAAAAGGTAAATTTTGTCTGCTGATTAAGCAAACTAAAACCCATGATCGAAACCACGTAAAGGGGACTCTGCATCGCGATTTTCAAAGTTAAGGAAATGTTTTATTGAGTATCGCCGTGGTCGTATCAACACATATGACGTCGAACATTCAGGTCGCTCAAACGAGGTCGTCACGCCTGTAATTTTCGATAAAATCCATGGAATGCTATTTGACGTAAAAAAAATTGATGTATGTGAAAAAGCTAAGGCTTCAGGAATCTCAACTGAGTGGGTACATCACATTTTACATAAATACTTCGACATGCAAGAGCTATCCACCCGATGAGTGCCGCGATTACTCCTACTTGACCATACACGCAACTGTGTGACCACTTGAAAGGAGTGTGTCGCAATGTTCAATGAGTTTTGAGCCGTTTTGCTACCAAAACATGGATCAATCACACCACACCAGAGACCAAGAAACAAATAAAGTAGTTGGTTTTTACGGGAAAATATGCACCAAAAAAGAGCAAGGTGTGTCGAGCGGCCAACAAGGTCATGACCACAATTTTATGGGATGCATGTGGTATTATTTACATTGATTTCTTTGAAAAAGGTTAAACAATCACAGGTGTATATTATTCAAAGCTTCTGGATGGATATATTTTTTATTTGAAGCAGAAATGACGGCATTTAGCAAAGACATGCCACAGGTGCACACGCAAGGTATATGGACTAGAGGTAAGATCTTCCGCGTTTTCAAACTCGTCCGGGCTGCGCATGTACGCAACTGTTGACGAAAAATTCTCAGTGCAAATTTTCATCTCGCTTCGATGAGATTGAAATTCTATTCCACTAGGAAAGTTGATGGATATGTTATTTGCGCAAGTAAATTTTATATGAAAAGTAACGAAATTGATGCATGATGAATAAACAAATGCCAACGATGGATTTGATTTACTTACATATATGATTAAGCATCTTCATAATAACGATGTGCGAATGAACGGATACGTTAGGTTTCTCGGGAAATTATGGGATAGATTTTGAACACCGCACGGTATATAGAAATGAATCCTGGCGAAATGTGACAAACGAAATGCATATCAATAATTAAGAAAAGCGAATTTTAGTTAACAGTTTTATTTTGTTTACGTTTTCTTAATCTAACATTGTCTAATAATTGTTTATTTAATATTCTTATTTTAAGCTGTGAAACATGGGTATCGTAATCTTAAGCAATAAACTCAACCCGTTGTGGCAGTGAATGTTTTGTAAGCCTGATAACATTCACCACGTGATATAGCCAGTTGTCTTGAAAATCTAAACACATATTCCTATTCCACTACTTACGGTTCAATTTCCATTTGTATGTTATGCACTGGTAGAGCATCACAACGCTTTGGGAGGCACGGTAGATTTTCCGTCGGAATTGCGTCCATTTTCAAGAGTCTACAACACTTCCGTTCATAATTTTGCAACACATTTTTTATGTCCGGATTAAAACTTTCTGGCAAAAAATGTTTGGAGCAAACCAACCGATTTTTCACTCCGTCATTTTCGGCTCTGCCACACATTTGCAACCATATTTTTTGCAGGGATAAGTCCCTTGGGAAACGGAAATATTTTGCATGTTCCCCCTCATTGGGGTTTTTATTCCGTCGCAATCTTTTATCGTTATTGCTTTTACATCCCACCACGGCACAATTCACCATTTTCACTTGTTTCGCGTTTGTCTAATAATTTCGAATTGTAAACTGCACGCGACGGTCCCACAGCAAACAATACCTGCTAATGCAATAACATGTTCGTGATGAACCATTTCGCACTTCTTTTATTTCTTCATTCGCACACAATGCTTCTACTGCATGGTAACACCAATGCGTAAATTTCATGTTTTATTCCCACTACCAGAAGCGGCAGCCCTAATTTTCATAAAATTTGTACGACGATTCGTCAACAGTTTCGTCATGATTAGAGCGAGATAGGACGAAAGCATGCGCATGGGCTTACCTTCTAGTCCATATACCTTGGTGCACACGTGTGTCGTCACCAAGGCAAAAATCCATGAATTGGACTACAAGCTGCTACGCGATCCAGCATATTCTCCAGGTTCAGTCCTCTTCGACTATTTTTTTGTTTAAAAACAGGAAGAAATGGTTGTTAGGTAAGAGACTTGAGTCGATCACTGAAACAATCGCCTATTTGAGGGCTTTGAAAAAACTATTATTTGAAAGAAACAAAAAAAAGTGAAAAATTAAATTCATCGAGTCAAAAGGATAAATAAATTAAATGCTAATTTGCCGAAAAAAAATATATTTTACTTAAAAAGTCATTGACTTAGCAGCCTACCCTCGTATTTTAACGTTGAAAGATTTTTATGGTCTATTTAAAGTGTTTTTGGAATGAAATCTGGATGTGTCCCTAAGAAGAGGGAAAACGAGCTTCAATCAAATACTGCTCTCGGTGCTATGAAAAATATTTCGAATTTCATCTGATAGCCAAATGAAAATATCGTCTTGGTCACTGAAAATTCTACTACTTATGGACATTTCATAATATCCTCTTATCAGACTTTTCGCTATTTATTGCAATATTTGTCTATGTATCAACAGGATGGTATCCTAGAAAAGCTATTCTACGTGTACAGGCTAAAATGATTCATTTGAAGGGAGCAAGTGAAGAAAGTCTCGGATCGTGATTGATGACATATTTTTGACGAAGAAAAAGGAGCTCATAATGAGTGGTGGAACCAAAAGAAGATACTTTAAGGTAGTTTGTCGTCGTTTCTTATTTGCGTTAGGTTGAATGAGTCGTAAAATTATAAACTGACCATTTCACGTCTCATTTTACTGATATAAATTAACTTTATTGTATGCATAATGTGGTGTTCTCATTCGCTACACTTTATTGAGATGGACGTCCTGTGAGTATTCATTCATTAAAAGTTTCAAATATTTATAGTAAATCTAGAACATTGAACAACAATTCAGCAAAATATTTTCAATGTTATTTCCATTCACATAATGTCCATCATTTATAACTGATTGATTACGCTTCACCATGAGTATGGACCTGTTCCTTCCGATACCCAATATTTAAAATGTTCATGGTTCGTCGTCTTGTTGAAAAGATATATTTGTGCAAAGGTAATTTATTACTGCTTGATACAATCATATATTCTAGGGCGTATCGAATCGACATGCCACTTATTTGAATTTCATTTTGGACATATGTGAAATATGTGGGTGGTAAATGTTGGAAGGTCCCGCAAACATATGTGAAGCATGTCGGTGTCAACTGAACGCAAAGCAAAATGAAAAACGATTGATGAATTGGTTTGCTGTTTGTCCGAGTATTTGAGTAAAAGGATGAAAAGGATCCATGTCAAATGCAATAAATTGATTAGGCAAATACACGAAACGTGTTGGCCGCATATGAAAATTCCTCATTTGAATTTCTCAAGAACATTTCGAAATTTATAGGGGTTACAAAAGCACTATTTATTTCCTGTGACTGCTTGTTACTGCAGAGAAAATAATGAATTGTGGGCTGGAAAATTGGTTGGAGTACTTATCATAGCTAAAAGAGAAGGCAGAAAGCCAACATTTACAGGACTCGATAATGTGTAGTACGCACATGAATTCTTCATCACTTGGATGCTGACATTTTTTTTCTTGTTTGCGGCTTTTGGGTGTGAGCAATCAATTGTATATTGACTTACAAGTTCACATACAATTGATTCGTAAACAAACACTAGTTCGCAAAACGTGTCCATCAAATTTTTAGACCAACTTGCTTTCTAGATTGAACATGTCTTATCGAGGACTTTTGTTTCTGAAGTTACCGAAAAGGGCAGCTAGTAAGCATGTTAAACGATTGGTCAATTTTTTTCAGTTTCTCGAAAATAAAATTTAATAGAATTTGTTATAGGATCTTACTGGTCACTGGATTTCCTCAAGGAATCGGGGTGGTTCGTGGACTAGTATGGTAGTTTTTCCATGTCTTCAGGGCACAATGGGCCAACGGGGCCTAAGTGAAGCGGAAGCCGTGCGGCTTAGCACCCTTCAACCTACCTACCTACTGTTGACTTTAAAAAAATTTAGTATTGATCTTGGTTTTTGGCAGAATTAAAAGTTTAAGATTCACAAATGCTGCTGTCAGGTGCACGAATGTTTTAAACTAACAAATTTGTTTCTAAATACTAAAGAAACTAGTTCTTGAATTTTCGTTCCTCGAAGCTCATTCTGCACAAATATATCTTCAGTATTTTAATGTAAATTATATGATATTTATGGCATTTTACTTATGAATTATATTTATGTACTGTATGAAGGCACTTCATGGTCAAGTACAGTGGCTCCGTTTGGAAGAAAATGTAGCAAACAAATTATTTTTCGTTTCAATTAGGATATTTTGAATCTACGAGCCATATTCGAGAATAAATGCAAATTAATCTTTACAAACATACAAACAAAGCTATAATTCTAATCTAGAATAAATTCTCGTTGATATCTTGTGAACTTAAACTAACAAATCACGTGAAAATAAAACAAAATGTAACATTATTTTTTAAATATATTTGTCTAGTTGAAAAATATTCAATTATTTGTATTGTAAAGAAAAGTAAAGAAAATATAGTCTCTACATTTCTCAGCCGTTTTTTCTTTGTGTCAAATTTTGCATATACTAAATATTTTTCCATTTCCTGTATAATGACGAAAAAAGAATTTTACTAAATTTACCCAAATTTATTTTCAATGAAAAAAAATAGCTAAGAGGTTTTTACTTTTACTATTTTTTTTGCTCGTAATGGAAATGAAAACATTTTTTTTAAAAGCCACGTAAAAAGTTTATGGAACTGAATTAAAATTTAATTCACATTGGTGAAACATGACAGTATATTAATAATTTTGAAAATTTGTTCTGCGACTTGTTGATAAGCAAAATAATTGAGAATTTAAAAAAAGAGATGCTAATTTAAGGTTTGCTTTACTTTAGATAATGTGTTTTATGTACTTTCAAGCATAGTTTTGTTTATTTGTCGAATAAAGGGTGGCCCGAATAAAACAGAAGGGTCAAATAATCCAAAACTTTTTTGGTTTCCGTTATTTTTTTGCTACAATTTAGGAATTTTTTGTTATATATGTACGATAACTTTATTTAATATGTAACAGCGAATCAAAGTTATTCAATTTTTCCATTCTTCTGAATGGTTTTGTATCTTAAGTTAGCGAAAATACCATCGGCATTTAAGTATTAGATAAGCTCCCACAACATGATCAATTTGAGGAACAAAGATCCTTGGAATGCCTTATGGGAAACTTTTCGGTATGTACGCATTTAAACAAGTCGGAGATTGTACAGCATAGTATAATCAGCTTCTACTAGCTGCATTCTACCCAAATAGACATCATCAGAACATCTCTACAATGAATTTCGAAACTGAATCTTAAAATTTTTTGGAATAAAATTCACCTTGGAAAAATGTTTCCTATGGATCCTCAGGTAGGCATATAATTAGCCATTCATTTCGTGCAGATAAAGAAAGAGAAAATGACAATTTTTTAAAAGAACCTATGATGCATTTCTCGGTTGAATTAATCTCTACTGTAAATGAAAAAAAAAATCTTTTCAACATACAAAGAAGTCTTCTCCACGAATGAAAAAAGTCTTTGACAAAATCAAGAAAACTGGTTTCCGAGTGACTAAAATATGCTAATTTGTAGACGTAACGTCAATTTAGACGTCAAGAAAAATTTGAAGAAAATCAAAAAAACTCCTTCAATTTTTATTACAAGGGAATGAAATTTTATTCGGGTATTCTTTGGTAAATTCATAGTAACTTGACAAAAGCAAAATTGAAATAAAACATTACAGAACAAAAATAGAAACAAAACCTAAATGGTCGAAATTATTTGCACACCCATCAATATGGCCAAAATTATTTGCAATTAATGGTTTCCGCTTCGTTTTTCCGAAAAATCTGCAAAAAAGTTAACACTAATTGTTAACCTTAATAAAAAATAGTACTTTCTGACCATAACCGAATACTTGTTGTTACCTCGTTTGGCACGAGTAACCGCTTCGAGTCTTGCTAGCATTGATTCAACTAAATTCTGTATAGTTTTTATGGATAGAAACTGTCAATGCCAGACATGCCCAGTGACATTCAAATCAGGGCTTTGCGGAAGCCATTTCATGACTTTTTGCCCAACGTCCGATAATAACTGTTAAATCCGTTTTGAAGTATAGATTGGTGCATTGTCCTGTTGTAATATAAAATCAGGACCAATGAAATAATCGCCGGCAAAAAATGCAACTTCGGTTAATATTTGGAGAAACGCATTTTTGTTGGACTCAAGTTCGCGCGAACATTGACATAGGTTCGCGCGAACATTAATTCAGCTTCGTGTGAACAATGAATCATTCCGTAGGTTCATTAATTCAGGTTCGCGCGAACATTGAATCAGGTTCTCGCAAACATCAACTCAGGTATGCGCGAACATTGACTCAGGTTCGCACGAACATTGACGTAGGTTCGCGCGAACATGAGCTCAGGTTCGCGCGAACATTAACTCAGGTTCGTGCGAACAATGAATCAGGTTCGCGCGAACATTGACTCAGGTTCGCGCGAACATGAACTCAAGTTCGTGCGAATATTGACTTAGGTTCGCGTGAACCTGAGCTGATGTTCGCTCGAACTTGAACTCAAGTTCGTGCAAACATATAACCAGGTTCGCCCGAACAGTAATTAAGGTTCGCACGAACACCAACTCGGGTTCGCGCAAACATCGACTCATAAACTCAGGTTCGTGCAAACATTGTCTCAGGTTCACGCGAACATTAATTCTGGTTCGCGCGAACCACAGTTCATGTTCGCGCGAACCACAGTTCATGTTCGCGCGAACCAGAATTAATTAACATCAACTTAACTCACGCGAACATTGACGTAGGTTCGCGCCAACATGAGTTCAGGTTCGCGCGAACATTGATTCAGGATCGTGCGAACATTACCTCAAGTTCGCACGAACATTAACCTGTCAGTAATTTATTATCTAACGGTGTAAGCTTTTCAAAGATTCACGAAACATATTGCATTTTGGAAAACGTTTCTACCAATGGCCAAACTCTATTTCTACCAATGAAAAAGATTCAACTTATATACAATGATAGATAATATGATAATAAATATTCTTCTTTTCAAATTACTTTTGAAATTTTCTAGCTTAAATTAAATGAAAATTAATGAAATAGTTTCAACCAATTAAATTTGATTACCATTTTAATGTCTGCAACAACAAATTGCTACCTTATGCAGTTGCGTATTAAGTTGGGAGTCCTTATGAGATAATACAAACCTTAGATAATTTATAATTATCAAAAAAACTTCATCATATTATAGTTTCATTTTAAAGTTTGATTACAGAATGATATGACGTTGTTTTATTTAATCCACAGAGGACTTATTGGAAGTTTATTGAGACTGCTGTATCTATTATAGATGTGTAAAGACTATTTATGAAATTGTTGTTAATTATTTTAAGAGCAAATAAACACAGCTCATCCTTTGAAAGCTACGAACCACAAACTGCGTATGAATGAATATCATTTTCTCTTCAAGTATTAAAAGCAAAGTTTGATTAAAATCTCTAGCAGCACTAGCAAATACAAATACATCAAGCTTACAACGATGAAACACAAATATGTTGCTTCAAACCTAATTTAAGTACCAACACACATTCTTCGACAAACCAAACATTTCTTCCTTTTGGGAAAGTCGTCCGAGCAAACATAAAAAATTAGTCTGCAAAGTTTGTCCTGGAAAATGTTTTACACTTTGTTGTTCGACATACGTGTGCTTCGTTACCGCAAAATAATTACAGACGCATAGATTGCGAGTGCAACTACCATCTCAGTCCACAATAAGTTACAACTCGACACGAGAAATGAATGTATATCTTTGGATAAACAAGGTACAAGTTACATCACGTGGATAAAAGTAAATGTTGTTTTGGTTGTAGGTTGTTTGTTAATATTCGAGAGACTTGAATCAAGTTAATGCAACTTCTTGTGGAACGAATTTTAGAGAGTATCGTTCAAAGTTCTTCATTAGAGAAAAGTTTTCGGTTGCAACAGGAAACTTGAAATGAAAATTAATTTATTTTGTCTTTAATGGATTTTGAATAACATATTGTGCACATGTAATTCCAAGTTTCAGTCGCTTCACCAGTGAAGCTATTTGAAATGTTGTTCCAACGATTGAATCTTGAATGCAGCCTACAAATCATTTTGCTGCAGCTGAGATTGTTTGGTTAGATTTTACATCTAACATTTTTTTATTTATTTTATCTTGATGAATGACCGATTCATTTCCAAAAATAGTTAAAAAAATTACCATGAATCCAAAAATTCTATTGACAAAGTTCATTCATATGTTACGCAACGTACTGTTTTCATACTAAACGACAGGACATTCCCCTCCAATCTGATATGGCATTTATTTAAATTGTAATTCGTAACAAATCAAATAATATGCAATTTGTAAATTCCTACCACAAAATTATCAAAAAAAGATCTTGGTAGACAAACATTGTTACTAAACTTCATGAAAATTTTAACGTAAACCAATCCATTTCCCACGAAACAACAACAACGTGAAAAAAATTTAATGCGTTTAATCTGAAATTATTTGTTATAAAATTAGTTCAATAGTTTAAATTAAGTAAAACCAAACACCAATATTAACATAATACCATTGTAATTGGTTTGCAAGCTCAGCAAGTACTTGAAGTTTGATAGTTTGAAGCTATGAAAAATAGAAATTCAAATTATAGGGTTCCTTGTATAGGACACCATACAAGCTGGCGCAAAATGGCCAAATAGGGTGGCATTTCAATAAAGAATTAGGAATAAATATTCTCTTATTGGGGCGACATATTTTCTAAAAAATAAAAATGTTCCTTCTCATGCCACGCATTGTTACATTCAAATAAACTTCTTCAATAGATTTTTGGGCTCATCTCCCTTTGAAAATGATTATATGCAAAAAATGTATAAAATGTAAAAATATGTGAAATTTTTTTTTAATTTGTTAAACACATATAAAATGAATACCATGTCAAATATGTAAAAAAATGTAAAACATGTATAACATGCCTAAGTATGAAATGTAAAATTTGTTAAAAATGTATCAAATGTTAGAAAATATGTATGAAATGTAAAATATTTAAAAAAAGTAGTGTTTAAAAAAATCAAAAAAAATTGTACAATATGTGAAAAATGTATTGAATGTAAAGAATGCATAAAATATGAAAAACGTAAAACATTTAAAAAATGTGAAATATGAAGCAAATGTAAGAAATTCAAAATTTAAAAAAAAATGTGTAAAATGTAAAATATGTACGAATTGAATTAAATGTAAAATATGTACAAAATGTGAAGTATATTGAATAATTTATAAGTATAAAAATTTATAAGTAAATAATGTATAAAATGTTAAATATTTACAATATGTAACGAGTGTAATATATGCATGAAATGTACAAAATGTAAAATACGTACAAAAATTTTGCTGATTTTATCAGAATGGAATGCTACCAAAATCTTTTATACGGTAATCTAGAGAATTTAGATTTTTTCCCCTAAATTATATGTTATTAAGTTTCGGTAGCAAATTTACCTATACTCTATTTCTCCGTCTGACTCTTTTCTTTTTATGAAAAGAAAACAAATCTAATCCCCGGATTCAGACTTAGTAATTTTTCATGTTCTAGAAAAGAAAATTCTCCTTACATAATTTTTCAACTACAATCCCTAAGGATTTCTGTTCCGTGTCAAAGCATCAGTCCATCGTCAGCTCTAATTCCCATTGCAGAGTCCTTGATCCACTACTCGTAATTTAAACACAAATCTCATTTTGTATTTACTCGTTGGCGAGAAAGACGCTGTTGCCTGCGTAGTCACCTTCTTCATCGGTACTTTAGCACTCCTTCTGAGCGAAGTACATTTTGAAAAATGAGTTTTTGACACGAATGCAATTAGGGAAAGTTTACGTACGTCAGCGCCTGTTTGGCAAATTGAAGACGACGTGCAAGACAGAATGAGGTAAGAAATGACAAGGAAAAGAGTGATAAGATGTTCCAAGTGGAACGTGCTGTACAAATATAGATGATATTGTCGAAGTAAGTAAGTAACATTCACGATTCCATTTTCTTTCTCAAGGAATGAAAATAGTTGTTTAATATTCAAATTTAGGCTAACTTAATTGCTGTCATCGTTTTAGATTCGTATGGCGAAAAGAAAACTAAGTGTTGTTTGAAAAATGGCTCTGAGCTTCGGATACAATGGTGAATCTGTGCAGATTTAATTCATTCGAAATTGTCGCTGTTTTCATCTTAAACTATAAACAAGTGACATTTAAAGGATTTAGAATCGACTCCTTTAATGAACCAAAAAACAAGGCCAAAGGCTGACATTTTTGAATCTGAGAGGTCATTGAAAAAAATTAGTTTTAAATTTCAACAAATCTTTAATTTCCTATTTATTTGGAGTATTTTGAACATAAATCTGAATCCATGTATGCTTCTCTGTTTGTGAGAAAGTATTAAAAATAGTTAAAAATTCTAAAACAATATCTCGAAATCGTCGCATTGACTTTCGTGAGCTGAAAATCGACAACTGTTAGAAACTAGACAAATTGATTAGATTTTGCTCATATTTGGTAGAATTGCTGTATTTTTTGGTTTTGACACATCCATCGTAATTTATATCTTGCAACCTTCCTCTCAAACTGAACAATTTCTAGAAAAATTTGTAGAACTAATTGAAACTTGAGGGTAATTCTAAGATTTGAAATTTTTAATAAAACTTCGAACAGTTTATTTGTTTATTTGATGAAAAAACAGTTATTTTCTTCAAATTTTGAATTTTTATACCTTAAATCTCTTATTCGTAAGACATTATTGTAAAGTCAATCAAAGTTTATTATTATTTGCATAATTTGCGGAGATTTTTAATAGTGTTCACAGAACCGTGTTTTAACTTGATTAAAAAACTGCTTAAATTTTGAAAACCTATACAAATCAAATCAAATTTGCAATTGTGATAATCAACGTTTTGAATGGTAAAATGTTTTGTAGTCAACACTTTTTAAAATCATATGCTTTGAAAAGCTTTCATCAAATAAACAATTGTAGTTTTTAGGAGTTTTGTTCTTTAGTATTCGTAAAAATTCAGTTACTTCCTTCATCATTTGTAATACATATATTTTACTTACTTTTACGATTAATATTAAGTCATTCCAATAAATTTTATGAGAAGTATATTTTTATTATTAACTTCCCAGTATATGGGAAGTTCTTGTAATCGCCTCGAAAATCGAAATTGAAATTTTCAATATTTCTTATCGTTTTGAGGTCTATAGAGTATATATAAAGTGTTTTTAGAAAGAGAGATGCATGTGTGAGTGTGTGTATGCACGAACGTACGTATGTACGTTCGTGGACACATTTTTCTACGAGCATAACTCACGTAAAAAAATTCGTATCGACTTCGTTTTGGGGAACTTCGGTCGGGGGAGTTTGTTGTTTTGCCCCTTTGAAGGTCATTTCTGTCATGCGTTATATCTCGCTAACAAAACACAGGATTTGCATGGTTGAAGTGTCAATCGACGCGTATTAGCATTTTCGTGAATCCACCAAATTTTAAAAAAAATCGTTAGAGCCGTTTTTTAATTTAAGAAAAAAGTGCAAAAATTAGGTTTTTTTATAAACAATGAATTTTTAACCTGATTTAAGAAAGACAGTATTCAATTTTTATAAAATTTATATACTTCAAGTAGTGCTTGTAAAAAGAAAATCGAAGCTTTTTCTCGTGATAACAAGAAAAATTAAATAAAAAATAAAAAAATATTAACAGTCATCATGATCTTCAAGGTCATTTCTTCCATTCACTACATCTCATGAACCAGATATAATATTTGCATCATTAAGGTGTTAATCGACGTGTTTTAGAATCTACTTGATTATTTTAACGTTATAAAGATCCGTTTCAGCGGTTTTTTAATTTAATAGAAAAAAATGAGAAAACTTAGGGTTTTTCCATAAAAAATATTTTTCTAACCTGATTTGCACAACACTATAATAAATGTTTATAAAATTCATACATTCCTATCAGTTTTTGAAGAGAAACCAGCAAAACTTTTTTCATGATTCTGAAAAAAATTCAATTAAAAATAAAAAATCATTCAAAGTTATCATATGAAAGGAGTTCTTCCGATTGATATTACATTATATCTTTTATTCTAAAGACTTTGTTGTAAAGTCAATCAAAGCTTTAAAATGTTTGGATAATTTGAGCAGATTTTTAATAGTTGTTGCAGTCTTTTAATTAAAAAAGCGAATTAAATTTTGAAAACCATCAAAATTTCAATCAAATTTGCATTTGTGGTAATCAATCATCATCACTCATCCACTAAAAGCCTTGCGTAATCAATGGATGCTCCCGTAGATGATATGATTAATATTAACTCATTCCTGTTACTGCTATGAATACCTTTCATTATTATTATTTAAAGTAGCAGTATTTTCAAAATTATTATTGTGTTTAATATGTTTAATGTTTATCTAGATATTACTAAGAAGTTGACCGTGTGGACCTCAAGGGTCGCACTTCGCGGCTTGTTCGTATCGAAACTTCAAAAGATCACATACTTCAAAAGGTTCATATAAAATACATATCAAAGGATTTGAACCCAAGTCTCAACTCATGAAGTTCAGACGAACATCTACTCAATAATATGTAAATAAATATCACTCATTATAATAATTATTATGCAAAATATAATGCTCTTAATAATCTTTACTATAAAACTCAAATCAGCAACTATAATGAGTTAATATTTATGCATCATCTCCTTAGAGGTTGTGTCCAGACATTCTGCGCAAGCTGTTGGTGCAAAATAATTGTGCAGATCGTGTGCGCAGACCGTTTGTGATAATATCTGCTAGTGTTCGCAAAAATTATCGTAAAACAAAAATAATAAATATTAACTATCTATAAAGAATAAGGATGATGCGATCAGTTTAAACCTATTCCATTTACTGTATTGAATTATTTTTGTTTCTATTATTTAAAGTATTATTTTTATTTTGATCGTGTTTGATAGGTGCGTCGATATTACTGAGAAATTGTTCATATGGACTTCAAGTGTTTCACCTCGTAGCTTGTTTTTTTGTGATACAACCAATTTTGAAGCGGAACTATGTTAAACGTGTAAAATATATCATGAAACATATCTGTTGTAAATTCAATTTGAACATTGGATAATTTTGGGCGACCCTTTCTGAAAAACTGGTACAAAACATAGGTATTCAACGCTTGTAAATGGATTTATACATAGTTTAACCGAATTGTTTGAAATTTCACTAGTTAGACCATCTCAATTATGGGCGAGCTTGCAAAAGAACTCAAATTCAATTCAAAAGTGAATGAAGGATGTTCTGCGCAAGTTGAATTAAAAGTAAGTAAATATGTGCCATGAAAATTTCGGAATTATCCTGGCTATTGAATGTGCATATCTGCATTTTACCGCGCATCAAAAGTCCGCGAAGACTGTTTATATCGAAAAGTTCTATGATATTCATATACATATTACCATATATTATAATTGGTTTATTAAATATTTACCATATTTTTCGTGCAATTAATTCCTGTTCACTCCAGCATATGTCACTCGTTTATCCAATTTTGACGATAATTCTTTGGAGACAAACTGTTGCGAAAGAACTCAGGAAAGCTTTGTCATCGTATTGAGCTATACCATTCTGATTTGAGTTCGTATATGCATTTTTAACTTCCCAGTATAATTTTTGTAATTGCCTCGAAAATCGAAATTGAAATTTTCAACATATCTTAACGTTTTGAGGACTTAATAGTATATTTTAAGTGTTTTTAGAAAGAAGTATGTATGTGTGTGTGATTGTTCGTAAGTACTTACGTACTTGCGTTCGCGAACAGTTTTCTTCGAGCATAACTCACGTCAACAAAGTCGTACCGAATTTGTTAAGGTGTCAATGGAAGCCCCTTTGCAATCTTAAGAGCTGATTAATTTTTGGAAAATTTCGGTCGGGGGGGGGGGGGAGCTACTGTTTTGACCCATTGAAGGTCATTGCTGTCATGCGCTATATCTCACGAACCAAATATG
Organism: Oxycera nigricornis; assembly: GCA_963942545.1. Lineage (NCBI taxonomy): Eukaryota > Metazoa > Arthropoda > Insecta > Diptera > Stratiomyidae > Oxycera > Oxycera nigricornis. The sequence goes on along the minus strand of OZ012662.1, from coordinate 36,103,103 downwards.
GGATTTCCATAATTGAGATGTCATCAACGCGTATTAACATTGGTGTAATTCTACAAAATTGTTAAAAAATTGTGAGAACCGTTTTTTATTTTATTAAAAACAGTGCAAAAAATTAAGGATTGTTTTATAAACAATAAATTTTCAGCCTGATTTGCAAAACGCATTGATCAATCTTTATAAAATTTATATACTCCAAACAGTTCTTAAACAAGCCGCAAGGTGCGACCTTCCAGGTCCACAAGGTCAACTTCCCAGTAATATCTACATAAACATCAAAAACATTAAACACAATAATAATTTTGCAGATAATAATACTTTAAGTAATAAAATTGAGAGGTATTCATAGCAGTAACAGGAATGAGTTCATATGAATCATATCGTCTACGGGAAGGTCCATTAATTACGTAAGGTTTTTGGTCGATGGTGACAGATTGATTTGATTGAATATTCACGCGGATCAATCGGTGGGAGTCTTTTCTACGTTATTAACTTCCCATTATATGGGAAGTTCTTGTAATCGCCTCGAAAATCGAAATTGAAATTTTCAACAAATCTTTACGTTTTGAGGTTTTACGAGTATATTTTAAGTGTTTTTAGAAATAAGTATGTATTTGTGTGTATGTGTATGTACGTACGTACGTACGTGCGTGCGTTCGCGTACAGTTTTTCCACGAGCATAACTCACGTAAACAAAGTCGTATCGACTTCGTTGAGGTGTCAATCGGAGCGTCTTTGCAATCCTAAGAGCTGATTATTTTTTGGGACACTTCGGTCGGGGGGGTTTGCTGCTTTCACCCCTTAAAGGTCAACCCTGTCATGCGCTATATCTCGCGAACCAAACGTACGATTTTTTTTTATCAAGGTGTCAATCGACGCGTATCAGCATTTTCGTGATACTATCAAATTTTAAAAAAAAATTGTTTGAGCGGTTTTTTAATTTTTTTAAAAAAAAGTGCAAAAAATTGGAGTTTTTTTCAAAAACATTAAATTTTTAACTTTATTTTCAAGTCACAGTAATCAATATTTATAAAATTTATATACTACAAAAAGTTGTGAAAAAACCACCAATTTTTTTTTCATGATTACAAAAAAAATTACATTAAAAAGAAAAAATCATTAAAAGTCATCATGTCCTCCATGGTCATTTATGTCAATCATTATATCTCGAGAACCAAATATAATCTTTGCATCATTAAGAAGTCAATCAACGCGTTTTAACAATTTAATGTTTTTAAATTTTAAAAAAAATCTTTATAGCCATTTTTTTAATTTAATAAAAAAAATATTGAAAATTAGGGGTTTTTTTTCATAAAAAAATTAAATATAAGTTAATAAAACTTACATCGTGATAATAAATGTTTATAAAATTTATAAAATTTTACCAATTTCTGTAGAGACTAGCAAAATATTTTCTCAAGATTTCAAAACAAATTGAATTAAAAATAAAAAAAATCACTCAAATTTAGCATGTAAGAAGGGTTCATACGAATTTGTATACCTTAAATCTCTTATTCTAAAGACATTCATGTAAAGTCAATCAAAGTTTATTATTATTTGCATAAGTTGCGGAGATTTTTATTAGCCTTCACAGAATCGTGTTTTAACTTTAATAAAAAAACTGCTTAAATTTTGAAAACCAATACAAATCAAATTAAATTTGCAATTGTGGTAATCCACGTTTTGAATGGTAAAATGTTTGTGGTCAACACTTTTTAAGATCATATGCTTTGAAAAGCTTTCATTAAATAAAAAATTGTAGTTTTTAGGAGTTTTGTTCTTTAGTATTCGTAAGATTTCAATTACTTCCTTCATCATTTGTAATACATATATTTTACTTTTTACATGCAATTGAACCTATTTTTGACTTCATAATCAATGTTTCTCAAAATCAACAGAAAATTAGAAATAATTATTAGTTTCATTGATGTTAAATCGTGAAAAAATACAAATTCAGTGATTATGCCGAAGTGCTAGCAGTTTTGACCGTAACTATTCAAAATGGCCACCACGCGACAAAATCTCTTCAGTTGCCGTAATAACAAAAACTGCATTCATTTTTGCTAGCGCTGTTTTGTCCTTCAAGCATCGATATGAAAATAACAAACAACGTAGAAAAGGCTTTGTAACCTGTCCCCGCTCCAATTGATCCACGTGAATATTAAATCAAACCAATCCACGAAAATCTTTACATAATCAATTGACGCTCGCGTAGATGTTACGATTAATATTAAGTCATTCCAATAACTTTTATGAGAGGGGACAGTTTTTTTATTAAAAGTAGTATTATTTCCATAATTATTATTGTGTTTAATATTTTTAATATTTATATAAATATCATTGGGAAGTTGTACGTGTGGACCTCAAGGGTCGCACCTCATGGCTTGCTGCATTTATGTAAATATTACTAAAAAGTTATTGATATGAATCTTTAAGATCGCACCTCGTGGCTTGTTTTTTGGGACTGGACTATTCCCGATTCCAGAAATGCCATTCCCGGTTGTGATTTTGGTTTACCCGTACCAGGACTAATGTTTAAGTGACAACACTTAGATGTATAAGTGCAATTCATGAAATAGTGCTTTGATTTTCACTAGTTGATTGTTGTTTGAATGGTGTTTTCTTTATTTTAATCTCCAGTTTAAACTCGAGTTACGAAAATGTTTATCTTCAGGAACCTTTTTTAATAAAATGAAATGCATTCTGTTCCTTTAACAATATTTTATCAGATTGATAAATACCACTTCCCATAGAAGACAAAGCAAAAAATTTCAACAACGATATGTATACTTTTTCCGACAACTGAAGACTACTCAATGCAAACTTTTAAAATAAACAGAAACTTTAAATGGAATAGGAAACGATTGCAGAGCTCATCGAAACTGTACACGAATATCGTTAACTTTTATCTCATATGTTTGGTATCCAACTATTGTTCAACTTTGTACGTTCTACAATTTTCGTTTTGCAAACTGACTACGACATTTTCGAATTCGTTCTGCTGGAAATCGAACTTAGATTTCTATAAGTTTTGTGTCGAAGACATTTTGCAGAGTTGCAAACTTACTGTAAAATCAGTAATTCTGCTAAGTAAAATGACATCTCAATTCAATGTAAGACTTTTTTCAGAAATTTGAAAATCACAGTGCTGTATATTGTAGGAGTTGCAAGGAATATCAATTCTACCAAAATGAGATGTTTTCTAATGGAAATATACCCGTCTTTTACTACGTTCTGTGTTTCAAAGTTATTGTGGTAAACAATGCATCTAATCCAAGTTACATTTTCCCTGAAAGTAAGCACTCGAGCAACCGCTTTTGAATCATTCAGCATCGCAAACTTTTCTTTGCACGCTAAAAATTATCTTACTTTTATCTGTTAGGTGCAATAAATAATGAGTTGTTTCCAAGCTTTTCCATGATGTGAAATATTCTGATGTATTCTGCAGTTTCAATTTATTTGAGATGTGAAAAAAGTTCACATCAGACATCGGTTTGTTAGCTCTCAAATTGTTGTTCTATGAATGCACGACAGCTTGCCAACTTTACGAAGTTCAGCTGCGACTAGCGAAACGTAATTTTTTGGTGTCGTTTTGACAAAACGAAGTGTCGCTGAATATTTTCTATAGTTATTAATCTACGAGAAATGGTTGCACATGTTTTTTACAGGTCCGCAGTTAATTTTTTGTTACAACTTGGTTTTCAGTGAAAAACTGTATGTCTGGTGTACCACAATCCTTTTTGACACAATTTTTAATGTCATAAAATAAGCCCTAAATACAAGTGAGCTTTATTAAAAAAATTCCTAGATGTCTGAGCCATAGATTATATCCATATTGTTGCCAAAACTATGTCCTTGCATCTTGCCCGGTGATTATAAATAATCTCATTTGTATCGTGTTTCAATTATGGCCAGTGAAAGCGTTTATTTACTCAACCCACATATTGTGTTTGTGGCTAAATGCACGGTCTTTCCTTACATAAATCATTCTGCATGTTTAATTAGCCTAGTAAGCAGCCAAGCATGCCGTTATCATATTTGCGTTCAGTGAAATGTTGAATAGAATGCTGTTGAAGAGGAGTATATCAATATTCTGTAAAGGTGGTTCAAATTTAAGTGGCTATTGAAATATGGTGAATTTGAATTAGTTAGCCTTATAAGCTTTGTATATTTCCATGTTTTACTGATTTTTATTGTCTTCCGGGCGTAAAAAATATAATTTCATTATTTTTTGGACTTTTTGCCGCATTTGATTAGGTTTACAGAATATTTTATGAAAGTTTAATCAGACTTCAAAATATAATCAACATTGAATGTTGTTTAAATTTCAGTGGCAGGGTAAAAATTTACTGCTTCATGAGAGTTTGATATTTGTACGGTTTTTGGCTGACCATTTTCACAGACCCCACACCTTAAGTGAAGTTTTTGCTTTGTCTGAATTACATTGAGAACCACAAAAAAAACTCAAATCGTGCCGTAGCTTTCTAACAAACGCAAACTGAACATAATTTTTGATTAAACGCAGACAAATTTATTCAAAGCCTGCATTAGATTGCTGGGAGTGGACTTTCCGCTATAAAAATGATTTTGCTTCATCTGTTCAGTTTTTTTCTTTTCAATTTTTGATAATAATCCGGAAGAGACACTTTGCCTAGCTTTAAATAAAATAACCATTTTTCGATTTATTTGCTGGCACTATAAATCAATCATAAAAACTAAATGTTTCGTCAAAACGTCGGTTCCAGCAAACGCCTTGACAAGCAAACGTAAACCTTTTTTTACCAGCGCAGCGGTGCTGCTGAATTTTGTTGATCTCCATTTCATACAAAGTACCAACGTAAGGAAAGAATCTAACGCCTTTTTAAAATAAGTAACTCTAATAATACTTACATAGGGCAGATATCAAGCAACAAGTGGTAGACACTACTCAGAGATGAATTCTTCACTTAAGGAGTGCATTCCAAAATATGCGATACCCCCTGGTTCCACAGTCACTCAATTTTGTGACAAATGTTAGAAACATTAGAGTAAACAAATATAATGGAGCGACTGATTCTGCTTGCTTTTCTTTTTGATGACAAAAATTCGAAACAATGGGTGTGTCCGGGCAAGGAATGTGTAGCATTAAATGAATGGCTCCAAACAACTTCTCTCTCTTAGGGTTGTGTGTCTAGATCTTCTAGGCACACGACTGAGTGGCACCCAAAATATAAATCACCCCAGTCTCTTTGTGGACAAGGCTATATACTTCGTGGGCAATTGTGACCTCGGAGCTTATTGTAAGAGTAACAAACCACATTCTTTCTCATAATAATGCCAAACAAATACAATCTTTTCATGATTGCCTTGTTGATATACGCCTCCTGCAGCTCTCCAGGTGTATGGATGCCCATGCGTTTTTCACCGGCCAAGACAATTGATCCGTGTTTGTGAAATTTCGATTGGGTTTAAGTCTGGACTCGTTGATGGCAAGTCTTAAATTGTGATGCTGATGTCCTCCACAAACTTCCTTATGTGCCGTGCAGTATGTTTGGAGTTGGTGTTGAGCTGACACTTCCACAAAATAGGAAGATTCTCCTCAGCTCATTTTTTCGAAGATGTCGACGTACTTCTTTAACTTCCCAATATATGGGAAGTTCTTGTAATCGCCTCGAAAATCAAAATTGAAATTTTCAACATTTTTTTACGTTTTGAGGTTCATAGAGTATATATAACGCGTTTTTAGAAAGGGAGATGTATGTATGTGTGTGTGTGTGTGTGTACGTACGTACGTACGTTCGTGGACACTTTTTTCTACGGGCATAACTCACGTAAACAAAGTCTCATCGACTTCGTTGAGGTGTCAATCGCAGCGCCTTTGCAATCTTAAGAGCTAATTAGTTTTTGTGAAACTTCGATCGGGAGGGGGGGGGGAGGGTGTTGTTTTGCCTATTTGAAGGTCATTTCTGTCATGCGTTATATCTCGCGAACCAAACATAGGATTTGCTTCATTAAGGTGTCAATCGACGCGTATCAATATTTTTGTAAACTTATCGAATTTTGAAAAAAATCGTTGGAGCCGTTTCTTAATTTAAGAAAAAAAGGCAAAAAATAGTTTTTTTAATAAACAATAAATTTTTAACCTGATTTGCAAAATATAGTAATCAATGTTTATAAAATTTATATACCGCAAACAATGTTTGTAAAACCATCATCAAAACCTTTTCTCATGATTACGTAAAAAATGCAATTAAAAATAAAAATCATTAAAAGTCATCATGATTTTGAAGGTCATTTTTAGCATTCACTATATCTCACGAACCAGCTATAATATTTGCATCATTAACGTGTCAAAAGAAGTGTATCATCATTTTTGCGATGTTTAAACATTATATAAAAATTGTTTCAGCCGCTTTTTAATTTAATAAAAGAAAATGCAAAAAATTAGTCTTTTACTGTTTTAGGGTTTTAGGGGTTTTTCAGTGAAAATATATTTTTTTAACCTGAATGGCACAACACAGTAATAAATGTTTTTAAAATTTATACATTCCTATCAGTTTTTGAAGGGAAACCAGCAAATTTTTTTTCATGATTCTGAAAAAAATTCAATTAAAAATAAAAAAAAAATCATTCAAAGTTACCATATGAAAGGGGTTCTTCCGATTGATATTACCTTTTATTTTCTCTTCTAAAGACTTTGTTGTAAAGTCAATCAAAGTTTTAAAATGTTTGGATAATTTGAGCAGATTTTTAATAGTTTTTGCAGTCTTTTAATTAAAAAAAGCGGCTTAAATTTTGAAAACCATAAAAATTTCGATCAAATTTGCATTTGTGGTAATCAATCATCATCACCCATCCACCAAAAGCCTTACGTACTCAGTGGATGCTCCCGTAGATGATATGATTAATATTAACTCATTCTTGTTACTGCTATGAATACCTTTCATTATCATTATTTAAAGTAGCAGTATTTTCAAAATTATTATGGTGTTTAATATTTTTAATGTTTATCTAGATATTACTGGGAAGTTGACCGTGTGAACCTCAATGATCCCACTTCGCGGCTTGTTTTGTTATTATTCCTACTATATGGTGTATTGGTCCAACACCAAACCACGAGAAACATTACCAAACATTGATGGACCTGCGTCCGTGCTCGCAACAGTTGAATTGCACCGAGGATCAAGTGCATATATTCTGGAATTAGGGCCACTACAATTTATTTTTATTTCCTAGCTCCAAATGATGAATGTCCACTTATTTTTCTAGACTTAATCTTCCTGTGCGTTTTTTTCTTCCAAATAGTTGACATTACTAGAGGTTTCTTCCTGTTAATTCTGCCATGTTGTTCAGCTTCCACAAGATGTCTTGTGACTGCTCCCAATGAAATATCACTACTTTTTCCAAAGAGTCGCTGATGAATTTTACAGCTGATCTATTTGGGTTCCGTTTTGATGTGGGGACAGTTTGTCTAGCTATATTTTATTTTTCGAGCTCTTTTAGCTCGGGAAATATTTTGGACAGTCTTGTGGCTTTTCGTGTGTTTCAGTGCTCCGTAAAAATTTTTTTGGAACACTCTAGGTGGCTGGTAATTTATTGACATTACAAGCCTAACTATTTCAAGCCCACAATCTTCAGCCGTTATTAGAATAAAAACACTTTAAAAATTATGTTTAAACTTCAACCAATCATTATGAATTTGTATGTCATTCTATTAATAAAATAGAGTGTTTCTAATCACGTGTCTGCTCCAAGTCTTGGGTTTCCGAAGACTTGCCATGCCGTCCTTATAAAGGTAGCATCGGCTAACTCTTTGCCTCTCTCAAGTTTCATTGAATCAGCTAAAATATGAACCATAGGCAAATGAGTTATATCGAAGGGTTCATTGACAAATTGGGGGTTTCTTAGTAAGCCACAAGAGTTTCTAACTATAAATGTATGTTCGCAGCTGTTTGTGCTTAAATAATTTTGATAGATAATCTGACATTTTATGATTTTGATGCAACATTTATTCCGGTAATTTATTTCGTTTGCCGTGGTAGTGGTTTCAAATTTTTTTAATAAGGAATTTTCAATTTTTAGAAAATTTAAATAGTAAAGATAGGTCATTCATTTATTTTAAACAAAAAAGACCCCAATTTTTGTTGAAAATGTTTTTCGATACAATACCATAAACGTTAACAGGTGTATGATATTGTCTCGGAAAATGAACAACAACAATAACAACAATAATCCAAACAAATTTACAAATTAAATTTTTTTTATTTTACACTGTCGTACTAGTCCCTCGTGCAAAATCCGAATGTAGAATTTTTGTAATAAATTTCTGAATTTGAATAAACTTTAAGTTTTATTGTAGATTCCATGTTTTTGGTATACTTTAATCGATTTTGAGTTTATGCTGCTTTTGAAGTATCACTATATTCGAATGCTTGCTGGTTATCTATTATAGAGAAACTTTAGGTTTTTTTTTCACAAGAATAGTTAGCATGTCATAAAAAAGCGTTAGTTTGACCTCAAAAACTGTTTCTTCTACTTGAAAAAGTTTAATTTTACTTGAAAAAGTGTTAATTTGACTTTACAGAAAAAGGTTGGTTGGACCAAATATGCCATCTTAATATCATAATATATTGTATCATTTTGGATACGAATTTCTCGATAAACTCTAGCAAATACAAAAATTTCCATCTTTTTATTTATATTTAGCCCAACTTCAGTACATGATCTTGATGGATTTTTTAAAATTTCCATATTTATGAGTTTTTAAGTTGTAACAATACTCCAACGGACTTCTTTATAGTAAATTCAATTTTCTACAACAAATGCCTGTTTACATTTTTTTATTCATTCTTCTGTTCTCACAGCGTAAATGGTGAAGAGTTGTAAAGTGATGCTCAGAAGTCTCAAAACTATATAAAATAAATTTTAAGTTCGACATTAGACATAATGATTTCAAATAGTCTAAGATCAAATAACTTTAATCAAAAAATTTCTCAAATAACAAACAAAATGCTGAAAACTTCTTGGGAATGCAATGAAACTTGACGAATTTTAATAAGATATGCTGAATACGAAACTGACTTTACTCTGATTATTTACTGAAAATAGTAGCGTCTATTACAAATATATCGTTTTTAATCGTACTGGGAAAAGATTTGGATTATTCTTGACGTGGGAACATGTCTCTACTGCAATACATCAGCCATGCAGCCTTCATAATAGGGTTCATAAATAATAATTGTAAAAATATTTTGTTTGCATTTATTTACAAGTAGTTTTTTTTAATACCAATTCATATTACGAAGTTCCTGCAACTAAAACTGGGCTCACAATTTATGCCTCGTCTTACAATAAAGTATTCCCTTGGAAGTCTAGAGCGGCTTTAAATCCAGACTCCTTGAACTCTGCAAGGGAACAGCAATTGAGTAATTTTGGATCGATTTGTTTTCTAGCTATTGAATATTCAACAGTTTCCATATTTAATTCAGTCAAGGCAGTAATGGAACTGCACAAATCCAACATGTTGGTTACATGAACTAGTGGAAGGCAGATACGATGCAATCGATTAATTGATAGTTAAATAAGATGTTTGCTTCGCAAACAACTCTCACTACATATACAGATAGGTGCCGAAAGCATGATTCAGATAATTGACACCATAATAATATTCTTGGATATACGTAACAAAATAGTTGGGAGTGGCACGTGGTGTTCGGTTAACAGGATCTATCACAGCTCTTTGATAAATAGAAGCCTGAAAATCGCATGCACTCAGAATATTAGTGCTTTGAATTTATGCGGTGTAATTTGATTTCAATTTTTGAACAAGATTTGTATACATAAATTGTTAACATGATCTTGCGTTTACAGATGCAAATTAATTTTCAAGTTTGGATGTGAAAATCTGCTTCTTTAATTTTATTGATGATTGCCTTGATAATTGCCATTGATGGAACAGCACGTATTCCATAAAGCGGTTTAAAACGGAGTGTTACAATTTTCCAAAACATAGAATTTATAACTAAGGATATCTGTGCAAGTGATATTGGGTTATCTCATTTACCACTTTGAGGCAAAATATCAAGAAAATATATTTCAAAACTTTGATACTTTACTCTACTTTCCACAAATTTCCAATCAGACTTTCTGAATATAATTCACGTTCTTTCATTTTATGTATAACTCATTATTTATCCCAACAGGAAACCAGTCAAAATGCTCTGTTGTCCACAATGAAATAAAGCTGAAAGTAAGCAAATTTATGTAGCGTATCAAGTTTTCAAACTCCGTTTAAAGCCTAGCATGTGGTTTTCAAATTTATTTAAGTGACTTTTGGAATTATTTATTTGTTAATAAGATTCTTATCATAAATAATGATTCTAATGACCAGCTTCATGTTAATTTTGTAGCTTAGTGGAATGAAGTTTGCGCTATTAAATTTAATATATTTTAATTAATTTACAATTGAAGCTGTGATCAGAGATACCACTTTGATATATTTGTGTAGAATTGGACTCATTTTACTTTGAAAATTACTTGTGGTTATACAGATACACTATATTCGAAGAAGATGCTTTTCCTATTTTGTTTCAAAACAGTTTTCGGGCAACAATTTTTATTGAGACAATAATTCTAGTTAAAGCGTTGAAACAAAATATTCTCGACTTAGTTTACAAAAGACTTCCGGTAAATACCGTAAATACCACATTGGATTGAAATGAAAAACACGGAAACCTTTACTTATGGGATTTCTTTTTTTAAAAAAAATAAGAATAAATTGTATAAGTTTATTTGCAAATTGAATTGAATAATATGTGAGTACACGGAAACCATCTTAAGCTTCAGTTTGAATATCTATTTTGCTAATTTTGGGTGGAAATTTTGTTGTGATTCAAACATTATATTTGGAGAAAGTGGCAGGCAATTTAAATTAAAACAAGCCGCGAGGTGCGACCCATGAGGTCCTCACGGTCAACTTCCCAGTAATATCTACATAAACATCAACAACATGAGAGGTAATAGTAACAGGAATGAGTTAATATGAATCATATCGTCTACGGGACGGTCCATTGATTATGTAAGGTTTTTGGTCGATGAGGACAGATTGAATATTCACGCGGATCAATCGGTGGGGGCCTTTTTGGTGTTGTTGGTTTTGTTGGTTTTCAAAATTTAAGCAATTTTTTTAATTAAAAGACTATAAAAACTATTAAAAATCTGCTCAAATTATGCAAATATCTTAAATTGATTGAATTTACAACAATTTTTTTAGAATAAAAGATATAAAGTAATAGCACTCTTTACATGGTAACTTTGAATGATTTTTTATTTTTAATTTAATTTTTTTCATAATCATGGAAGAAAATTTTACTGGTTTCTCTTCAAAAACTGATAAGAATGTATAAATCTCATAAACTGATATCACTGTGCTGTGAAAATCTGGTCAAAAAATTATTTTTTATGAAAAAAACATAATTTTTGGTTTTTTTTTCTATTAAATTAAAAAAACGGCTAAAACGAATTTTTATAATGTTGAAAACTTCAGAAATATGTTATTATACGTCAACTGACACCTTAATGATGCAAATATTATATCTGGTTCGTTAGATATAGTGAATGATAAAAATGACCTTGAAAATCATGATGACTTTTAATGATTTTTTATTTTTAATTTATTTTTTTACGTAATCATGACAAAAAGTTTTGATGATGTTTTTGCGAACATTGTTTGGAGTGCATAAATTTTATAAACACTGATTACTAAGACTTGACAATAATGTTAAAAAATTTTTGTTTTTGAAAAAAAAATCTAATTTTTTGCACTTTTTTTTAAAAAATTTGAAAACCGTTCTAAGATTTTTTTTGAAAATTCAACAGAATCACACAAACGTCAATACGCGTCAATTGACACTTTGTTCAAAAAAATCGTATGTTTGGTTCGCGAGATATAGCGTATGACAGAAATGACTTTCAAACGGGCAAAACAGCAAACCCCTCTGACCGAAGTTTTCCAAAAATAATCAGCTCTTAAAATAGCAAAGCCGCTTCGATTGACACCTCAACCAAGTCAATACGACTTTGTTTACGTGAGTTATGCTCGTAGAAAAAAGTGTCCACGAACGTACAGACGTACGTATGTACGTACACACACACACACATACGTCTCCCTTTCTAAAAACAATTTATATATACTCTATAGACCTCAAAACGTAAAGAAAAGTTGAAAATTTCAATTTCGATTTTCGAGGCGATTACAAGAACTTCCCATATACTGGGAAGTTAAAAATTATCAATTTTAATTTCAAAAAACTTTGAAACCAGTCTTGAGTTATTTTAATTGAATTAAAAAACACTCTCAAAAACACTTATTTTTAAATAGTTTGAGATTTCTGTTTGGAAAGAAAATTTGCAAAAAATTTACTATTCAGTTTCTACATACTTTACATTCACCTTAAAGTAAGCTACTTGGAAATTTTTGAAATCGTCTAAATATGAAAATTCTCTTTGGTCCATCTAACCTTGTTTTTGCTCTCTAGATTCGATTCGACGATTTTTCTTTAATTAAACCCTTTTTTGAAAACGTGAGAAAAGTAAATTTGTATTCTCCATAAATTACAATTAAAGTTAAATTTTCAGCGACAATTCTTCACTTTCTACAGTTTTCACATCACAACTTCCTAGGGTTTAAATTTTGCATGAAGTTGGATCAAAATCATATGTTTAATTTATCTTGGTTAATTATCTTGCAAGGATTTACACCCGAAAAACGTCTCAAAATAGCTGAATTTACTTTCGACACTCGCATTCCGTCTGCAAAACTTATAAAGCACTTCGTCCAATTTACGGTGCTTGTTCATCTGCAAATTTATGGAAAGATTCATGTCCACATATACTCTAGTGGACAATGTTCATCCAACACGAGCTCACACAATGGGTACCGTGAATCACCGACATTACGGGCAAATGATTCATAAAATTTTAACTCAAAATATCAAAGTCAATTGTTTCAAACACAAATGGTTCCTTCAGAGTGGCACAGTATGCCAGATAGCACAGAAACCATTTACTGGGCCGAACCTTTGGTGAACGAATCATCTCAAGACATTGACCTGTGAACTAGAAACCTAAATCATGTGATTGGACTTCATTGAACCATTTTTGGGGTATGTCAAGTCACTTTTCTTTTCTGATAAAATAGCAACTATTGTTTACTTGGAAGCCAACACAGGGCTGCCAAGTTGGGGGTTTTCACCCCCATTTTGGGGTATTTTACATACCTTTGGGGAGAAATCGGGTGTCAGTTAAATATATTTTTATTTTGGGGGTGAAATGGGGTTTTTATCAAATTAATCAATTGTTTGCAAAATTTAATTTATAAAATCTGATTCACTTATTGCACACTAAAAATAATTGTTATTGTGCCATTCGAAGACTTCAAGTATTGGCATATCCAGCAAATTATCATTGATACCATGGCTGAGATAAAACTCCACACTAGCAAGGAGCTTTCATCAAATTTAATTTATTCATATTTTTTATTACTTTCAGTGTCAGTTATGCTATTATAACGTTTTATTTTGTTCAATACTGTTTTCGGAGCTCGACCAACTATTTCAGCGATTTTATACACAACCTAACCGATTTCAGATTGCCAAATTATGGCTTTTTTAATTCAATTGAAGTTTGAGTTCCTCTTGGTGTCATATTGATGTCGTAATATTTTAAACATAAATTATGCTCAACAAATGATGAAGAAACACTTTCTGATGATCTCCCACGCCCTTCAAATTATAAAAAGGAAGTCAGCTCTAGTTCGTTAAGGCAACGCAAATCATGTTAGTGCGTGTTCCATTTTATCTTTAAATTTTAAATAAATTTTTATAGATTTATTTGTTTCAACCCATCTACAATTTAAGAATATCATTTAATTTTACATACATATTTAAATACCTCAATACCTACAACAATATATCAAAAGTTTTTCTTTAATTTCATTATGCTACTACTTGTGTTAATTTTAAGTCTGGAAAGTATATTTGTTCTATTTTGACTTTAACTCACTATGAAATACAGATGAAAATTTACTTGTTACATATAGTTATTTGACAACATTTTTTTGCTAATTATCAATGTTTTTTGTATGAACTTTGTAAAAAAGATTGCTCTCAAAGTATTTCGGGTTTTTTAAAACAATTTCGTCCGATTTGGGGTTTTTAACTTCCCAGTATATGGGAAGTTCTTGTAATCGCCTCGAAAATCGAAATTGAAATTTTCAACATTTCTTTACTTTTTGTGGTCTATTGAGTATATATAAAGTGTTTTTAGAAAGGGAGATGTATGTGTGTGTGTATGTACGTACGTACGTATGTACGTTCGTGGACAATTTTTTCTACGAGCATAACTCACGTAAACAAAGTCGTATCGACTTCGTTGAGGTGTCAATCGAAGCGTCTTTGCAATCTTAAGAGCTGATTAGTTTTTGGGAAACTTCGGTCTGGGGGTTTGCTGTTTGTTTTTAAAAAATTTCGTCGAGCTGTTTTTTAATTTAAAAAAAAGTGCCAAAAATTGTTTTTTTTTCAAAAACAATACATTTTTAACCTTTTTTTCATGTCTAACTAACCAATGTTTATATAATTTATATACTCCAAATAATGTTTGTAAAAACAGCATCTAAACTTTTTCTCATGATTACGTGAAAATTAAATTAAAAATCAAAAATCATTAAAAGTCATCATGATTTTCAAGGTCATTTTCATCATTCACTATATCTCACGAACCAGATATAATATTTGCATCATTAAGGTGTCAGTTGACGTGTATTAACATCTTTGTGAAGTTTTTAACATTATAAAAATTCGGTTTAGCCGTTTTTTAATTTAATAGAAGAAAATGCGAAAAATTATGTTTTTTTTCATAGAAAATATTTTTTTACTTGATTTGCACAGCACAGTGATCCAGTTTATAAAATTTATACATTATTATCAGTTTTTGGAGAGAAACCGGCAAAATTTTATTCCATAATTATGAAAAAGCTAAATTAAAAATAAAAAAATCCTTCAAAGTTACCGTGTAAAGAGGGTTCATACGAGTGCTATTACTTTATATCTTTTATTCTAAAAAAAATTGTTGTAAATTCAATCAAAGTTTTAAGATATTTGCATAAATTGAGCAGATTTTTAATAGTTTTTATAGTCTTTTAATTAAAAAAAATTGCTTAAATTTTGAAAACCAACAAAAATTTTCAACACCAAAAACCGATTGATCCGCGTGAATATTCAATCTGTCCTCATCGACCAAAATATAATCAATGGACCCTCCCGTAGACGATATGATTCATATTAACTCATTACCTCTTATTAACTTCCCAGTATATGGGAAGTTCTTGTAATCGCCTCGAAAATCGAAATTGAAATTTTCAACTTTTCTTTACGTTTTGAGGTCTATAAAGTATATATAAAGTGTTTTTAGAAAGGAAGACGTATGTGTGTGTGTGTGTGTACGTACGTACGTACGTACGTCTGTACGTTCGTGGACACTTTTTTCTACGAGTATAACTCACGTAAACAAAGTCCGATCGACTTGGTTGAGGTGTCAATCGAAGCGGCTTTGCAATCTTAAGAGCTGATTAGTTTTTGGGAAACTTCGGTCTGGGGGTTTGCTGTTTTGCCCGTTTGAAGGTCATTTCTGTCATGCGTTATATCTCGCGAATCAAAAATACGATTTCGTTGATCAAGAAGTCAATCGACGCGTATTAACATTTATGTGATTCTGTTAAGTTTTTAAAAAATTTCGTCGAGCTGTTTTTTAATTTAAAAAAAAAGTGCCAAAAATTGGTTTTTTTCAAAAACAATACATTTTTAACCTTTTTTTCATGTCTAACTAACCAATGTTTATATAATTTATATACTCCAAATAATGTTTGTAAAAACAGCATCTAAACTTTTTCTCATGATTACGTGAAAATTAAATTAAAAATCAAAAATCATTAAAAGTCATCATGATTTTCAAGGTCATTTTCATCATTCACTATATCTCACGAACCAGATATAATATTTGCATCATTAAGGTGTCAGTTGACGTGTATTAACATCTTTGTGAAGTTTTCAACATTATAAAAATTCGGTTTAGCCGTTTTTTAATTTAATAGAAGAAAATGCGAAAAATTATGGTTTTTTTCATAGAAAATATTTTTTTACTTGATTTGCACAGCACAGTGATCCAGTTTATAAAATTTATACATTATTATCAGTTTTTGGAGAGAAACCGGCAAAATTTTATTCCATAATTATGAAAAAGCTAAATTAAAAATAAAAAAATCATTCAAAGTTACCGTGTAAAGAGGGTTCATACGAGTGCTATTACTTTATATCTTATATTCTAAAAAAAATTGTTGTAAATTCAATCAAAGTTTTAAGATATTTGCATAAATTGAGCAGATTTTTAATAGTTTTTATAGTCTTTTAATTAAAAAAAATTGCTTAAATTTAAAAAAAAAAAATTTTCAACACCAAAAACCGATTGATCCGCGTGAATATTCAATCTGTCCTCATCGACCAAAATATAATCAATGGACCCTCCCGTAGACGATATGATTCATATTAACTCATCTATTACCTCTTATTAACTTCCCAGTATATGGGAAGTTCTTGTAATCGCCTCGAAAATCGAAATTGAAATTTTCAACTTTTCTTTACGTTTTGAGGTCTATAGAGTATATATAAAGTGTTTTTAGAAAGGAAGACGTATGTGTGTGTGTGTACGTACGTACGTCTGTACGTTCGTGGACACTTTTTTCTACGAGCATAACTCACGTAAACAAAGTCCGATCGACTTGGTTGAGGTGTCAATCGAAGCGTCTTTGCAATTTTAAGAGCTGATTAGTTTTTGGCCAACTTCGGTCGGGGGGGTTTGCTGTTTTGCCCGTTTGAAGGTCATTTCTGTCATGCGCTATATCTCGCGAACCAAACATACGATTTTTTTTAACAAGGTGTCAATCAACGCGTATTGACGTTTTTGTGATTGTGTCAAATTTTCAAAAATATTTTTGGAGCGGTTTTCAATTTTTTAAAAAAAAAGTGCAAAAAAATTAGGTTTTTTTTCATGAACAATAAATTTTTAACCTTATTGTCAAGTCTTAGTAATCAATGTTTATAAAATTTATTTACTCCAAACAATGTTCGCAAAAACTTCATCAAAACTTTTTCCCAAGATTACGTAAAAAAATAAATTAAAAATAAAAAATCATTAAAAGTCACCATGATTTTCAAGGTCATTTTTATCATTCACTATATCTCACGAACCAGATATAATATTTGCATCATTAAGGTGTCAGTTGACGTGTATTAACATCTTTGTAAAGTTTTTAACATTATTAAAATTCGTTTTAGCCGTTTTTTTTAATTTAATAGAAGAAAATGCGAAAAATCATGGTTTTTTTTTCTTAGAAAATATTTTTTAACTTGATTTGCACAGCACAGTGATCCAGTTTATAAAATGTATACATTCTTATCAGTTTTTGGAGAGAAACCGTCAAAATTTTATTCCATGATTATGAAAAAACTAAATAAAAAATAAAAAAAATCATTCAAAGTTACCATGTAAAGAGGGTTCATACGAGTGCTATTACTTTATATATTTTATTCTTAGAAAATTGTTGAAAATTCAATCAAAGTTTTAAGATATTTGCATAATTTGAGCAGATTTTTAATAGATTTAAGTTTTTTAATTAAAAAAAATTGCTTAAATTTTGAAAACCAACAAAATTTTTCAAGACCAAAAAGGCCCCCACCGACTGATCCGCGTGAATATTCAATCTGTCCTCATCGACCAAAAACCTTACATAATCAATGGACCGTCCCGTAGACGATATGATTCATATTAACTCATTCCTGTTACTATTACCTCTCATTGTTGTAATGTTGTTGATGTTTATGTAGATATTACTGGGAAGTTGACCGTGTGGACCTCAAGGGTCGCACCTCACGGCTTGTTTAAATTGTTTTTGGAAAGAAGTCTGGTTGTATGTGTGTGTGTCAGTATGTACGTACGTACTTTCGTGGACAGTTTTTTTCTTCTAGCATAATTAACGTAAACAAAGTCGTATGGACTTCAATGAGATGTCAATCGAAGCGACTTTGCAATCTTAAGAGCTAATCAGTTTTTGGGAGCTTCGGTTGGATGGTTTGTTGTTTTGACTCCTCCAAGGTCATTTCTGTCATGCTCAATATTTCGCGAATCAAACATAGAATTTGCATTGTTAAGATACCCATTGATTCGAATTGACAGTTGTATATATCTATATCAAATTGTTGGAGTCGTTTTTTAATTTAATAAAAAAAGTTGAGATCAAACAAAAATAACAAAATCAATAAAATTCACTATACAGGGTGTTTGGTACTCGGTGAGCACTTTTGTAAGGAGGTGTTTCTTGATATATTTTGAACAAAAAATCGTTCTACATGATGGTCCGGATTTCAAAATCTGCGGAGTTACAGGGTGGTCAAGAATAGCGTTTCGGAGCTGTACCCTGACTCACTTAAATCGTTATCTCAAAAACTAATTATCACAACTCAACGTTTTATATCTCATTTTTTATGGAACCAAATTACCTTTCATTTAATGTGACATCCTAAATTGTAACTGTACCCAATTTTAGGATATTTACTTCAAAGCACAAAATTTTGGAACTTCTTCCCTGAAAATTCTGTTCAGTGTCGATTTTCTCAGAAAACCTCATTAGTATATACCATTTCAATTTTATTTATTTTGTAGGCAACCTTATTGGCTACACAAGTTGCAAACATATTTATGATTTAGGTTTTATCATTTCCCAAGTATTAAGCGAAAATACATATCGCTTAAAAACTAAATATGCCATAAAGTGGCCCTCGTTGTCGATCTACACTCTTTGCTTGAACTGAAACAATTTAATAATGGTTTTTATGCTTTATTTCAAAAACTAGGAGCTACAGTAAATGTTCAAAATGGCCACCGTCATTTTGAATACACGCCATAGCTTGTTTTGCAAGCATTCTTTTCGTATTCACACTTTTCAGCTGCTGCCTCACTTCTGTTGCAGCCGCATCGATCCTGGTATTTAGGTCTTCCAGTGTTGATACTTCCGTTGCGTAGACAAAGTCCTTCATCCGTCCCCATACAAAAAAATCCATAATAGTTAGATCAGGAGATCTCGCAGGCCAGTGTATTGATCCATTTCTACCGATCCAGCGATTGGTATAATTGGAATTCAACCACTCTCTGACTGGTCGGCCGAAGTGAGGTGGAGCACCATCGTGTTGGTAAAACATGGAAGCCAATCGTTGCAGGGGAATATCGTCCAATTAGTCCTGCAGATCATGTGTTAAAAAATATAAGTAATTGGTACTATTTATGGTAAGCGGGAGCCCAATAGGTCCAATTAAATCGTTACCAATCACTCCTGCCCATAAATTTACGCTGAATCTATGCTGAAATGACAAAGTTCTTCTCGTGTGTGGATTGCTCTCAGCCCACATATGCAAGTTGTGAAAGTTCGTGACACCGTCCCTAGTAAATAACGCCTCATCCGTCGAGAGAATGTTATTTAAAAAATGTTTATTGTCTAATTGTCTCTCAAGAAGCCAATTGCAGAATTCCATCCTTTTGGGCAAATCGATGAGTAGCAGCTCCTGCACTGGTGTGTGATGGTAGGGATGTAAACGGGATGCTTTTAAAATACTCCAAACTTTCCATGTAGACACGTTAAACTGTAACGCCAAGCGTCGAATACTGGTTGATGGGTTAGTTTCCACTGCATGTATTATTTCTTCATCGGTCCGTACAGCGATTGCAGGCGCAGGATTTGCGTTTACTCGGCTCGTCCTTACGCTGCCAGTTTCCCGAATACTTGTGTAGAGTTGTTGAAACACTCTCCTTGTAGGAACCCGTCGATGGGGATATCTATGTTGATACAACGATTGCGCCGCTTGTGAACTTCCCCGACACTCTCCATATACGTACATAATATCTGCATATTCTTCATTACTGTAGTGAGACATTTTGAATTTATTTTTAAAATGTTAGCTATATCCTGTAGTTCGAGTAATGTACTGAAACTGAAAAAAATTTGAAAGTGGTTCTGTTTTTATAGGTTCTTAATTTTTTTACGTATCCCATTAATAAAGGCGAAGAACAGTACCCAATTTACCTGTCACATCCAGGTAGGTGCACGAATTATATTCAAACTATTGTTAATTTAGTTCATTTTATTGATAGTTGAGATAGTAATGAATGGGCAATAAAAATACTTAAGTACAGCCAACTATTTAACCTTTTTTTTCAACAAGGGCCACTTTATGGCATATTTAGTTTTTAAGCGATATGTATTTTCGCTTAATACTTGGGAAATGATAAAACCTAAATCATAAATATGTTTGCAACTTGTGTAGCCAATAAAATTGCCTACAAAATAAATAAAATTAAAATGGCATATACTAATGAGGTTTTCTGAGAGAAACGACACTGAACACAGAATTTTCAGGGGAGAAGTTCCAAAATTTTGTGCTTTGAAGAAAATATCCTAAAATTGGGTACAGTTACAATTTAGGATGTCACATTAAATGAAAGGTAATTTGGTTCCATAAAAAATGAGATATAAAACGTTGAGTTGTGATAATTCGTTTTTGAGATAACGATTTAAGTGAGTCAGGGTACAGGTCCGAAACGCTATTCTTGACCACCCTGCAACTCCGCAGATTTTGAAATCCGGACCATCATGTAGAACGATTTTTTGTTCAAAATATATCAAGGAACAACTCCTTACAAAAGTGCTCACTGAGTACCAAACACCCTGTTTTTATACAGGGTTCTTACGAACAATAATAATTTGATGTCTTTTTCGTTATTAAGTCAAACAAAGCTTATGCATAATTAAATAATTTAAGGAGGATTTCAAAAATTTTCACTTAGCTGTTTTTTTATTTTAAAAAACTGCTTACAATTTGACAATTTTTATTTATTTTCAATCAAATTTTCATTTATGTTAACCAACTCTTAGATTGGTATCATGTTTTAAAGATGAAGAAAGCTGATGAAACAAAAAACAGCATTTTCACAACAATACACCATTCATATTTATAATGGAAAAAGATTAATAAAAATATTATCTCTCAATTTCTAATGACGCGGTTTCTAGAAACGTCTTTCCTTTCTTATCTTATCTTCTGCCAATCATTGCTTTTCAGAATCAAATGTTTTCATTTCTGATCAAATATCACTTCTTTGTTGTTTTATTGCTTTCCAAAAACATTCATACAATTGATCCGCGCGAAAATTCATATGCTTTTCGGCAAAGTTTTCGCTTACTGAGTTATCAAAGTCTTTCTTTGATTTACAGTATTATAATTTTAAAGGGATGACTTTAATGATTTCTGTTAGATAGTTATTATATCAAGGATCAAAATCGTACAACTTTCCGGCTTTTTCAACTGATTTGCATCCATTGAATCTACTCTCTATGAATTTAGCTAATTATACTCATTATAACGCCCAGAAAAAATCATTCAAAATAAATAAATGTGTGAGTAACAATTTTTCTCAAGACGTTATTAGGCACGTAGGCTATGAAAAATATCGAATTACTGATTGTTCCATGGAAATTATCTCGGGATATTATCAATTCATACATTGCCAAGCTGCCTGTCGAATACAAACAGATAAATTAAAATAATTGATCGAATTTATGGAATTACTTTCAAGCATTGCAAATGTCGCTTGACAGGAAAGAGGGATGATTTCCATGGTGGTTGACGTTGGCAAATGAAGCGTTGAGCTTATGAGACGAATTAATTTTTTTGTAGTATTTTTTTGAGAAGAATAAGATATCCAAATACAAGGTTATCAGAAACAAGTGCTGTGTTCATACTGGGGGAATAAGAAAAATGATTCATCTGGAATAAATTGGTTACTTCATTTCGGGAAGACGTAAAATTGAAATGTTTGTTTTGGGTAATGAAGTCAATTTGAACTAAGTGAACCAAATCATTTGAATGCAAGTCATGCAGTTGTCTAAAAATATGCGTAGCAAATTGATTCGGTTAGTAAAACAAAATGAAATCGAAGAGTATTCTTGAATATTAATATATCAAAACGAAAATCAGCTTTTATGAACTTGGATAACGGATTTTATTAAGATCTGGTTTGAGGCTAAAAGCCGATGAGATCATGAAAAACAACATCAAATCATTAACTTAATGTCAGTGTCCTTTTTCTAAAAACGTGAGTGTCGTCAATAATTAATCTAAATGAATCGTACAGATTCCTTTACAAAGTTAAGACGATTTTCTATTAACTAGCTTATTTGACAAATACTGAGCTTAATCTCTTTCTTGATTTTATTATCCTTAAAACTGCCAGTGCTGAAAAAAACATTGATATGTTGTTATTTGTTTTGAGTTTTGAGACGTCTAAGTATTTGCAAACCAGATTCATTTATACGATTTGCAGCAGTTTATTATTATTTATTATTATTTTTATTAATGCAAGACATAAGTACAAAAAAAATTGCCTCCTGAATCAAAATATTTAATTTTTTAATTTATTTTGAGTTAGTCACCGATGATTTCGTAACATTATGCAATAACCACAGCTGTGTAACTTGAACATGTAAATGTTGCATGCGTGCATAAAATAACGAGGTTACATATGAGGATTTTCCTTGCTATAATCGCATTAACATGTAACTCGCTCCGATTTCAAGTGAACAAGAACAGAGAAACTAGTTTTACAATGAAATATTCGGCATAACAACGACACAAACAAAATGTTCAGGACTTAGATTCACTGGTAGGCCCTTCGTGTTCATTGGAAAGGTGACTAAAATTACTTTTCATGGAGGGAAATTGGTTTGCATGGTTCAATGTGGAAAGGTGGCGTGATAAGGTTGATAGTATGTTTGTTCTTTGCTGTACAACACGCTGCCTGTTATGAAATGTACACATGAAGAATAATTAATGGCAACAAATTCAATTTTTTTTTATTTTACAGGACTAATTTGTGTTCAATCGTGTCTTTTAATTTTTGAATCTGTAAAAATAGATGCTTCACGTTACAAATATTAGCCTTAGCCTTCAGAGAATGCTGTTTCTTTCGTTAAGAACTTCAATAAATGTCTACTATTCTTCGAGTGTTTATTGAATCGTTAAAGGTTCAGTGTATTTAAATGTAAACTTTGCTACATACTTGATTAAATAAAGTTAGCTTCTGATTTTTTGCGTTAGTAGATGCTTATTAATATGATATGCTACAATGTCAGAAATGACATCGGCTAAACTATCTTTTCCACACATACGAATGAAAAAGTAATTTTTTTTTGTAAAAAACCTTCATCCCACGATCAAAAATGTTAATAAATAAAATTTAGTCGTCATGCATTTAAGAGGTATTATTACAAAAATATCAGGATACTCACATAATGGAAATAATATAAAACATATAGTTGAACGAACTATATGAAATTTTTCTTGCCCACTGAACTACAATGACGGAAGAACCATGGAGAAGGCAATCACTTTTTCATATTTAATTTTACCTTGGAAAAATATGAGAACATTGTTCAAATTATTTAGTTCTGCTATCGTTTACCGTTCTTTTTAGAACATTGATTCGAAAAAAATAATTTTCTACACATAACCAAAATAATCATGCAAGTAAAGGATCCATTTCTTGATAAAGAAAAATGTAGTTCAATTTCAAACACATTCACCGAACGTACGATGCAAACGATGATTAAATGGCTTCAATTTTTGCACTAATTGAATCTCATAAAACTTAAGTCTAAGATCTTCACTTAAAGCTTTTTTTGTAATGGACGGTCTCTACCAAGTTGTTGAGAACGGCGTCGAACTGATAAATTTGGCCGCTCAGTCATACTACGCTCTACTGCAGCGGTAGCTACCTCGGTACGCACTGTACGGGCTCATGATGGATGAACATTGTCTAATAAAGAATACGTGGACATAAATATTTCAATCATTTTGCGTATGAGCTGGTCATTACGATTATGTGCACCATAAATTATAAATTTAACGCATAGAACTCGATTAATGGAAAGAAATGCCTGCTATTTTGAGACGTTGTTCGGATGAAAGTCTTGCATGGTAGTTTTCAATAGTAAACGAAACAGAATATTTAAATAACAATAAAATTTGACATCTATAAGAACGAAAATCTTTAAATTTGGATACCTACGGAAAACACTCAACTTGCTCCTATTTTTTCATACATGAATTTCAATTGTCGATATTATCTCATGCAGTATCGTTATTTTCACGACGTTTTATTCATTAATAATACAAGGTCAAATTGAAATTGTTTCAATATTCCCTCCAATTTCCAAAAATAGGTCTTTACTATGAAATGTATTTTCAATTTGTACAGAAAAACCTATTTTCTCTTTGAATATTTGAACACCATTCTCGGAATCCTGATTTCTAAGGAAAAAATAGTGCACTTTTAGGTTAGCTCATATTTTAGGTTTACAAAACTAAATTAATCAGTTGACATCCACGTGTATTGCAATGCAACAAAATACATGTTGTGCAGCCGACTCTTCAATAGTAATAGTGTACTTAAACTTTGATGTTTACTAGGAACTAAGATCAAAACTTATTCCCTGCGAACTCACAGCCATTTACAACGTATGAAATATTTAAGAACATTTCTCTCTGTCGCACGTTGTCATGATAAAGTAATTTACTATTGCGACAAGCGCTAAATCTAACAACTGGAGGAGTATCGCAAAATAAATTCTAACATCCAGACTTGTCCTCCGACTTCCATTCTACTCCCAGTAAGCCGTGCTGCAATTGCAACATTGTTTGATATTTATCATGTCCTTGACGCCAGACAAATGCTTTGCTTGCTTTTCCGGTCAACCGAGTTGACAGAGGTTCGGTTTCAGGGAGGAATGATTTTTTTTATATAACAGGAGCACTGGATTGGAAACTTTAAATATAAACGTGGCTGGGGAAAAATCGTAAATAATTTAAATCGATTATACTGTTTGCATGTGTCTGAGCGTCAGGGAAAAACTGAAACTTTGGAATTGTTTATCAAACACAAATAATTGTATCAATCATTCCAGAAATTTTTGGTTAAGATTAAGCGGGTTTTAGGGCGTGTTTCGTAAATTAAATTTCAAGATATATGTAGCCGCAAAAAAGGCTTATATGTTTTTCCATTTTTGTTTTCAAATTTGAAAAGACTCGTGCTAAATTTCCCCAAAATACTATAAGTCCATTTCTTCAACATTTTATCAGCACCAAAATAGAAAACAATGTGCTCTATAAACCCAAATGGCGTATAATCTTGTCAGCGGTTATAATCGTTACCAGTGCAATTTTTCTGCATCTGTAGCCACCAAGTCGCTGGAGACTCGAAAAAAGGGCTAATAAATAATAGGATTGAAATAACCACAAAATTTGTGGCAAAGCTTTCATTTGACACTCATACAGTTTGATGCCAAAATTTGTACCAAATTTAAAATTTTCAAAAGACAGTGGTTAGACACGTAATGCTGAATGATTTTAATGTTTTTAATTTGTAATTTTACGATTGCATATTCACAACAAAGAAAGGTTTTGGGTATTAAATACATACAATCTTTACACGTTGAAGAAGCACAGGAATTAAAGGTGTTTTTTAAATTAGAAAATTCAGAAACGCTATACCGATTAGTAGAGTATCTTTGCTTTTTTCGCTTACGAAAATTATCTATTTTTTCTTACTAGAAAACATTCTAAACACGAGATGTAATATATTCTGATTATAAATCGAATATATACTCACAGAATAAGGTATACGATCACTCTATGATGTAAGCTTTTTAACTTCCCAGTATATGGGAAGTTCTTGTAATCGCCTCGAAAATCGAAATTGAAATTTTCAACATTTCTTTACGTTTTGAAGTCTAAAGAGTATATTCAAAGTGTTTTTAGAAAGGGAGATGTATGTGTGTGTGTGTGTGTGTATGTACGTACGTACGTACGTACGTCTGTACGTTCGTACGTACGTCTGTACGTTCGTGGACAGTTTTTTCTACGAGCATAACTCACGTAAACAAAGTCCGATCAACTTCGTTGAGGTGTCAATCAAAGCGTCTTTGCAATCTGATTAGTTTTTGGAAAACTTCGGTTTTGGGAGTTTGCTGTTTTGTCCGTTTGAAGGTCATTTCTGTAATGCGTTATATTTCGCGAACCCAACGTACTATTTCCTTGATCAAGGTGTCAATCGACGCGTATAGACATTTATGTAATTGTATCAAGTTTTTAAAAAAAATTATTGCAGCCGTTTTTGAATTTTTCTAAAAAAAAAAAGCAAAAAAATGTTTTTTTTTTAAAAACAACAAATTTTTAACCTTATTTCCAAGTCCAAGTAATCAATATTTATATAATTTATATACTCCAAACAGTTTTATTAAAAATGTCATCAAATTTTTTTACTCGTGTTTACAAAAAAAATCATAAACAGTTATCATGATCTTCAAGGTCATTTCTGTCATGCGTTATATCTCGCGAAGAAAACATACGATTTGCATAATTCAGGTGTTACTGGACGCGTATTAACATTTTTGTGAATCTGTCGAAGTTTTGAAAAAATCGTTGGAGCGGTTTTTCAATTTAAGAAAACAAGTGCAAAACATTAGTTTTTTTTCATCAAAAATAAATTTTTAACCTGATTTGCGAAATATAGTAATAATTGTTTAAAAAAACTTAAAAACTTCAAACAATGCTTGTAGAAACAAGAACAAAATTATCTGTCATGATTATGTAAAAAATTAAATTAAAAATAAAAAACCCTTAAAAGTCATCATGATTTTCTAGGTCATTTTTTTTAATCACTATATCTCACGAACCAGATATAATATTTGCATCATTATGGTGTCAGTTGACGTGAATTAACATCTTTGTGAAGTTTTTAACATGATAAAAATTCGTTTCAGCCGTTTTTTGCATTTAATGGAAGAAAATGCGAAAAATTATGGTTTTTTTCATAAAAAATATTTTTTTAACTTGATTTGCACAGCACAGTGATACCAGTTTATAAAATTTATACATTCTTATCAGTTTTTGAAGAGAAACCAAAAATTTTCTTCCATGATTATGAAAAAACTAAATTAACAAGCCGCGAGGTGCGACCCATGAGGTCCACACGGTCAACTTCCCAGTAATATCTAGATAAACATTAAAAATATTGCACACAATTATAATTATGGAAATAATACTACTCCGAATAATAAAAATGTACTTCTCGTAAAAGTTATTGGAATGACTTCATATTAATCGTAACATCTACGCGAGCGTCAATTGATTACGTAAAGATTTTCGTGGATTAGTTTGATTTAATATTCACGCGGATCATCCGGAGGGGGACAGGTTACAAAGCAGTTTTTTTTTTAAGTTAAAACATGGTGCTGTGAAGACTCTTGAAAATCTGCTCAAATTTTGCAAATATTAATAAACTTTGATTGACTTTACAACAATGTCTTTAGAATGAGAGATTTAAGGTATTATGATTCCTGAACCCTTTTTACATGGTGACTTTGAATGAATTTTTATTTTTTACCTAATTTTTTTTGTAATCATGAGAACAGTTTTTGGTGGTTTCTCTACAAAAATTGATAAAATTTTATAAATTCTACAAACATTTATTATTACGATGTTCAAATCAGGTTAAAAGTGAATTTTTTAATGAAAAAAAACATTACTTTTCGAATTTTTTCTTAATAAAAAAAAAACGCTTTAATATTTTTTTTTAAAATATAAAAACATCATAAAAATGATAATACGCGTTGATTGACACCTTAAGGATGGAAAGATTATATTTAGTTCTCGAGATATAATGAATGACGTAAATGACCTTGAACGTTTAATGATTTTTTTTTTATTTTTTTTTTGTAGTCATGAAAAAAAACTTTGCTGGTTTTTTCACAACAACTATTTGGAGTATATAAATAAGATAAACATTGATTACTTAGGTTTGAAAATCAGGTGAAAAATTTTGAGTTTTTGGAAAAAACCCTAATTTTTTGCACTTTTTTTAAAAAATTAAAAAACGGCTCCAAGAATTTTTTTAAAAACTTGACAGAATCACATAAATGTTAATACGCGTCGATTGACACCTTAAACATGAAAATCGCATGTTTGGTTCGTCAGATATAGCGCATAACATGGTTGACCTTCAAGGGGTGAAAACAGCAACCCCCCCGACCGAAGTTTCCCAAAAACTAATCAACTCTTAAAATTACAAAGACGCTTCGATTGACAAATCAACGAAGTCGATACGACTTTGTTTACGAGAGCTATGCTCGTAGAAAAACTGCCCGCGAACGCACGTACGTACGTACGTACGTACATACAAACACACACACACATACATACTTCTTTCTAAAAACACTTCATATATACTCTATAGACCTCAAAACGTAAAGAAAAGTTGAAAATTTCAATTTCGATTTTCGAGGCGATTACAAGAACTTCTCATATACTGGGAAGTTAAAAATAAAAAATCATTCAAAGTTACCATGAAAAGAGGGTTCATACGAATGATATTACTTAATATCTTTTATTCTAAAAAAATTGTTGTAAATTCAATCAAAGTTTTAAAATATTTGCATAAATTGAGCAGATTTTTAATAGTTTTTATAGTCTTTTAAGGTACTAGTACAGTCTAGAATTTTCAAAAAATCGAATTTTTTTTTTATTGATTTCGATTCTTTAGGCATTCAAAACCATTCTCCCAAAATATGATAGAGAAATTTGAACTATATTTAATTCTATAGTAAATATAATAACGCGCGAGCGCACGGCGTTTATGTCGATCCCCTCTCCAAAATACCAGTTTCTTTTATATACAAATTGAAATTCAAAGTTTCTCACGTGTGTTTCTCTCAGTATCTATTTGGTGGTCGATATATTTTTTTGTATTATGCCTCCAAGCAAATCGTACGGAAAGGCGAGTAAAACCGCTAAACCGAGAAAGATTGAAAAAAACTTTAAACGCATTTTTCTCGAAACGACGTTATTTTCAAATGGCAGACAGTTAATCTTCGGAACTATAAAACTTAGAGTAATAAATCTTGAATCATTTTCTTTGCCCCTTCATGGGACACGACAATTTACCACATTTTGTAAAAAAAAGAAGAAGAAAAAATTATGTAAGGATAATGATCGGAAAGTAGGGTCGAAATTTCAACTTTTTTTTTGAAAGTCTGCCAATTTTTTTTTTCAATTTCGGTGGTGAATTGTCACACAAAATAACACTTTTTATAACATACTTTTTGAACTTTTTGTTTCAGACACCAATTCTGAGATTAACTGTCTGCCATTTAGGAAGAATTTTTTAAGTACGAAACTTTGGCGTCCTCTACAAAATTTATATAAGGAATAAAATAATAAAAAATAATTTTTTTATACACTTAAAGATATTTACTTTTTTATGTAAAAGATATCATTGATGTAATTAACAAAATGGCTTTAAAAAAATCTTGAAAATCATGCTTTTTTTGTATTCTAGACTGTACTAGTACCTTAATTAAAAAAACTGCTTAAATTTTGAAAACCAACAAAATTTCAATCAAATTTGCATTTGCGGTAATCAACGCTTTGAATGGTAATATGTTTTGTAGTCAATACTTTGCAAAATCATATGCTTTAAAAAGCTTTCATAGAATAAAAAATTGTAGTTTTTAGTAGATTGATTCTTTAGTAATGGTAAGATTTCAATACATATATATACATTTTACCTTTTACATGCAATTGAACCTGTTTTTGACTGCATGTACAAAATTTTTGAAGACCAAAAAGGCCCCCAACGATTGATCCGCGTGAATATTCAATCTGTCCTCATCGACCAAAAACCTGACGTAATCAGTGGATCCTCCCGTAGACGATATGATTCATATTAACTCATTCCTGTTACTGCTATGAATACCTCTCATTGTTATTACTAAAAGTAGTATTATTTTCAAAATTATTATTGTGTTTAGTGTTGTTGTTGTTTATGTAGATATTACTGGGAAGTTGACCGTGTGGACCTCAAGGGTCGCACCTTGCGGTTTGTCTTTTGTTATATCCAAATAAATACACACAATTCATTTTACGGCGCAGATGTTCAAGCGCATCAAGGCTACTTACGAGTCAAAACTGTAGCAAGACTGTAGACCGTAAAATCACTGTATAATGAAAACGAGTATATATGTATATTGACGTGGAATTTTGTACAGGCATTTTTCTATGTTAGGGCTATGGAATTGTCTAAAAAAATATAGGATTTTTTTAAACACTAGACTACTCCCTTAAAAGATGAAAAAAAGGAGGATAGGCAAAGATCACGTGTGAGCTAGTTCATGATGCAGAATTGTTTGTACAAGAATTTTTGCAATATAAATGCTCAAGAAGGAAATAAACATGATTTTACAATTAGCTAGACAAATTTTCTGTTTGAGCAGCTAATAAATGTTATAGGAATTCACGAGGAGTTTAATAACGAGCAGGCACTGCAAGAAGTAAAAGTTGATGCTAGGTGGAGGACTGCACAAGTTCTTCAACTTTTTACTGAATGATATGCAGTCAATCATTACCTTGCATTTCACTTATAATCCAATGCTTCTTTTCCATTTGTGTCTCAGTCGCTTTATGCGGCAGATGTTTTTTCTAACTGAAACTACACTACAAATCCATCATTTTCTGGTAAGACCGGCGATCTCATTTTATGAAGTTGCCCCGGGTCTCCAATAGACTTAGTCCGCCATTGGCCTTTGATCAAACCTTTGTAACTTTGACTCATTGCTCCATAGATTCTGCTTCAAGTTAACCGGAACTTTGACTTCATTCAAAGTTTACTTGCTGCATTGCGGCCTTCCATGTTGTCAAAAGTCCTGGCCTACTCCCACTAAAGGTTATAAACTTTGAAATGGCATTAATCCTTGAAAATAATACCCTACGACTTTAGTGGCAGTGAAACAAGGCATTTAGTGTTAAATTGAAATCTGCTTTGAATTAAGGTATTTTTCAGCTATCAAAGAGAAAACGACCACTACCATATTACCAAAGCTTAAAATTGATTCGAAATCTTTCAATGATTTTTGTCCAATAAACTTCTTTCCTGCGCCCAGCAAAATTTTCTAAAAAAATTCTAACTAAAATCGAAGCAGCAATTGCCAAAAAGAGGTTAATACCGAGCAAACAAATTTGATTTTTGACATGGTCTCCCCAATACTCATCAACCAAACCGCGTAGTCCATTTGATTTCAAATCAATTTGAGAAGAAATAGTTAGTCGCTACAATTATCTTTGATGTGCTTTGATGTTTTCGCCTCAATTTGGTACGATGAAGTGCTATTAAAAGTTGACAACTTCGCTTTTTAGCGTACTTTGTTTAGCCGGTACAGTCATCTACATATATCGGGAAAAGCATTTGTTGTGAAAATAAGCCAGACTTGCTTAAATCATCCATTCGATCCAGCAAAAGTATTTAAAAGGGTAAGCTTAACTCCAACACTACTCAACATTTACATTGATATCCCTTTGAACGAAAGATGCAATTTTGAAGTCTGTAGATGAAGTAATATGAAACTCGACACAGTTAACTGAATTAAACCTATTAATTTAAAAGGTAGCGTTTCAGTCAGTTATTTGTTATGCAGCACCTCACCTCTTTATAATGGTAAACTACAGATATTCTCAAATAAATACCTTAGAATCATCCTGGATACGTCTTGACATTTTTCAACAACACAGCTGTATCGCATGGCTCAAGTCTTGACCATAAACGATATTGTAAGGAAAAGAAGTGTGGCAATACTTGCAAGAACAGTCATAATTAGCAAGCCTAAATAGTGATTTGTATCTATCATTCTGCTATCTACATGTATCTATATGTTTCAACCTATTTTAAAGATAGTTGTAAATTAGTTAAATTTTCGGCTGCAAGCAGTGTCAAGCCAGAGTTTTGTTTGATTTTCCTCGCGAATTTAACAACCCAAGACATAACGATAAAATAAATCACCCACGTGTTTGCGTACATCAAATTGCCATTTCTTCAACATAATTGCCTGTTTTTTCATCTTTTTAGTTGGAAATACATTCCAGGAACGAAAATATCCGAATTCGTTAAACTGCATGAATGTGATGATAGTTAAGAAAACGTAAAACGTAAAAAATCTGTTGAAGCCACTAAGAGCTTGAAAAAGAAGAAACCTGACGAGATAATACATATTCTGTCTTACAATATTCTGGTCGTCAATTTATTTAAAACTGTAGTTGGCATAACCTTTAAATGCTCAGCTATTATAATATAAGCAATCATTTTCAATTGCATTTAAGATTCAAATGTTTGTATTCCATAATTTGTCAGGATATAAATTTATTTTGTTGATTGAAAGGGAAACGATTACAAACAGGATCTTTCTAAATATATTATGAACATAATTTTCATATAATGCAAGCTCATGATGCTAAATATTCGCATCAAGGACTATTTCACTCTTTCGATTAGATGCCATTTGCACTCATCCTTAACACTCACACATTCAAATTAGGCTACTAATGAATTAACAAATGGCATTCTATTGAATTCATTGCATATGAAACTTATTTCCGTTGCTAAATGAGGAACAGCATACATTCCACGTAAGCACTCAACAACTTCACAAGCGGAATGGTATCTAATACCCGTAGGGTGTGCTTCAAGTCCTGAAATTTTGGTCGCAGAATCCTTTGGGTTGTAGTCAGGCGAGAAAATGCTACCTACCATGTCGGATAGGAAGCGTAAAATATGTGCACGATTTCAAATGAGACAAATTGATGAGCTGCAGTTGAAATTAACTACATTGGCCATCTAACTCTTCCCAGTTCAAGGATATTTCACCACGAACGCAAGAAGAATTGTGGAATCGCGTTAGCGGGAAATAGGAAGTGATTTCCATAATTTGCAGCCAACAACGTTTGGAAGTAATTTGCGCAATCACGAATTTCAACGAATAGTAATCATAGTCCATGAAAGTAGCGGCAATGACGATTCTTGCACTATTGGATAATAAGCTGGCCAGCGTTTCCTTTAATCAGGGCTACCGTGTTGTTCGATTGAAATGGATTTTTAGGGGTAACTACTTTGTTTCTTAAAAAGTCTGTTAATGTGAAATATTTAATTCAAATTCTTAGTCATTGAAATATTTTTAAAACGACACCAAAAATGTGATTGCTCATTATGCTATTTGGTTCGGCGATATTTTAAAATCTAAAATAATGCCAGAATTTAATCAAATGCATTAAACTCGATTCAAGGATAGAAATAGCGTGAAAAAAAGTGTGTAATGATTTAATTTAATTGAATTTAATTGACATACATAGTTTATACATTATGTTTACATTATCTATCACGCAAATATTAATGAAAATATTGATTCTGGACTAAGTAATGAGCTCAATTTTCTACATATTTCTTCCATTAGCAATGAACATCAGTGTTTCTTCCCAAACTGTAAATAAAAGAAAGGTTAACAACTAAACTGATAACTTTTTAAGAAGTCATTTATTTATTGTAAATTTTAGTAAAAACTAATAACGATGTATCGTAAGAATATGGTTGTCTATATAAAATAAAAAAACACGCCATGCAACAGTTCCAGAACATTCTTTGAAATATCCCATTTTTTCACATCTCTCGACTAGCTAACATCCCTTAAGAGGAATAGGTAACAAGCTGATTCTCATACAAAAACTTTACCCACATCTGTGTATTTTTTTTCTGAAACTGCAGATCGAATTTGTGTTGAACTATGTTTTTCTAACAATGTGGTTTTACTTTTTATAGCAGACACAGTTTTTCTAGAAGTATGAAATTTGAAATATAAGATTTTTTCTACTTATTTACAACTTTGAAACTTTTTATCGGTAGAATAAAGTTTTTATTTAAATTTATAAATTTTCAATAAAGATATCTGTTATTGTAGCTGTCGAGTTTTGCTGTCATTTTGAAGTTATGTTTCATTTACTTTGTCATATAATCGTACAAAAGTTTATACCTAAACAACTGTTCGAAGCAGTGAAAACTTATTTCCTAAATTTGTGTTTAGTGCGCCAAACTTATAGGGCACTCCGGCCAATTTAAAATGCTTATAACCGTCAATCTGAGCAGCATACGGAGTTCGATTAAAAAGATTTATATCAACGTTTACTCTAATGAACATCCAGCACGAGCTCGTTCAGTGCGTAACAAAGCTAGCGACTAAGGATCCAAATTCATCGATTCGACACTGTTCTCAACAACTTGGCATCTGTCCGTCCAATGTATGGGAAATTTGGAGAAAAGATGTTAGACTTAGAGGCTATGAGATTCAAATATCGCACCAATTGAAGCAATTCGATCTTAGTTTGTAAATAAGCAAAATTTTCATTTTCGGTGGGAAGATAATCTGCAAGAGGCTTTATAACTCCCATTACATCCCATAAAGTTGTTGTATCAAGTGGTTTTCATGCCGGTAGCATAATTGGTCCTTTTGTTTTACAATCTAAAGACGGAAGCCTCCTTGCCGTTAATAGTGATCGCTGCCAACAAATGATTCGTGTTTTTTTGATTCTCAACATCAATGCAAATTGTTTCAGAGAAGAATTGTTGCAAAAGAATGGTGAAACTTGCCATACAGCGCATAAAACCCATTACTTTATTGGTTTGAACCTTTTGGTGAACGAATAATCTCAAAAAACGACATCAGTAGACGAGACATATCAGTTGTTCGAGAAAAGATAGATTGATACTTGAGGAATGCACATATTAAACGCAGAATAGAGAAAGAATATTTTTTCAACAAACATAAACTAATTGCCAAACACATATGCATTTATATTTCATATGGCGGTAAACCACAACGAACACGTCCAATATGGCGGTTAAAGAAGTGGATCGAAAGTAGAAAATTTCGTTGCAATTTTCGACATAACCAGCAATGCTTGATAAGAATTGTCATCCGGCGTTGCGGAGCTTCCCCCTACATTTTAGCACATCACAAATCTAGCTTAGTCAACGCTATTTTCTGCAAAATATAGTACGAAAAAGCCACTAAGACTTAAACTATACCAAAAGCAGAAACTGCAATCAATAACCCTAAAATCCTAATTTCGTCTTCATTTTCGATAGCTCCCATCTGTCTTTCAAGCATCGATATGAAAATTACAAGTAACGTATAAAAGTCTTTGTAACCTACCACTTTTACGATTGATTGGCGTAAAGATAGTGTTCGATATTTTCAATATTTGTTTAGAGGGTTGGGTTGCACTTCACAGCTTGTTAACTTCCCAGTATATGGGAAGTTCTTGTAATCGCCTCGAAAATCGAAATTGAAATTTTCAACATTTCTTTACATTTTGAGGTCTATAGAGTATATATAAAGTGTTTTTAGAAAGAGAGATGTATGTGTGTGTCTGTGTGTGTACGTACGTACGTACGTACGTACGTTCGTGGACAGTTTTTTCTACGAGCATAACTCACGTAAACAAAGTCCTATCGACTTGGCTGGGGTGTCAATCGAAGCGTCTTTGCAATTTTAAGAGCTGATTAGTTTTTGGAAAACTTCGGTCGGGGGGGTTTGCTGTTTTGCCCGTTTGAAGGTCATTTCTGTCATGCGTTATATCTCGCGAACCCAACGTAAGATATTCATGATTTAGGTGTCAATCGACACGTATTGACATTTATGCAATTCTATCAGAGTTTTTCAAAAATTTCTTGGAGCCGTTTTTTTAATTTTTTTAAAAAAAGTGCAAAAAATTGGGGTTTTTTTTAAAAACAATAAATTTTTAACTATTTTTTTCAAGTCCAAGTAATCAATGTTTATAAAATTGATCTACTCCAAACAATGGTTGCAAAAAAAACATCAACACTTTTTCTCATGATAACGTAAAAAATTAAATTAAAAATTAAAAATCATTAAAAGTCATCATGATTTTCAAGGCAATTTTTATCATTCACTATATCTCACGATCCAGATATAATATTTGCATCAATATGGTGTAAGATGACGTATATAAACATCTTTGTGAAGTTTTCAACATTATAAAAATTCGTCTCAGCCATTTTTTAGTTTAATAGAAGAAATCGCGAAATTTTTTGGTTTTTTTCATAAAAAAATATTTTTTTAACTTGATTTGCACTGCACAGTGATACCAGTTTATAAAATTTTTACATTCTTATCAATTTTTGAAAAGATATCAGCAAAAAAAATTTCCATGATTATGAAAAAAATTAAATAAAAAATAAAAAATCATTCATGTAAAGAGGGTTCATACGAATGATATTAGTTTATATCTTTTATTCTAACAAAATTGTTGTAAATTCAATCAAAGTGTTATAATATTCGAATAATTTGAGCAGACTTTTAATAGTTTTTATAGTCTTTTAATTAAAAAAACTGCTTAAATTTTGAAAACCAACAAAATTTCAATCAAATTTGCATTTGCGGTATCAACGCTTTGAATGGTAAAATGTTTTGTAGTCAATACTTTGCAAGATCATATGCTTTAAAATGCTTTCATCGAATGAAAAATTGTAGTTTTTTTAGTAATCGTAAGATTTCCATAACCATCATCATTTGTATTACATTTCACTTTTCACATGCAATTGAACCTATTTTTGACTGCATATACAAAATTCTCAAGACCAAAAAGGCCCCCACCGATTGATCCGCGTGAATATTCAATCTGTCCTCATCGACCAAAAACCTTACGTAATCAATGGACCCTCCCGTAGACGATTTGATTGATATTAACTCATTCCTGTTACTGCTATCAATACCTCGCATTGTTATTACTTAAAGTAGTATTATTTTCAATATTATTATTGTGTTTCATGTTGTTGATGTTTATGTAGGTATTACTGGGAAGTTGACCGTGTGGACCTCAAGGGTCGCACCTCGCGGCTTGTTTACATGATATTTGCTCGGAGATAAAACTTTCCACGAATGTGCGAACGTACATATAGTACAAACGAATGTACATACAGACTTCTTTCCAAAAACAATTTAAATATATTCATTAAAATCTAAAAACGTAAAAATATATTGAAATTTCGAATTTTGATTTTTGGCGCAATTGCATATACTGGGAAGTTAATAAATAGACAATAACCTACAAAATAGTAGCTGAGTTTGGATAACAAACAAGTTGTTCCATTTCAGACCTTGATATCACTTTCTATACACATTAAAAAAGTTGTATTTCAGGGAATGAGAATATGAAAGTAATCTTTATCGAAGGGCTGTTTCCATTGAAAACACTGTTATCCTATCCAACGAGTATAATGCTTCTGCTCATTTACAACCACTGAAAATTCAAAGGTTGTGAATGAAAACGGCATCAATACTCCAAATGGAAAACAACAATTTTATATTCATGTGTCTTTTGGGAAATATTTTTCATCTGTCGTGATGTCTACTGTTTGGTTTTTAATATCTCGCCAAAACTGTAGGTCAAATGTAATAAAAGCAAGGTAGCGGTTTCCCCTAAAAACCTTTTTCTATACAAAACACAGAGTGGTATATGCTTTACTATTTCAACCCATTAAATAAAGCATATACATAGCAGCATAGGAAGTTACCGTCAGCTTTTTATAGCTATGCGTTAGATAACTACCGAAGCAAACAAGGATTTTATTTTTGTGATAACGACGCGCCGTCCAGTCAGCCGAAGTAACCCAACCATCGGAAGTTTAACATCAAACCAACCAGCAGAATTTAAAGGATTCTCCGATATCAATATTATGACCATGCGACTTGGCTATCCGTTCGGTTTATCTTTCAAATCTTCACTTTAAGCACTTGCCAGATCGAACTCCGTGTTTGGCTTATTTTCACCTTGGACTGAGATTTCAGTAGCAACCGGCAAAAAAAAAACACAGAAAAGCAAAAAAGCATCTTTAAAGAAGCATCTTTAACGAAATATGGACAACTGCGGAGTGAGCAAAAGGAACCAGTAGTCTCGAATTTACGATATCGGTAGCAATATTTTTTGCGTTGAATGTTTGTTAGGAACGTGGCCCAGATTATCATTTTTCTGGATGCATTCATTGATTTGGGGAAAATTCTTAAAAAACATAATAAAGGGCTCCTCAAACTGGAATCGGAATTGTTTAAAAATTGCAGTAATTTTCCTGATAGTATTGTGAAAGTGTAGAAAAAATAAGGTCTACATTTTTTCAATAGAAATGTTTTACAACACAATATATGAAATTGTATTTTAAAAAATGACCGATTCAAGCACCTTTACAAATAGAAAAAATTGTATATGAGAATATTTTTTTTACAATTTGATGAAAATTAAGTCAACCTTTTTTTATTTTTTAACATTTTATCCATGAGTTGTGATTTCTTTTGTTCAATTCTATTCCATAAATAAAATTTGAGGTATTATTTTGGTTTTATAGACCAACATTCTTTACCTTTCGTGGAAAAAGCAAGCTTTATACTCGTATATTGAAGTTTATTTAGAATTCAAGCAAAATTCGTCATGACCCTGTACACGTCATGGTAATGAACTGTTCACTTTTGGTGGATTATTAATCAATGAAATGTTTAAAAAAAACTTCTTCTTGTATAAAACTCACGAAATTAACACGTTCTTAATGGCAAATTTTACTGCGAAAAATAAAATCCTACAATTTCGTTGCTGAATGATTCAATGATTCAGATGTGAAAGCTTATTTATGCAGTTGGAAAATAACTACTTCCTCATCAGAAGAAAATATCGGAATAGTAAATTGCCATTGTTCTTTCGAGTGAAAATATTAAATTATCAAATTTAAAAAAGTGCAGAAAGACT
Organism: Oxycera nigricornis; assembly: GCA_963942545.1. Classification (NCBI taxonomy): domain Eukaryota; kingdom Metazoa; phylum Arthropoda; class Insecta; order Diptera; family Stratiomyidae; genus Oxycera; species Oxycera nigricornis. The sequence goes on along the minus strand of OZ012662.1, from coordinate 36,064,284 downwards.
ATTTGCATGGCAGAAATTTTTTTATCAAGAAATTATCGTTTTACAGCTTAGACTACTTGTGCACTCAGTAGTGTACAAGAAAGTGAATATACAAAAAAATTTTACACCATTAATTTCACAGTTCGAGCAACTTAAGATTTGATTAAACGTTTTTCAAAAACGCATATAGTATTCTTGCTTTACGGTAATTTTCAGAACGGTTTTACTCAATCATGTTTCATATTTTCAAAACAAATAATTTTTACTTCACGATAAGATATACACTACATTTTTTTCAATTTCTAATAGTGAACATTTTCATGCTTACTTGACTCTGATTAATCAGGAAATTGAACTACATTTTCTACTTTTAACGCAATAAAAACGGAATCCAACCTTATTATCTGCTATAATTTAGCAAAAAAGTTTTTTGACCATCTAATAGTAACAAAAGTAAAAAAAATACATAAAAAGATTGAAGTTAAGACTACTAGTGTAAGGAAATCCTGAACTATGAACAAGACGCGAGGTGTGACTCTTGAAGACAACATGGTTAACTTTACAATAATGTCTACAGGAATATTGAAAATAATAATAATAATGAAGCAGAAAATACTTTAAACAAAAATAATGATAAATACTCAATAAATTAAATGGAGTATTATTAATCGTGAGTTGTAAGGTTATTGATAAAGCATAGTAGGTGGGGTCAGATTGATTTTTTTTAGGTAGCACTCGATGGAGGAAGCTGTATTAATAAAGGATTTTAGTGACGATATTCATAGACGCTTGAAAGACAAAAAGCAATAAAGAAAATGTTAAAATGTTTAAGGTTTATTGTATTTAGTTTTTGTTCCTCCACTGACTGAGCTGCGAGTGTTTTTCGAAATAAGTATGTATGTATATGTGAGTATTTGCGTACGGACGTGTGTGTGTGCGTTGACATTTTTTCTATCACGATATATGTCGAAGAAAATGTCGTATGGACGTCAATGATTCAATTCACGCGTATTTACAATCTCAGGAGCTGATCTACATTTTGGTATACTTTAGTCAAGTGTTGTTAACTTCCCAGTATTTGAAAAGTTCTTGTAATCGCCTCGAAAATCGAAATTAAAATTTTCAACATTTCTTTACGTTTTGCGGTCTGTAGAGTATATATAAAGTGTTTTTAGAAAGGGAGATGCATGTGTGTGTGTGTGTAAGTACGTACGTCTGTACGTTCGTGGACACTTTTTTCTACGAGCATAACTCACGTGAACAAAGTCGTATCGACTTCGTTAAAAAGTCAATCAAAGCGCCTTTGCAATCTTAAGAGCTGATTAGTTTTTGGGAAACTTCGTTCGGAGGGGTTTGCTGTTTTGACCCTTTGAAGGTCATTTCTGTCATGCGTTATATCTCGCGAACCCAACGTACGACTTCCTTAAACAAGGTGTCAATTGAAGCGTATTGACATTTATGTGATTCTATTAGGTTTTTAAAAAAATTCTCAAGCTGTTTTTTAATTTTAAAAAAAAGTGCAAAAAATTGTTTTTTTTTTCAAAAACAATAAATTTTTAACCATATTTTCAAGTCCAAGTAATCAATCTTTATAAAATTTATATACTCCCAAAATTTTTTTTTAAAAATACCATCAAAATTTTTCTCTCATGATGACGTAAAAAATTAAATCAAAAATAAAAAATCATTAAAAGTCATCATGATTTTAAAGGTCATTTCTATCATTCATTATATCTCACGAACCAGATATAATATTTGCATCATTAAGGTGTCAGCTGACGTGTATTAGCATCTTTGTGAAATTTTTAACATTATAAAAACTCGTTTCAGCCTTTTTTTAAATTTAATAGAAGAAAATGCGAAAAATTATGGTTTTTTTGCTAAAAAAATTTTTTTTAACCTGATTTGCACAGCACAGTGATACCAGTTTATAAAATTTATACATTCTTATCAGTTTTTGAAGAGAAACCAGCAAAATTTTCTTCCATGAATATGAAAACAAATCAAATTAAAAATAAAAAACCATTCAGAGTTACCATTTAAAGAGTGTTCATACGAATGATATTACTTTATATCTTTTATTCTAAAGAATTGTTTTAAATTCAATCAAAGTTTAAAAATATTTTCATAATTTGAGCAGATTTTTAATAGTTTTTATAGTCTTTTAATTAAAAAAAACTGCTTAAATTTTGAAAACCAACAAAATATCAATCAAATTTGCATTTGCGGCATCAACGCTTAGAATGGTAAAATGTTTTGTAGTCAATACTTTGCAAGATCATATGCTTTAAAAAGCTTTCATCGAACAAAAAATTGTAGTTTTTAGTAGATTCATTCTTTAGTAATTGTAAGATTTCAATAACCATCATCATTTGTAAAACATTTTACTTTTTACATGCAATTGAACCTCTTTTTGACTGCATATACAAAATTTTCAAGACCAAAAAGGCCCCCACCGATTGATCCGCGTGAATATTCAATCTGTCCTCAACGACCAAAAACCTTACGTAATCAATGGACCCTCCCGTAGACGATTTGATTCATATTAACTCATTCCTGTTACTGCTATGAAAACCTCTCATTGTTATTACTTAAATAAGTATTATTTCCAAAATTATTACTGTGTTGATTTTGTTGATGTTTACCTAGATATTACTGGGAAGTTGACCGTGTGGACCTCAAGGGTCGCACTTCGCGGCTTGTTTTTTTTTTGTAATTATGAGAAAAGTTTTCGCATTTTTCTCTACAAAAATTGATAAAAATTGATAAATTCTATAAACATTTATTATTACGATGTGCCTATCATGTTAAAAAACATTTTTACGAAATAACACTACTTTTCCATACATTTTTATTAAATTAAAAAAAACCTTGTAAAGATAAAAAACAACAACAACATAAAAACGTTAATACGCGTCAATTACCAACTTGACGATGCAAATATTATATTTTGTTCTCGAGATATAATGAATTAAGTTAATGAACTTGAATTTTTAATGCTTTTTTTGTAATCATGAAAAAATGCTGTTTTTTACAAGAACTGTTTTGGAGTGTATAAATTATATAAATCACTGCGTTCTGCAAATCAGGCAAAAAATTTATTGTTTATGAAAAAACCTTAATTTTTCGCATGTAACAAATTAAAAAGCGGCTCCAACATTTTGACGGAAACACAAAAATATCAATACGCGTCGATGGGTACATAAATGATGAAAATCACATGTTTGGTTCGTGCGATATAGCGTATGATAGCAATGGCCTTCAAGGGGTCAAAACAGCAAACATAAAGACATAAATCAAAAACAACAAATAGTTGATTTTTTTCCCTTTATTTAACCATTTAAATCTGAATAATGAAGAAAAAAAATCCGGAACATTTGTCAATAATCAAGCTAAGATAAATAAGCCATAAAATGATGATGCTGAAATTATTGATTACACAGTCACACAAAAAAAAGTGGCATGTAGTTTTTATTCAGTATATGTATATTATCCATATTAATTTTGCCTTTTGATCACGAATCTGTTATTAGAATTGGGCTATCATGTCACAATCTCTTTCTTACTTCAAAAAACAGATAAAAAATATCCAAATTAACGAAAATGTATGAGGAAAAAAATTTCATATCAAAAATTTATACTTATGTTTAAAATAAGCCGCTGAATGCAAACCTACCGGAAGAATTTAAGTAGCTGGTCATATATAATTATCTATTCAATAGTACGATACTTTACATGGGTGCTATATTTTATCCTTAATAACACAGGTCTACAAAAATAAATATTTTTTTTTGGTGCCAACATAATTGCGTTATAACTTCAATATCTACTGCCTTCAAATACAAAAAGTAGTATTTAAACGTCAAACCTACGTGTAGTTTTGGAAATAACCTCACTTAAAAAAATTTCGCAAAAATACCGGTTTTACTAGTTTATTTACATCATTTCGTTAATTATTAACGTTTTCAATCGAAATTTTCAATATGTCTTCGTCGAGGGGAAGGTGCTTAAATAATCCGAACACATTTTGTTACATTTGCGGTGAATATGTAGTGAAAAAGTGTCGAAAAACTTTATCCGACTTTGTGAAAAATGCGTACTTTGCTTACTTTAAGATACATATTACGGACCTTATCAAGCCATGGATTCCAAATACGGTTTTCAAATTGTGTAGTGAGCATTAAAGGCAATGGGTAAACGGAAAACGAAGCCATTTAAAGTTTGATGTACCTATGATTTGGAAGGAACCGAAAAATCACTACAACGATTGTTATTTTTGTGCCTTCAAATTACATGGTGTTAATCGGAAAAAAATGACCTACCCTGACCTGGAGTCCGCTAAAAGGCCTGTGCTCCACTCAGCAGATACACCATTTCCTATTTTTAGAAATCCGCCAGATATATTTAATACAGAAATGGATACTATTGGCGCTTCACAAGACAGCTCTGAAGGTAAAAGTGATAGCGATTTTGAGACGACATTGCGATCGTCGGAGCCTTTACTTTTCACTCAAGATGCGTTGAATGATCTGGTACGAGATTTAGACCTTTCAAAAGAACGATCAGAACTATTGGCATCCAGACTTATAGAAAGAAATTTACTTTCTACAGGTACGAATATCACATTTTATCGCAATCCAGAAAAAGAATTTCTTCAGTTTTTTAATTCTGAAAACGATATTGTTTTTTGTAACGATATTGGTGGTCTTTTAACTAAAATGGGTCTCGTCAGCTACCAACCTGATGAATGGAGACTTTTTATCGACAGCTCGAAACGAAGTTTAAAGTGTGTTTTATTAAATAATGGTAATAAACATGGCGCTGTCCCGATCGCTCATTCCACGAAATTAAAAGAGGAGTATCAAAATGTGTCTCTCGTTTTAGATAAAATTAAATACCGCGGTCATCAGTGGTTAATATGCGTGGATTTAAAAATGGTAAATTTTCTATTAGGACAACATAACGGATACACGAAGTTTCCATGCTTCATTTGTTTATGGGACAGCAGAGCGAAACATGACCACTGGATAAAAAAAGATTGGCCTGTTAGGAAAACCTTAACAATTGGGACACAAAACGTTATAAAGCCACCTTTGGTTCCCAGAGAAAAAATAATTTTGCCACCATTGCATATCAAATTAGGATTAATGAAACAATTCGTTAAGGCATTGGTGAAAACTGGCTCTTGTTTTACTTATATAGCAAAAAAACTACCGAGTTTGAGTACTGAAAAATTGAAAGCTGGTATTTTTGATGGACCTCAGATAAGACTTTTAATGAAGGATAACAATTTTATGCAATCAATGAATGATCTAGAATCGGCGGCCTGGACATCTTTCGTCAGTGTTGCGAAAAACTTTTTAGGGAATCATAAGTCAGTAAATTACCAATAATTAGTGCTGGACCTGTTGGAAAATTTTAAAAGCTTGGGTGTAATATGAGTATCAAAGTCCACTATCTTCATAACCATCTGGATAGATTTCCCGAAAATCTTGGCTCTTATAGCGAAGAGCAAGGAGAGAGATTTCATCAGGATTTGAAAGTCATGGAAGACAGGTATCAAGGTCGATGGGATAAACACATGATGGCAGATTACTGCTGGAGCATTACCAGAGAATGTTTCAAAGACATCCATGCGAAAAAGAAGTTTTGTTTGGGTAGAATAAAATAAACAATATTAAAAATTAATAAAATCCGTATTATTTCGGTATATGCTTTATCACAAAAACTACATGTAGAATTAAAAAAATATATATACAGTTAGAATCCATATAACTAACAAATAAGAAAACCACTTTAGTCATGGCGGCACCAAAACCATTGTAGACCTGTGTAATCATCATTAATAATTGATTAGATTACATTTAAGCCTTAATAACCATTATAAGTATTTGACTAGAATGTTGCATCAGGGTAGCCACAAAAACTATTAAATTTCCAAAAAACAGCCATCACAGCTTAGCGTCCATCAGGTTCAAATATCCGTGCATAGCTCAAATCCTTTATTGACTTCATGGCTGGCTCTTTATCTCTCTTTTAATGAGTAAACTTCATTTTGTGTCAGCATTACTAGCATTTGGTTTCATCAGTAACTACTTTGAAGTATTGAATTTGTGAATACTGAATAACTAATTTGAAGCACATCCTTCTTTATCATAAATCAAATGTCATTTTCCCTGCATTGTCGAAGAACTTCATTGAAGTATTTACTAAACTTCGTTTGAAATTCTTACTAGCTGGCAATTTTTTTGAAAACATAATCCAAGAAAAAAATTTGAGTAAGTTTAAAAAGTTTCAATTTCAAATAAAGTAAAATCCCTGCCCGTTTCCCTATCTTCTTGGATCTTTGTTCTTTATTGATCAAATCCACTTTATTAGGTCTGAAGATTGTGAGACTTTCTTCTACATTTAATTTTCCTCTGTCCTTCATTTATTTAAGTATTGTAATGTCAGAGCTGATTATTCTATGATTTCTTTAGACCTCACTCATATTCATTCATTTTCGCCGTTACTGTTTCTTTCGTTTTTCAAATTTTGCTACCATTGATTTTAATCTCATTGTTTTTGCTGCATTCATGGAAATTTCGGTCGCGACTATCCAAAATGACCACCACGCAACAAAATCTAGTTCTGAAAGAAAAACTGCATTCAGTAGCCGTGAACTCCTAATTTCGCCATCATTTGACTTTTGACTTTCAGGCGTCAATATGAAGAAAGCCGTTTACGTAAAAAAGGCTTTACCAACTACCACTCTTCTTTGATTGCACCATGTAAATAAATTAATCGATCAATGGTGTTTTTAAAGGCATCGAACGTTTTAAACAAATAAAGCTCACACAAATTATTCAAACAGCTAATTTTTTGGCTTTATAAGTTTGTAAATTTTATGGCATTCAGTGTTTAAAATTTCTGGCATACAATCACTGCGACTGCGTCTTAGGGAGGTCATTCTAACAGTCCACTTATTCCAGGATAGCTGGCCTTTTTTTGTCAATAACGCGTCGAATGTTGGCTTCCAGGTCATCAATATTTATTGATTTTTCAGCATAAATAAGTGACTTGACAAACCCCAAAAATGAGTCCAATAGAGCCAAATCACATGGTATGGCTGCTAGTCTACAAGTCCACTTCTTGAGATGATTTTTTCGGCAAATTTTGTTTGGCTCAATAAAGTAATGGTTTAACGTTGGTTGAGCCATCTTTTTGGAACCATTTGTCCTTCAGACGATTGTCGTTGATGTTGAGGATCAAAACATTACGAATCATTTGTTGGCAGCAATCACTTTTAGCTGCAACGTTGGTTCCATTTTCAGATTTGAAAAAGAATAGACCAATAGTGCCCCCGGGACGCAAAATTCATCATGAAATGACTTTTTTGGGATGTAATGGGGCATCCAGTCTTTTGCCGATTATCTCTACCCCAAAAGCAGTAGTTTCGCTTATTTACGAACCCATTAAATCATAAATGAAAAATACAGTTCAACTTCCAATTCACTCCCCATTTGCTGCATTAGTTGGCTCTTATAGACGTTTATTCCAAGTCCATGCTCTTTCGACAAAATTTTCCATGTAGCGGACGGACAGAGGCCAAGTTGTTGAGAATAGTATCGTATTGATAAATTTTGATCTTCAGTAACACCACCGTCTACAGCAGCGATTGCTGCCTCGGTACGCCCTGTACGAGCTCGTTTTGGGTGAACATTGTCCAATAGAGTATACATAGTCATAAAGGTTTACATCATGTTGCGTATGAGCTGCTCAGAAGGATTATTATGAGCACCGTACATGGAAGGAGTATAGAACTTTGTAATACCATTGTAGCTGTAAAATTTCGTCTCACAATAGTGGAAATTTTCAAACTCGCATTCTGTGCGCTACACTTATGGAGCACATAGTTTGCGAAATAAATTTCCACAATTGTGGGATGAAATTTAACAGCCATAATAAGTTACCGAAAGCTCTATACCTCTGAAAAACTTTCTATTAGCTCATTCTACTTACTATTATGAATTTTTATCATCATTGTCAATTAAAATATGAATATTTTCATTATACTATTTTATATAATATTAATAATATTTATAAATGAAATAAATATCAACTGGGAAAACTACCTGTTTACTTCTGTATGAAAGACTGTTGTTTGACCCGACCAAAGCGTTCATTTAAGAAAACAATCAAAACAGTGTAATGTTGAATTTTTTTAAGAAATTTTATTTGTACTTTCGGTACAACAAAACTCAAAATTGAGTATTTTCATAAAATCTTGGATGTATCACTTTGAGTTGAATGTGTGCAAGACAAATTTCAATCCATATTTCTTGCTTGGATTTTTTTAGCTATTGCTGCAATAAGAGCTGCACCTTTGCCACTACCATCTTCGGCTAATATAAATTTGGTCTGTCAATAGAAAGGAGTCGTATGTGTACATGAATATTTAAAGCTGTTTTGAGTGACTAACCTGTTTGTTAGGAGCCCATAAATTTGTATATGATTGCAGCCAATGCCTCAGCCGAGAGTGATGTTTATATACAGAGCCATCGATTGCAACTGTTATTGCAGTCTGGTCCATCCGATTGACCACAGCCGAAGTTGTTATTGCAAGGAGTTGAGCTGCACGTCTTGATACAATGCCACTTACATAGCGAATTATTTTCACATCGTTATCATCGAAGTCGATGTTACGCATGTAACCCAAGCTTTCGAATATTTGCTCAGTCTGCGAGGTCCCGTCAATAGAGTCTCTGTTTAAATTACGTAAAGGCTTTTATTCAGATTAGGTACAAGAGTATCAACAATAAAACTTAGTTAATTACTGGCGAAATTTTGATGAAATATATTTATTCCTCGTGGTTTCCAATGAAAATATCAGTATTGTCCTATTTTAGGGAAACATTTGACTCACTGCTCAATTTTAGATATGTTGTCTGATCCGAATTTCCACGCTTCTGGAAATTTTCTTGGGTCGGCTGTGGGAAAAAGTAACTTTTTTTCAACCAAACTGTTTAAAATCTGACGAACTAGCTCCCCCAAGTATTTTCCACCAATGTATTTTTCAAAACTGAAATTCAAGTGATAATGTTTAAGCTCATTAGTTTTGTTTGTAATCTGAAAAAACAAGCTATTCAAACTAAATATCGGTGAATATATCAAATCGCTATTTAATTTTCATAACCTGTCCAATCTTCTTCAGCTTGCACTCACGTGAAAGATCCTTTCAGCAAAGATCCGTTGTCCACTACGCTATCAAATTCTGTCTTAATAAAATCAAGCACCCCATTGTCACCAAATGCGCCCCACTCTATATCAATAAGAACATACTTTTCTCCATGTCGTTTGGTTTCCCAATGTCGCACCTTATCTGCCAGCTCCATATAAGCTCCATTCGTCCCGGTGCCCAATACAATCCCAACACGGGTATTTTTATCCAATCTTGCTCCCTGCACTAGCGTCCCGGTGGTATCGTTCAAAATCGCCAATACTTGTATATTGTGGCGGCCACATTTTTTTAAAGATTTTCTCAAAAGGTCGACAGCATCTTCGCCAACAGCCGAAGGGCAGTTGAATGATTTGGTCCAAGTAATCAGAACTCCTGAGTCTAAACTATGCTGTCGCATAGGAAACGAAAATGTGAAACCCAATGGTAGTGTAACATTTTCCAATCCTTCACACCGTACAAAATCATCGACACATTCAGCCAAATACAGAAACAACTTGTCTCCGCAGCCTATTCTTAATGATTCCGGAATCTGATAATGCTTGACTATCTCCCGAACGATGTTGTATCCATTCAACTCCATTAGAATTACACGAAAATTGGTACCGCCAAGATCAAGGGCTAAATATACCCCTTCTTCAGTACCATCTGGAAGCTCTGGGATGTAAGTGTTTTCCATTTGCAACGAGGACTCCTGCTCATTGAGGGCGAGTTCCATTTCAGACAAAAACACATTCTTAACGCGGTCGACTATACCGCTATCAAAGATGAGACCGCCAACTAGATGGTTGATCTGAAAATTGAATGTTTTTTTATTTTTCTACGAAGTGACTGTTTATTATAAAATATTTGTTTAAAAAGTACGCATGTTGAAATTGTTTGTCGTATTGAAGATATTTGATGATCACAACTTTCATGTGCAAATATTACATATCGCTACTATCATTTACATATTTCATGCAATTAATCGTATCAATAATGTTTGCTGATAACGCTGTTATAAGCAGATTGTGAAACCGATGAAACCGTCTTTAGAGTTGAAAAATTAGAAAGGTTATCAATATTACATTACGTTATGCAACTTTGCAATCAGAACCGATGACAATTCTAAATATCAGGCGCCAAAATAATAGCGAAACCAAACCCTGGATTGTGCCTTACGAGTAAAGTCAACTAAGAAAATCAAAATTGGACTCTTTGTAACGAAATTTAATAAATCGGACTATTTTAGCAAATTTTGACCATAGTGCCTGTTGCACCAAGGTCTTTTTAAATATATCATTTGAAACATTTTAACTGCGATTAAATAATCTCTTGAAAGTTTTATTACTACAAATTCGAACTGGATACTTTGGGTTCAACGCACAAACTCACATTTTTCTTTCTAAGTTTTTTTTTTCAAATGAAGCCGATACTAAAATGCATCAATTCGAATAATAAAACAAGCCGCGAGGTTCGACCCTTGAGGTCCACACGATCAACTTCCCAGAAATATCTGCATAAACATCAACAACATTAAACACAATAATAATTTTGAAAATAATACTACTTTAAGTAATAACAATGAGAGGTATTCATAGCAGTAACAGGAATGAGTTAATATGAATCAAATCGTCTACGGGAGGGTCCATTGATTACGTAAGGTTTTTGGTCGATGAGGACAGATTGAATACTCACGCGGATCAAGGGGGGGGGCCTTTTTGGTCTTGAAAAACTTTGTATATGCAGTCAAAAATAGGTTCAATTGCATGTAAGAAGTAAAATGTTTTACAAATGATGATGGTTATTGAAATCTTACGATTACTAAAGAATGAATCTACTGAAAACTACAATTTTTTATTCGATGAAAGCTTTTCAAAGCATATGATCTTGCAAAGTATTGACTACGAAACATTTTACCATTCAAAAGCGTTGATACCGCAAATGCAAATTTGATTGAAATTTTGTTGGTTTTCAAAATTTAAGCAGTTTTTTTAATTAAAAGACTATAAAAACTATTAAAAATCTACTCAAATTATACAAATATTTTAAAGCTTTGATTGAATTTACAACAATTTTTTTAGAATGAAAGATATAAAGTAATATCATTCGTATGAACCCTCTTTAAATGGTTACTTTGAATGATTTTTTTATTTTTAATTTAGTTTTTTTCATAATCACGAAAGAAAATTTTGCTAGTTTCTCTTCAAAAACTGATAAGAACGTATAAATTTTATAAACTGTCAACTATCACTGTGCTGTGCAAATCAAGTTAAAAAAATATTTTTTATGAAAAAAAAAACATAATTTTCTTCTGTTAAATTAAAACAACGGCTGAAACGAATTTTTAAAATGTTAAAAACTTCACAAAAAGGTTAATACACGTCAACTGACACCATAATGATGCAAATATTATATCTGGTTCGTAAGATATAGTGAATGATAGAAATGACCTTGAAAATCATGATGACTTTTAAAGATTATTTATTTTTAATTTAAGTTTTTACGTCATCATGAGAGAAAAGTTTTGATGGGATTTTTAAAAAAAAAAACTGTTTGGAGTGTATAAATTATAGAAACATTGATTACTTGGACTTGGTTAAAAATTTATTGTTTTTGAAAAAAACTCCAATTTTTGCACTTTTTTTAAAAAATGAAAATAACGGCTGTAAGAATTTTTTTAGAAACTTTATAGAATTACATAAATGTCAATACGCGTCTATTGACACCGTGTTTAAGGAAATCGTACGTTGGGTTCGCAAGATATAACGCATGACAGAAATGACCTTCAAACGGGCAAAACAGCAAGCCTCCCTGACCGAAGTTTTCCAAAAACTAATCAGCTCTTAAGATTGCAAAGACGCTTTGATTGACTTTTTAACGAAATCGATACGACTTTGTTTACGTGAGTTATGCTCGTAGAAAAAACTGTCCGCGAACGTACAGACGTACGTACGTACACACACACACATACATACATACATCTCCCTTTCTAAAAACACTTTATATATACTCTACAGACCTCAAAACGTAAAGAAATGTTGAAAATTTCAATTTCGATTTTCGAGGCGATTACAAGAACTTCTCATATACTGGGAAGTTAACAAACGTATTTTGCATTACATTTGAAAATTTGATCATTCTGAAATTTACCTTTGCAGCACGTTCTGGTTCATTTGGAATTTCAAGTGGTTGAATTAAATAAGTGTCCTCTAAATTGTTGCAATTGTTCAAGTCCATAATTGCTGACTGTTCAATTGCTTTGTTAAGTTCCTACAATGAAAAGTATTAAAAGATAAAGTGATGCAAACTGAAATGATCGCTAAATCCTCTGCAGTGCATATATGAATGCAGTAAATACAACTAAATGTATATTGCTTTGTGTACTATATAATTTGTTTAAATTTTTCGATATGTTCAGTCATTTGTACTAAATTTCTGCGACTGAAGTTAAAATTATTTATAATGGAAGGAAGGTAGGAGCCATAACCCCCTTTATATAACATTTATATGAATTTTCTCACTTATTCTATTCGTCTTACAAGAAGCGGCACTATGTAATATCTACCGCGCTATTGACTGTTTTATAGGTTAACGCGTTTCGTCTTGTATTTCCATTTATAATATTAAGTTCACTATATGCAAAATGCGGTTTCTGGTTGCCAAGCAATTGTTTTAATTTGATTAGAGTTTGTATTGCCCTTTGCAGTTGGGTCAATTGACGACATGAATCGTAACACATAACACATCAAGTGTTCGTTTAGCGGTTAAAAATAAAATGATATGAAATTGGAATATTTGCCGAAGGTTAATGTGATCTACCAATAGCACATCAGTTGAAACAGTTGGTTGGGTGTTAAATTGAACGTTACACAACGAAAAATATTTATTTTGATATATTTTTTTTTTGTAAAGAAATATAACAAAATCGTACTAAAACTATTTTCCAAACGTTTAGTTCAGTGAGATATAGTCAAATTTTATGGGGAGATACTATTGTAGATATTGTACAGAATTTGCTGCATGTCAGTTAATCTTCAGTCACTTTGAATTCGAATGGCAATAGAAGATTTAGTATTTTAAACAAAACGTTTCTCGTAAATACAAAGCTAATTAACTTGAATAACACTCGGAGGTAACAAGAGCCGCCGATCAGCTAACACTAAGCCAAGCGAGAAGATCAAAACTTTCCTTACAGCTGGTCAAAAGATACTCGGCATGCGGACAATCTTCTTTGGGAGCAACAAACCGCAAAAAACACAATAACACTTGGACTAGGTTGTTAAGAAAAAAAAATATTTACAACAATCTATCAAATTGATTGCTTTCGCTCAAAAATATGGAAATGTGGACGATTTTCATTCGATTAGTTCTTTGAGAACTCAACAACTCTTCCCGAACACAGCACAAGCAGATCGCGTACGCGAATGGAAGTTTCATTAATCTTATCTTGTGGTAGCAGCTACATCGTTGCGGATGTGTATGATCATACATATGCAGTACAACAGCTACAGCATTGGAGAAAGAAGTGTGCAATGCTTTGAATAGAGATATGTGGAGGCGAAACAAGCAAAGAGGATCTAACTATTCGGCGGCATTTGTCGAGAGAGATAGTTTCCATCTAGTGGCGTCGGTGAAACACGTTTTATAAAGTGTAATGGATATGAACATGTATGAAGCTCGGTAAAAACATATAGTAAACGATCGATAAATTCTTCATGATCGAAACTTATTAAAACTGCAGTGCCTAATATGTGTAAAGAAGATATTTGGAAAACTAGAATGAGATTCAACTGAGTTTAGTGAACCCACTCCATTCCAGCGTCACGCCGACCGTGGATTTCATGAGTACGCCCAATTGAGTTTTGACATTTTGGTTATCTAAAAATTGTTTACGTTGCACCTGAAATTGTTTTGCTAACCAGATTAATTTTAATTTACAAAACAAATAAGCACTTTAGCACCAAGTTGAATTGTATTTCACGCTTGGCAAATAAAGACGTATCGTAACATATTTTTAAAGTTGTGGAACATAAAATTTCTTAACTTTCATGTAAAGTTTGGCATGTATGATTTGGGTATTTTGTTTGACAACAGAATAGTATATGTGAAATTGTTGGATTTCTCAGAATACACCAAAAAGTGTGGCGATTGTTCGCACCCTTAAAATCATACGTTGCATATGTAGTAAAATTGTTTCACCTACACTTATGAGGTATCATCTAGGGTGGTTCAATTGCATGTAAAAAGTAAAAAGGAAGTAATTGAAATCTTACGATTACTAAAGAATAAATCTACTAAAAACTACAATTTTTTATTTGATGAAAGCTTTTTAAAGCATATGATCTTGCAATGTATTGACTACAAAGCATTTCACAAATGCAAATTCGATTGAAATTTTGTTGGTTTTCATAATTTAAGCAGTATTTTTATTATTACAATTAAAACAATGCAAAACCCATAAACCTCAACCTCAAATTATGTAAATATTATAAAACTTTGAATCAATTTACAACAATTTCTTTAGAATAAAAGATTCATTTGAATGATGGTTACTTTACATGTTACTTTGAATGATTTTTATTTTTATTTTGGGTTTTTTTCTCAATAATGGGAAAAGTTTTGCTGGTTTCTCTTCAAAACTGATAATCATGTATAAATTTTATAAACATTTATTACTGTGCTGTGCAAATCAAGTTCAAGAATTTTTTTATGAAAAAAAACGGAATTTTTCGCATTTCCTTTCATTAAATTAAAAAACGGCTATAACGATTTTTTTATAAAGTTAAAAACACCACACAAATGTTTGTACACGTCGATTGATACCTTAGTGATGCAAATATCATATTTGGTTCGTGAGATATATTGAATGATAAAAAAAATTTGATCATGCAAGTCGTATGTTTGGTTCGCGAGATATAATGCATGACAGAAATGACCTTTAAAGGGGCAAAACAACAAACCCCCACCGAAGTGTCCCAAAAACTAGTCAGCTCTTAAAATTGCAAAGACGCTTCGATTGACACCTTAACTAAGTCGATACGACTTTCCTTACTTGAATTATGCTCGTAGAAAAAAGTGTCCACAAACGTGCATACGTACTTACATACACACACTCATATATATCTCTTTCTAAAAACATTTTATATATACTCTATAGACCTCAAAACGTGTAGAAATGTTGAAAATTTCAATTTCGATTTTCGAGGCGATTACAAGAACTTCCCATATACTGGGAAGTTAAAAATCATTAACAAGCATCATGATCTTCAAGGCCATTTCTTCCTTTCACTAAATCTCACGAACCGGATATAATATTTGCATCATTATGATGTCAATCGACGTGTTTTAAAACCTTTTTGATTATTTTAACATTATAAAAATCCGTTTCAGCAGTTGTTTTAATTTAATAGAAGAAAATGAAAAAACATAGGGTTTTTTCAATAAATATTTTTTTAAACTGATTTGCACAACACAGTAATAAATGTTTATAAAATTTATACATTCCTATCAGTTTTTGAGGAGAAACCACCAAAACTTTTTTCATGATTCTGAAAAAAAATTCACTTAAAAAAAATCATTCAAAGTTACCATATGAAAAGGGTTCTTCCAAATGATATTACCTTATATCTTTTATTCTAAAGACTTTGTTGTAAAGTCAATCAAATTTTTAGAATCTTTGGATAATTTAAGCAGATGATTAATAGTTTTCGCAGTTTTTTAATTAAAAAAAAGCGGCTTATATTTTGAAAACCATCAAGTTTTCAATCAAATTTGCATTTGTGGTAAACAATCATCATGACCCATCTAACAAAAGACTTGCGTAATCAGTGGATGCTCCCTTAGATGATATAATCAATATTAACTCATTCCTGTTACTGCTATGAATACCTTTCATTATTATTGTTTAAAGTAATATTATTTTCAAAATTATTATTGTGTTTAATATTTTTAATGTTTATCTAGATATTACTGGCAAGTTGACCGTGTGGACCTCAAGGGTCGCACTTCGCGGCTTGTTTTTTTATAATATCGCTTTCGAATGTTTTTTTCGTTATAAGTAATATTCAATCATCATTAGCAATTATTATTCGTTATTGTGTCTATCTAATTTTGTTAATAATAAGTAAAAGTAAGTAAAATAACACTGACGTAGAGGGAACTCTCACCCTTGAAATATATATGTTATTATAATATAAATTTGCGTTTGGAAAAGTTTTACTTAAAATAAATTACTAATAATAATCATTTGTTATTAAAAATGTTTGAGCATTATTAATTAGTTTCAATTATTTATAAAATCAAACGAGAACTAACAAAATTTGAATATCAAATTATTTCTGGCCATATATAATTATTATTTGCGCTAGGGTCACTACTGCCATTCTCCCAAACCTGATAATATAGGTTTGGAAATCTATGAATTATTCTTGTTTTTGTTTATAACTTTTTTTAATAACATATTTCACAACATTGACCAAAATTTTACCAGCTCAATACGAAATAAATTGACAGAAAATCATGCATTATTGCATTATTGTGCTATATTCATGCACAATAATGCAATAATGTTGAGTTATTAAAAACTCCAAATACTTTTTTCACAGCTTTTTTTACAGAAATTTATAATTGCAAGGCAAATATTTATGAAGCTTTTTTTCGTTGAAACTGTTCTTTGGCTTAATTGTTCTAAAAGAGTTGCGTGGTCTTACAAACTTGTCGAAAAAAATTTGTTAATCAAAAAGCTGTTGAGCTGTTTGAGCCAAATTGCCACTAAAATTTATGTTCATAACGGATGTTATTTCCAGTAAGAAGAGGGCCGTTTGTATACTGCAGTGATTAAAAGGCGGTGTTCACTATATACTGTAACATTAAAAATGGTGTAAACCTTCCCAGTCAACACATCTAATGAATCGAGTTTTTGTAAAATTTACTCGAAATAAATCTTACAACATCACATTAACACAACGAGAACTATGCAGGAAAGCGTTGAAGTTCTAAAGCAAAGAAGATGTTCCAGAAGTTATTAATTCAAGTCAGTTTGCTTCTATTTTGCAAAGAACTTGTAGGTTTAAAACCTGAAAACGTACTTTTTCTGTGTAAGTTTTGTGCCATTTCTGTGAAAATATTATTTCAGAGACTATGAGTTTTTTTAATGAACTGAATCCTTAGTGTCCTCAGCACATGTACTCAATAAAATAAACAAAGTACCAAGGCGAAAAAAATTTACTTTATTTTGGTGCAATGAAATGCTAGATGAAAAGGAAACGCACTCTTTTTCTAGCATGTGTAATAGTATACTTAGTCGTGCCATAAATTCTGTCACAACTGTAAAGTAAAATGAAATCTAAGAAATAAAAGATAATATGTTTATTTCAAAGAAATTTATTTTAGTATGGTATTGTTTATTAACTTTAACTTAACTTTATTCGAAATGACCTCCTTTTGCTTTTATGCAAGCTTTTAAACGTTTTGGCCACTGGTCTATAGCGGCACGCACGGTATCCAACGACATTTCATTTGCTGCTTTCACCAAGGATTTTTTCAGACTGTCCAAATTACCGTGGGGAGTTCTACAGGCCTTGTTCTTTAACTCTGTCCACAAAGCATAATCCAGCGGATTTAAATCTGGGCTCCCGGATGGCCAATCTTCTTGTGCAATAAAAGCAGGAATGTTGTTGCGTAGCTAATCCTGTGTGCTCTTTGCTTTGTGAGCAGGAGCAGAGTCTTGCTGGAAGACCCAATGTTGTCCACCGAAGAAAGTGATCGATAAAGGTTTCACAAAACTTTCTACGACATTGGTTTGATACACCGCCGCACCAGTTTTGACTCCCTTTTCGCAAAAATGGAGTGTTGTGACACCTTTATGGGATACACCCCACCAAACCATTACAGAAGCTGAACGATGGCCTCGTTGCACTCTGGGAACCGTTTTTTTAGCTTCTTCTGATGATGTTGAATAAACCTTATCATTTTGTTTATTAAAAACCTCCTCTACAGTAATTTTTTTTTCATAGGTAAAAAGGGTGTTCTCATGCCCATCAGTTGCGTGCCAAAGTAAGAGACGCTTTCATCTTTCCAATCTTATTTCCTTTAACCGTGGAGTCAACATGTGGGCTGTTGACCGACGATAAGCCTTCATATGAAGATCATCTCGATTGAGTCTACTCATCGATCTTGTGGAGATTTCCAATTCCCTCGACAAAATTTTTTGTTTGCGCAGTAGATTTCTACGGATGCGCTCTCGGACAGCTTTGATGGCACTGGTTGTTCTAAAGGTACGTGGACGACCGATCTTTGCTCCATCATCTATGCCTGAGGTCTCATTAAATCGTTCTATTGCACGATAAATAGGTCTTTTTGTTATTTTGAGCGGTTTCAACAAATTCAAAATTTCAGAAGCACTTTCGCCACACTTATGGAGTGCAATTATAGCGATACGATTTTCTTTCACGCCCATTCCATGATTACTAGCCAAAAACTGTTACCAAACTGATCGGAATATTACGCCGTACAGTTCATTTGTTATAAATTGTAACATAACGGTACAGTTCCAGGGTGATTTCTGAGAAAGCGCGCATTTGAAATTGTGTGACAGAATTTATGGCACGGCTAAGTATAAAGATAATCTTCTATTGTTACCATCGCTTATTTCAAAAAAAATATTGAATAATCAAAATACTGCTTCCTCATATGTAAGCTCACCATACTATGTTTTGCATACTCCATCAGCCATTTCATTTTCACAAAATATTTTTTCATCACCGCCTCAAATTTACCACTCAACAAAAAAGTTTCTCACCACACTCTATTCCATATTTTTCCAGACTCAAATATGAGCCACAAATATTATTGAAATGTTAACGCCTTTAGTATGAGAATATTATCTTTATCTGTCCCTGCGTCAAGCCCCAATTTCTTAGAACATCTTATTCACCATTTATATATGATGCCAGTATGTAGCTGTTACCTGCTTTTCCTTCGAAAGTTATTTACTCTTTCTTGCTTATATCTTGGTCTCATTGCTCCCTTCGTGGAAATATTTTCCACTTTCCTATTTTGTGATGTTTCTCCCTGCAAAAAGAAGGAAAGAAGGAAGCGTGACACCAAACATTTATTCTCGTGAGGCAGTTTGGGATAAACACCGAACAGTCGTTGGAGATATAAAAGGACTATTCTTACAAATCTTAGGTAATAAAATTGCTAAGGTGTGGCTCATTTTAATACTCTTAACGCCCAAATGAATTTCATGAATTTATGTTTCTTTTCAGCTTAGCTATTGGTCTTGTTGCCAGGTTGTCTGCTATACATTGCTGGGAACTCACTGTGGGGTACTAAATTCCACTTGTTGTCCTTTAATAGAGCCAGAAGGTAATATTTCCATTTATTACGCTTGTTTGAATAAGTTTCAGAGTCCCTTGGAAAATTTAGTCGTAAATATGAGCATGATGAAGAATGTTACTGTTGAGAAAAATAATCAAGTAAGCCGTGAGGTGCGACTATCGATTTCCATACAATCAAGTTCCCAGGAACATCACCATAATCATCGAAAAATAATAATATTTTAATGAAAATAAAAATATTTTGATGGAACATAATGATACACATTCATTATAAAAAGTGCAATTACTTGATATTCATCCTACAAATCCTTACGGTGCATCCGAGAAGTAAATTAGGCTTTGATCGTAAAACAGTTGCACTTTGTTTTATTAAAGAAAGCATCAGTTGCGTTAAATTTATTGAAAATTAATTGTATCGAGTCGCAAAAATGATCAAATCCAATTTTTATATTTATAAACAATTTTTACAACTTATTTCAATATTCACAGATTCAGCTATTTTCCCAGATTTGACTGATTTTTCGAAGTCTAGATAACTGTTTTCTGGACAGTGGGCTATCTTAAAAATACATGATATAACAAAAATTTTGGAGCCGATTTTTAATTTTTTTTAAAAAGTGCAAAAAATTAGGTTTTGTTTCAACCAATTAATTTTTAACCTGATATTAAAAATAAAGTAATCAATGTGTATAAAATTTGTAGACTCTGAACACTATTTGTGGAAAAATCAAAAAAGTTAAAAATAAATAATCCATAAAAGTCATCATGACCTTCAAGGTCATTTATATCATTAACACAATATCTGGCGAACCAAATATAGTATTTGCATCGGTGTCAATCGACGCGTCTTAACATTTTTCTGTTTTTAATGTTTTTAAGCCAATAAAATGTTTTTAAGCTAATAAAAAAACGTTGGAGCCGTGGTTGAATTGAATACAAAAAAATTGAAAACACTAGGATTTTTTCATGAAAATATAATGTTTTAACCTGATTTTGCATCGCAATAACAAATTTTTATAAAATTTATAAACTTTTATCGATTTTTGTAAAGAAACAAAAAAAACTTTTTTCATGATTACAAAAAACAATCAAATTAAAAATAAAAAATCATTCAGAAAAGGTTAATACGAATGATTATACCTTATATTTTTTATTCTAAAGGCAATGTTGTAAAGCCAATCAAGGATTTTTAATATTTGCGTAATTTGAACAGATATTAAAAAGTCTTCACAGCAACGTGTTTTAACTTTAGTGAAAAAACTGTTTGAATTTTTAAAACCATTAAAAATCAAATCAAACTTGCATTTCTGTTAATCAACGCTTTGAATTGTAAAATGTTTTGTAGTCAACATTTTGCAAGATCAAATGCCTTAGAAAGCTTTCATCAAAAAAAAATTGTAGTTTTTGGAAGTTTTGTTTATTAATGGTCGTACAATTTCAATTACTTCCTTCATCATTTGTAATATATTTTACTTTTTACATGCAATTTATTCATCACGCGACAAAATCTCTTCAGTGGACGTAATAACAAAAACTGCATTCATTTCTGTTAGCTCTATTGTCCTTCAAGCGATATGAAAATAACAATTAACGTATAAAAGGCTTAAATCAATTTCAAAAAAACCGTATTTAAGAATCTTATTCGTGGCATCATCCAAATGATTATTCTTATTTATTAAGTGCTTCACTTGAGTTTCTGAAACAATAATTGTTATTTGTATCCCGAGCTATCCACTTTAAATTTATGTAAAAATGTACGTTTAAAGCTGGTTTTATTCGAATTTTGAAATAAGAATCCTTAGTAGTGTAGTTGAATTGAACTACTAAGATTGTGTGTTTCTTTGAAGCATCTGAATATTTCGAAACAAGTGTCCTTATAGCTAGTTAATAAAAAACATTTCAAAATGTTTCACTTAAAATCTCACGCTCGTCACGGTAACACACAACAACAGTATTATTTTCCTTGTGAACCCTGCAAAATTTCAAACACTTTCAATGGATTTTTTAGCAAACAAGGCACTCAAGCAGATGTAAAGCACATTACGAAGCTCTGTTTGCTTCCAACTATCCTCTAAATTACTGGTTAAAAGTGCAACTACTGGACTCTAACATTGCGCAAGATAGCTACCTTCTCTCTGTTTCTAGGGATAATATGATTCAATTGCCACAATTTTTGGAATATCCCTTGAATATAGATACGGTCTATCCTAGCCTGTACCATGGAAATGTATTCTATTCCCATGGCTCGTTGTTACGTTCAAATGTTATTTTTCTCAAGGATCTCCAAATACATTCGTAAATGCACAATGAATTGGCTGGTGGATAGTATGGGGGCGTTCTATGCAAAATAGCCGTGTTGGGTGTTCGAAAGGCCTTGGTGACAAGGACATTTTTGCTGGAATTGAATCTGATTGTCCAATTCAGTAGATGATATTTTGTATTTTATATGCATATTTCTCAGCCAAAATACGATAACAGATGGAATAAAAAATCGACCTCTCGAAAATTGTGATACATATATAGCCATAAGAAGTTAGAATAAATAAATTTTATTGAACTTATACATACCACCGTAACAAGCTTTGTTAATCGTAAGGAAGTAGTTTTCTCTCATTTTTAAATCAAAAGCTGCAGCTTAAGCGTAAAAATTTTCACCAAAAAAATTATGAATTGTATTTTTTTGAATTGTTTCCAACTTTTATTTATGAGAAGCTAAGAAATCAAATATCAAGCCAAAAGATAATTTATAAAATAAAATATGCGTTCACCTTAAACAAACTAAAAGTTTGCCAAATCTTTGCGAAGAAAAGCTACTATAAAAATGGACCTTACCAGGATGTTTGATAGTTCGCTCTATCCAGGGTTCGTCTTTTCATTGTACTTGTTATCCAAAATGAGGATTCTTCTGCACAGGTACCTTTCGTTCAGTCACGGTCTGTATTTGCTTGAGTCTCCCTTCGATTTGTTTCGATGTTCACATTGCTTTCGATATTGACACTCTGCTTGCGATGATCACATCGGTGAGCCGGTAGCGGATCGTATCCAGTCACACGTTAATATTCTTTCTGCATAACATTTCTCGTGCTTTTCTCAACGAAATATTCGGATTTCTTTGAAATATTTTTATTAAACCAACGTCGCTCCTTTATCTTCAAAAACAGGAAACTAGTACCAATTTAAACAAGCCTTGAGGTGCGACCCATGAGGTCCACACGATCAACTTCCCAGTAATATCTAAAAAGATATTAAAAATATTAAACACAATAATAATTATGGAAATAATACTACTTCAAATAATAAAAACGTACTTCTCGTAAAAGTTATTGGAATGACTTAATATTAATCATAACATCTACGCGAGCGTCAATTGATTACGTAAGGATTTTGGTGCATAGGTTTGATTGATTATTCACGCGGATCAATCGGAATGGGGCACGGTTTCAAAGCAGTTTTTTTCATTAAACTTAAAACATGGTGCTGTGAAGACTATTGGAAATCTGCTCAAATTTTGCAAATATCAATAAACTTTGATTGACTTTACAACAATGTATTTAGACAAAGAGATTTAAGGTATAATGATTCGAATGAACCCTTGTTGAATGATTTTTTATTTTTAATTTAATTTTTTTTTGTAATCATGGGAAAAGTTTTTGCTGGGATCTCTACAAAACTTGATAAAATGTTATAAATTCTACAAACATTTATTATTACGATGTGCAACTCAGGTTAAAAATGAATTTTTTTTATGAAAAAAACACTACTTTTCGAAAAAAAATGAATATTAAAAAAAACACTTTAACGATTTTTTTAAATATAAAAACATCATAAAAATGATAATACGCGTCGATTGACACCTTAATGATGGAAATATTATATTTAGTTCTCGAGATATACTGAATGACGTAAATGACCTTGAACGTTTAATGATTTTTTATTTCTTATATAAGTTTTTTAACTTCCCAGTATATGGGAAGTTCTTGTAATCGCCTCGAAAATCGAAATTGCAATTTTCAACATTTCTTTACGTTTTGAGGTCTTACGAGTATATTTTAAGTGTTTTTAGAAAGAAGTATGTATGTATGTATGTATGTGTGTGTGTGTGTATGTACGTACGTCCGTACGTACGGATGTGCGTTCGTGGACAGTTTTTCTACGAGCATAACTCACGTTAACAAAGTTGTATCGACTTCGTTGAGGTGTCAATCGAAGCGTCCTTGCAATTTTAAGAGCTGATTAGTTTTTGGGACTTTTCGGTCGGGGGAGTTTGTTGTTTTGCCCATTTGAAGGTCATTTCTGTCATGCGTTATATCTCCCGAACCAAACATGCGATTTTCAACATTAAGGTGCCAATCGACGCGTAATATCATTTATGTGATTCAGTCAAGTTTTTAAAGAAATTCATGGAAGCGTTTTTTAATTTTTTTGAAAAAAGTGCAAAAAATTAGGTTTTTTTCATAAACAGTAAATTTTTCACCTGATTTTCGAAACACAGTAATCAATGTTTATAAAATTTATATACTCCAAACAGTTTTTGTGCAAAATCAATAAAATTTTCTCTCATGATTACAAAAAAAATTAAATTAAAAATCAAAAATCATTAAAAGTCATCATGATTTGAAGGTCATTTCTGCCATTCACTATATCTCACGAACCAAATATAATATTTGCATCACTAAGGTGTCAATCGACGTGTATTAACATTTTTATAATGTTTTTATATTTAAAAAAATCGTTGGAGGCGTTTTTTAATTTAACAAAAAAAATGCAAAAATTTAGGATTTTTTCATAAAAAATAAATTTGTTAACCAGATATGCACAACACGGTAATAAATGTTTATAAAATTTATAAATTTTTATCAATTATTGGAGACAAACCAGCAAAACGCTTTTCCATGATGTTTAAAAAAATTAAATTAAAAATAAAAAATCGTTCAAAGTCGCCATGTAAATAGTGTTCATATGAATGATTTTACCCGACTACTCTTATTCTGAAGACATTGTTGTTAAACCAATCACATTTTATTAATATTTGCATAATTTAAGCAGATTTTTAATAGTCTTCATAGCACCGTGTTTTAATTTTTATATCAAAACTGCTTAAATTTTGAAAATCAAAAAAAAATTAATCAAATTTGCATTTGTCGCAATGAACGCTTTGAATGGTAAAATGTTTCGTAGTCAATACTTTGCTAGATCATATGCTATAAAAAAAGCTTTCATCAATATGAAAATAACAAATAACGTAGAACGGCCCATTGATCCGCGTGAATATTCAATCAAATCAATCTGTCCCCATCGACCAAAAACCTTACGTAATCAATTGACGCTCCCGTAGACGATATGATTCTTATTAACTCATTCCTGTTACTGCTATGAGAGGTACATTATTATTATTTAAAGTAGTATTGTTTTCATAATTATTATTTTGTTTAGTATTTTTTATCTTTATGTAAATATTACTGGGAAGTTGACCGTAAGGACCTCAAGGGTCGCACCTCGCGGCTTGTTTTTTATGAAAAATACTCTAATTTTTCCCATCTGCCGTTTTTTCCATTTAATAGAAGTTAAATGGAAAAAGCAGCAGAAAGGATTTTTTGTAAAGTTGAAAACATAACAAAAAAGTTAACACACGTCGAATGACACCTCAATGATGCAAATATCATATATGGTTCTTCAGATATAGTGAATGATAAAAATGGCCTTGAAAATCATGATGACTTTTAATGATTTTTTATTTTTAATTTCATTTTTTACGTAATCATGAAAAAAAGTTTTGCTGGTTTTCTTACAAAAACTATTTTTGCTATATAAATTTTATATTTATTAGTTACTAGTTGCTTCAAATCAGGTTAAAAACTTAAATGGAACTTATATGGAGAAAAACCTTATTTTTAGCACTTTTTTTTATAAATTAAAAAACGGTTGCAACTATTTTTTAAAAATTTGATAGAATCACACAGATTTTAATACGCTTCGATTGACACCTTAACTATGCAAATCGTAAGTTTGGTTCCGGAGATATAACGCATGACAGAAATGACCTTCAAAGGGTCAAAACGACAAACCCCCCGACCGAAGTTTCCCAAAAACCAATCAGCTCTTCAAATTGCAAAGACGCTTCGATTGACACCTCAACAAAGTCGATACGACGTTATTTACGTGAGTTATGCTCGTAGAAAAAACTGGCCACGAACGCACGTACGTACACACACACACACACATACATACTTCTTTCTAAAAACACTTTATATATACTCTATAGACCTTAAAACGGAAAGAAATGTTGAAAATTTCAATTTCGATTTTCGAGGCGATTACAAGAACTTCCCATATACTGGGAAGTTAAAAATCAGGTTAAAAATTTTGAGTTTTTGAAAATAACTTAATTTTTTGCCCTTTTTTTAAAAAATTGAAAAAACGGTACCAAGAAATTTTTCAAAAATTTGATAGAATCACATAAATGTCAATTTGCATCGATTGACACCTTGTTCAAAAAATCGTAATATGCCTTCAAAAGCGTTCATCAATAAAATAATCATAGCTTTTAGTGCTCAAAAGTTTAGTTATTAAGGGTTACGATTACTTCTTTCTCATATTTTTGTAATACTTTTTATGTGTAACATACAGCAAAACAGGGATTCTTTACTGCATATTCAATGTTTTTCAAGACTGTCTGCAAAACAAGAAATAATTATTAGTCCCATGGATCTGAAATCGTGAAAAAATACAAATTCAGTGATTATGCCGAGGTCATGAAAATTTTGGTGGCAACTATTCAAAATGGCCATCACGAGGCAAAATCTCCTCGGCGTGAAAACAAAAACTGCATTCAAGGACTCTCAAATCGCATTTTGTAACCTACACCCTCCTCCCCTACCCATTGCATAGCTTCCATTTTCCTAGATACTATGAATAAACCATTGAACTTTTCAAACCGGAACAGATTCTGTAATCCACACAATGATGATATAATTATCTTTTATACCATAAATTTTAGTTAAACTTTTTACGACTTTCTATACTTTAAATAATGCTCCCTGCAAGCCACAAACTTAATTTCATTATCCTTGACTTTATTACTTTTAAGATCCTACAAGCAACTTTCCTGAAAGTTTGTTCCTGATATTGCAACAGATTCTTTGGCAAGGTAAAACTGAATTTCAAACATCTTCCTAATCCCATGGATATTCTTCGAAAATGGTAGTTATATATAACAACATTGATATTATATACATTACCACCGGCAAAGTGTAACACCAAAAACTGTCCAATTTGTCGCACTTAAACCACTTAAAAATTAGAATATGTGTGCAGCTTTTGGCGCGAGTATTCTAGAGAATTAAAGTTAATTCAGAAAACAGAAAATATTTCATTTCATAAAGTAATGTTAAAGTGTTATGTCATAACTGGTGAGACATGTCGCACTGAAGAAAATTGGAACTAAACTTTCAAAAACAAAGTCTATTTTTGATAATAAGGTTTATAGGTTTGTCAACCATTTAAAATATTCCAAATTTTAGAAGCTCCTTCGGAAATACACTGTTAATAAATGAGTTTTGTGTAGTGTAAAGATAAATGTGGCAATTATAGATTTGCGCGCTGTGAAATATGTACGTTTTTTGAGTAAATACATCAAGGTGATCAATTTTTAACAAAGATTTGCAATTTAGTTGTTTTCCAAGAACGTATTAAAAATATTTCCATGCTTTTTGATTGACTGGATGGAATTGAATATCTGATTTGTAAAAAACATTACCGTGCTAAGCAACACTTTGCACTTTTAGACACTATTTTTAAGCCTGAAAGTTGATCACGTTTGATGAAACGTTTCAGATGTTTCTTTCACAGCTTATGCAACGTCAACTGTTTTTCACTTGAAAAAAGTAAGCCCGGATTTGAAATGAGTGGATCCCTGTATGATAAGCTAGCCATATATATCGATCTATTCCTGTATCTCCCAATTTGTGGTTCCACATCAGACATTTGAAGAAATTTTGCTTACAAATTGATGCTGAATGAGGATAGTTCAATTCGAATAGGTGTAATGATGATTTGGTTAAAAAAAATTTTGCAATTCCACGGACAAAATCAAAAATATCGCAGAGTGGAACTACTATTTCGTACATGAGACGCTTTACTACCTTCGAAACATGTGATAGGGTTTGCCGCAAATAGATTCCGATTCAGAATCTGATGATCCTCAAAATCGCTACCATTGAAAAAAATATTCAATAAAAGTCAAATACAAAAAAACCTATTTCATAAACTCTTAAATTCGCAATGAATTCAAAACTTCTTCTTACAGTCGTCATACCAGTAGAAACTAGTCTTCCTTTGTTGTATACGTACTTTGTGGATTATTTATCCCTATAGATTTTTATGGTGTTAAAGTCAGACCGGTCAGTCTAACGGTGCGGTTTTTAACTTCCCAGTATATGGGAAGTTCTTGTAATCGCCTCGAAAATCGAAATTGAAATTTTCAACATATCTTTACGTTTTGAGGTCTTACGAGTATATTTTAAGTGTTTTCAGAAAGAAGAATGTATGTGTGTGTGTGTACGTACGTACGTGCGTTCGCGGACAGTTTTTCTACGAGCATAACTCACGTAAACAAAGTCATATCGACTTCGTTAACATATCGATCGAAGCGTCTTTGCAATTTCAAGAGCTAATTAGTTTTTGGGACACTTCGGTCGGGGGGGTTTGCTGTTTTCACCCCTTGAAGGTCAACCCTGTAATGCGCTATATCTCGCAAACCAAACGTATGATTCGCTTCATCAAGGTGTCAATCGACGCGCATGAACATTTTCGTGATTATGTCGAATTTTTTAAAAAACTTTTGGAGTGGTTTTTTAATTTTTTGAAAAAAAAAAATTTGGAGTTTTTTTCAATAACATCAAATTTTGAACTTTATTTTCGAATCGCAGTAATCAATATTTCCAAAATTTATAAACTCCAAACAGTTGTTGTAAAACAACAAAATTTTTTTCATTATCACAAAAAAAAATTAAAAATAAAAAATCATTAAAAGTCATCATGTCCTTTATGGTCATTTATGTCAATCATTATATCTCGAGAACCAAATATAATCTTTGCATCATTATGAAGTCAATCAAAGCGTATTAACATTTTAATGATGTTTTTACATTTAAAAAAAAATCTTTAAAGCAATTTTTTTAATTTAATAAAAAACTATTGAAAATTAGTGTTTTTTTCATAAAAAAATTAATTAATAATTAATAAAATTAAAATTAAAATGGTGATAATTAATGTTTGTAAAATTTATAAACTTTTATCAATTTCTGTAGAGACTAGCAAAATATTTTCTCATGATTTCAAAACAAATTGAATAAAAAATAAAATATAAATCATTCAAAGTCACCATGTAAAAAGAGTTCATACGAATTTTTATACCTTAAATCTCTTATTCTAAAGAAATTGTTGTAAAGTCAATCAAAGTTTATTATTATTTACATAATTTGCGAAGATTTTTATTAGCCTTCACAGAACCGTGTTTTAACTTTAATAAAAAAAATTTGAAAACCAATACGAATCAAATTAAATTTGCAATTGTGATAATCAACGTTTTGAATGGTAAAATGTTTTGTAGGCAACACTTTTTGAGATCATATGCTTTGAAAAGCTTTCATCAAATAAAAAATTGTAGTTTTTAGATTTGTTCTTTAGTGTTCGTAAAATTTCAGTTACTTCCGTCATCATTTGTAATACATATATATTACTTTTTACATGCAATTGAACCTATTTTTGACTGCATAATCAATGTTTCTCGAAATCAACAGAAAATAAGAAATAATTATGAGTTTCATTGATGTAAAATCGTGAAAAAATACAAATTCAGTGATTATGCCGAAGTGCTAGCAGTTTTGACCGCAACTATTCAAAATGGCCACCACGCGACAAAATCTCTTCAGTTTTCGTAATAACAAAAACTGCATTCATTTTTGCTAGCGCTGTTTTGTCCTTCAAGCATCGATATGAAAATAACAAATAACGTAGAAAAGGCTTTGTAACCTGTCCCCGCTCCGATTGATCCACGTGAATATTAAATCAAACCAATCCACGAAAATCTTTACGTAGTCGATTGACGCTCGCGTAGATGTTACGATTAATATTAAATCATTCCAATAACTTTTATGAGAGGTACATAATTATTATTGTGTTTAATATTTTTAATATTTATGTAAATATTACTGGGAAGTTGTACGTGTGGACCTCAAGGGTCGCACCTCGCGGCTTGTTTTTAATTCAATTTGTTTTGAAATCATGAGAAAATATTTTGCTAATCTCTACAGAAATTGATAAAAATTTATAAATTTTATAAAGATTTATTATCACGATGTTAATTTTATTAATTATTAATTTATTTTTTTATGAAAAAAACCACTAATTTTCAATATTTTTTTATTAAATTAAAAAAATGGCTTTAATAATTTTTTTAAAATATAAAAACATCATTAAAATGTTAATACGCGTTGATTGACTTCTTAATGATGCAAAGATTATATTTCGTTCTCGAGATATAATGATTGACATAAATGACCATGAAGAACATGATGACTTTAATGATATTTTATTTTTAATTTAATTTTTTTTTGTGATAATGAAAAAAAAATTTGGTGTTTTTTACAACAAGTGTTTGTAGTATATAAATTTTATAAAAATTGATTACTGCGACTTGAAAATAAAGTTAAAAATTTGACGTTTTTGAAAAAAACTCCAATTTTTTGCACTATTTTTAAAAAATTAAAAATACGCTCCAACGATTTTTTTTAAAAATTCAGTCAAATCACGTAAATGTTAATACGCGTCGATTAACATCTTGATATAGCGCATGATAGAAATGACCTTCAAGGGGTGAAAACAGCAAACCCCCCGACCGAAGTGTCCCAAAAATCAGCTCTTAAAATTTCAAAGACGCTTCGATTGATGTCTTAACGAAGTCGATACGACTTTGTTTACGTGAGTTATGCTCGTAGAAAAACTGTCCGCGAACGCACGTACGTACGTACGTACACACACACACATACATACATACTTCTTTCTGAAAACACTTAAAATATACTCGTAAGACCTCAAAACGTGAAGATATGTTGAAAATTTCAATTTCGATTTTCGAGGCGATTACAAGAACTTCCCATATACTGGGAAGTTAAAAAAGTAAACATGATCATAATAATAAATGTAATCATACTTTACATAAAAATAATGATAAGAACTAATATACAAATGGAATCAGTTAATTTTAAATGTTTATATATTTTTTGTGGGTGAGGAGTCGGTCTGAATTTTTAAGTGGACCAATTAAAGCCCTTTTACGTAATATTTGATTTCATATTGACGTTTGAAAGACAAAAGAGAATTAGCAAAAATCTTGCCGAGATCGGGATTTCAGGGTTTTTGAATGCAGTTTTTCTACGCCAACTGAAGCTATTTCGTAGCGTGCTGACCATTTTGAAAAGTTTAATCTGTATATTTACATTAATAAGACTAAGCAATGGTTGTCAATGGTTGCAGCTAGTCTTGACTTCAATTGAACATGGAGTTAATAATTGTTGTTTAAAATTAACGTATAAAAAAGATGGGAGAAGAAGAAAGTTAAATCTTACGAACCCTTAAAAACCTAAGTTATAAATTACTAGAAGCTACTATTATTGAATCGATGAAAACTTTTTAAATCATATGTTTTTGAACCAGCTATTGCATCTGTCCTATTACACTATTTCAGCTTCCAACACTAATGATCATTCCTAATGTTGAATTGGATTCAAACAAGATGGAGCCAGTAAAAATTTGATATCTTATTAAATGCAAAACATCAAATGTCTTACATAAGAAAGAGGACGAAGTAACTGAAATTGTACGAATCCTTACAATAAACGAACTCCAAATATTTGACACATTGTCCATACATATTTCAAGGACGTCTTCTTCATATTTTTGTTGTTTCGGTAGGAATGTTTTTAGAATTATAAGAAAACTATGATTTTTTATTTGATGAAAACTTTAACATCTTCGTTCGTAAAGCAATGATTGTCAGAAGGGAAAATTACATAGAAGAGAGTGAGTGAAATTAAATAATATTATTTTCATCAGCTTTTTTGATTTTAAATATGAATGGTGTTTTTGTATGACTATGTTTTGCAATCATGAAGAACGTTGTTTTTTGTTTAACAATATATCTTCAAAACATTTTACCATTGAAATGCAAATCGGGTTGAAAAATATTTGTATACGCTTTTTAAATTTTAAGCAGGTTGTCAAAAAAATAAAAATCGTGGAATGAAAATTGTTGAAAATCTGTAAAAATTATGCCATTATGAATATCAAGGTCTCCCAGAATGAAACCAGCTTGTAAGATTGCAAACACGCTACGATTAACATTACAACCAAGTCAATTCAACTTTATTTATATGAGTTATTGACGTAGAAAAAAATTTCCACGAAAGTACATACATACACATACATATTTCTTTCCAAAAAAAACACTCTAAAAATATACTATAATGACCTCAGTACGTTACGATACGTTGAAAACAGATTGTTTGATTTTCGGGGCTGTTAAAATAACTTCCTATATATTGGAAAGTTAAAAATGGCTTCGTAGCTTAAATTTAATTCACAAATAAAGTAACGCTGGAATGGCGAATTTCTAGAATAAAAACTTTCACAAAAGATCAAATTATACATGCAACACAAAGATTTCACGGATGCCATTCAAGCATGTAGCGGAAATAACCCATGCAATTTATATCAGTCACAAATAGAAGACTAAAAGAAAGTTTTGATTTCAGGTGCAAATTTCATGTCATCATCATATTCGGATAACCATGCTTTTAATATGATAAGTAATTTTTGAATTAAAAATTGAAATTGAACTTTTTTGTGCTGCATTAATGTTGAACTTCAAACGGTTAACTTCTTATCCTTTTTCCTATCATCCATGACTCGGTGAACTAGTCAGTAGGAAAAATGAGAACAGATTTTCTTGAAAAGACTTAAATGACCATTTCTATTCGTATATAAAAATTTTGATTTTAAATAAGGGGGATTCTAGTTCAAGTTTGTTGACAATTTTTTCAAATTGCAATCACTTTATATTTTATTTTGAATTGAAATTTTGCCACAAAATTTCAACTTAAATTAATTTTAATTTTATATTTTTCATGACCACGGTAGCTGGTACAAATCTTACCAATAATAAGTAATATCACTCTATGTAAACTTTATTAAAGATTCAATAATACTTGCTACAAATAAACAAACATATATAAGATGTTGGGAGGTGGAAATCTTCAAAAGATACCGATCAGCTCCTGCCTCTCGGCATGCCGGATTTCTACCGACTAAAACCACCTCCGTTTCCTTCAATCACTCTCTCCATCAAAAGTTAGTAATTCTCCGTATTTAAAATTTTGAGGACATAGTACTTCCCAGACGATAAGAATCGGTATAAGGGATAGTACCAAATCTGTAAATTTTAGTGTCCTTTCATTTAGATTAATATTCAGACTATATGTTTATGAATTATTTTCTGTTAATTACATGTTTGGTTTTGAGTTCAGTGGAGCTGATTGTACTTGTGACTTACTGCAAAAGTTGGTCGCGAAGGAGATATTTTTTTAGTGTCGTTTTAAAGGAAGTTGGGTTCGATATGTTTTTAATTTTGTCCGGTAGTGTATTGTAAAAGTTAGCTGCTTTGTTGAAGGGGTCTTCTTTTAGCCAATCAGTTCTGGCAAATGCTATAGCTTTATTATTCATGTTTCTCGTTCTGTAAGTGTTTTCCCCTCAATTCTATCTAATTCCACAGTGGTGTGCTCATTACGGCGTAAATTCTTATGTATGAATTTAGCTCTTTCCATGAAAATCATGCCTTGTAAATTCAATTCTTGGGCTGTTTTGAAAAATTCGCTCGTTGGAGTTAGCATAGGGAGATTATAAATGGTTTTATACGCCTTTGTTACTAGTCTGGAGATGATCATGAGGTTACCTTTAGAAGTTTGGCTCCAATTCAAATTCAAATTTTGGAAAGGAAATGCGCATACATAATTTGGATTTTGTTTTTCTGTTCTGTTTCAGCTGCGTACATAACCACCTTCGCAACAAGGTCTGCTTATTTTATGGAGTTGATATAAAGTAGAAATAGCATTGGTCCTAGGATCGAGCCCTGCGGAACACCTATGCTAAATTCAGCAGTTTTACTTTTGACACCTCCAATTAGTGTATTTTAAAATTTATCCGTCAAGTAACTGCGTATAAATTTATTTGCTTTTCCAACAATTCCATATTCACTGAGCCTGTTGATTAAAGTTTCATGTGTAACTGTGACGAAGGCTTTCTTTAGGTCCACGAAAACTACTGGAACGTAGTTGCCCTTATCCAAGCATTCATGTACAAATTTAATTTGCTTTTCTCCGCAGGATGCATCATCTCAATAGCTTTAGATCGAATGGCGCTCAAATGAGTGAGGTCTTTGGCTGAGTTTCTTAGACTGAAGGATGTATGCGGAGAATGTAGAGACGCTCCGTGACATTTTAGAAAGATTCTCGTTTTCCCATGAAATAACTCTCGTGTTTAGTTGAAATTCGATGATATTTCAAAACAGCTCATAAAAAATACTAAACGTTACTACGTCGTTCAGAAAACAGAACATTTTTAATAAATTCGGTGCTTTCTTTGTGACGATAAAATGGTTATGTTTTATTTCTGGATTTTATGGGAATTGAAAACGAGACTTTAAAAAACTTGATAGTTTTCATCATTTAGAAAACAGAAACAATAGAAAAGCACTTTAAGAATTATTCTTTATGAGTCCAGTATACATTTGACTTTCATTAAGATTAGAAGAAAGTACACTGTATTTAAGGCGCGTTTAAAGAAAGTGTCATAAGATTTGCAAGCGTCTTTGAAAAAACTATACAGTTCAATAAAACCTAACATTTTAAAATGTAATGTTTTTAATACCACTTAAAAGTTGTAAATGTATTTGAGTAGCGTTTGTTAGAAAAAAGACACGGGCATATTCATTTTGACAAGAAGCAATAACCATAAATACGTGGGTCCTAGTATCTAGTCTCTAATCGTATAATCTCTCAGTATTTGTTCCTCACACAAAGTGAACGTTTTATAGAACTCAATTTAACACACAAAGCACAAATTGTTTTGATTCGAACCTTTTCAGATCCACTGTAAAAAAATTCCAAGAGGGAACAATAAAAAAATCGTGATTGTTTCAAACCTAAACCTTGAAAAGTTGGTGGAAAGGGGTGATTTCTTGTTTTATTTACAACGCTATAAAAGCAACCGGGCTATTTTTGTGACTAGATAAGATATGCTTTCTTAGGTCTAGAACGGTCATGATTTCGCCGCACTCCATTTTAACACTAACCTCTTATTCATAACAATGAAGAAAAATTTGCCTTTGGCGGAAAGAAATTCGTTTTTTTTGTCTGATGTCGTTTACAATCAACCCTATTTGGGTCAAGCATCCTTTTTAAACCTTTCCGTTACATAACACCCGGCAAAGTTTAATCTCGTTGTTAAATTTCTCGTTTTCTCTTTTCTACGTATTCATTAAATGTTTTTAGTTAATCGGCGTATTTTCAACCCACGATCGGAAAGGAAATGTTATTTAATGGTGTTAGTTTTTTTTAATGATTGTATGAATTTGAAGATTCTAGATTGTTTCCAAGAAGCAGAGCATATTCGTAAGAATTTCAACAAAAGTTTCACAGTAACGATATATTCTAGTTTTATAGGCTGATTAGATAGACTCTCTATCTCTACGTTTCGTATATACGATATCGCGAACAACAGCTAAAGCTGACAAACAATACAATTGCATTATATTCAATAAAATGAAAGCCAGATTAGGAGACGAAGAGTCTTTACTTCTGAAAATATCACAAAGCCAAATAAAATATTGTATTTTTTAAAATTAAAAATGGGATAGCTACAATTGAAACCACTCAAAACACAAGTGTTTATCATGAATTTTTACTTGATACAAAATTAACTCAGAATCAGAAGGTTACTTGTTTTTTTCTGTATTTTTTTGATGAATGAATGTTCGAACTTTTGGATTAAGAAAACAGCGTTTCTGTTGAATACTATCGTTTCATGTATATTGATGTATTTTCAAGGATTATTCTCAGAAAAAGTAATTCACAAAACCAAAACATATGTCACCAATGAAACATTTAGCTACGATAGAGATAACGTCTAAGAAAAATGTGGAAAAACACCCATTGAAGAAATTTGAGGAGAGGAGATTTTTCGAAAATTGTAGGCTAACACATATGAATTTATGGACCAATCACAATGATTTTCCATATACTAAGAAGTTAATAATGTATTAAAAAAACATTGTTGTAAATATAGCTTTTTTATTAGTTTCTCTCTCGATTTTATCCCTTTTCAACTTTTGCAGGTTATTTTATCTCCCGTTTAATAATAAACTTATTAATTTTACCGACACTACATACGTGGGTACGTATGCGGACCATGCAATTTCTTAGCAATAAAAAAATTAATTTTCCTCGCATAGCCGAAGGGCAACTGTAACGGCAAGCAGAATCTGTAGCTTTTCATATCTGCTTGATGCTTGGTGAACTGATAATTATTGCTAATAACTTCTACACCGTTAAATCCGAATTGAAATTGAATAAATATCATCGACCACTGAAAGCCGAAACTCAATCTGCTAATGCACGTCCTCTGGACAAGCACCCTAAATTAAATTCTGTATATCAGTTGCTGAAACGGATGTAAAAGACAACCTTGATTTGTTGAAAATTCACTACCGAAAGATGTAACATCTTGAGTCCATAGTACACACTTCATAACAGTTGGATTGGTCGGACAACATACTAAATATCTGTTTGACCATGTGGAAACATATATGAAGCTGATGCTTGAAATCCATTTAATTCCAATGAACGCATGAAGGAAGTGAAGAGCATAGATTAGAGCAATTTAATATTGATTTATCACCGCGATATTTGTCCCTTTCTTAGTAGAACGTACCAGCACCAGTGTATATTACCACATTGTTCAAATTTCAGTCGTTTTAGTGCTGTGATTATCTTAAAATCGCACGCAATAAAGTTTTAGTGATCGGAAAAAAATATTTTAATTTTAATCGATAAAACTTGCGTCAACATCCTTCAGTTTCATTGCAAAATTTTTAAAACTTTATTGAAAAATTGTTTAAACTTACTTTTTACAAAAATATTATCATCATAAATCATTTTCAAAAAAATTTTTTTTTACTTTTTATTATTTTTTGACCTTATAGCGCAAATGATGTGGGAACAATAATAGATAACAAAAAGTTAACCGGGTTATTGTTGTATGAAATTTATTGCTTACAGCATCACTTCTTAAGACAAAGATTTATTTAGCATCGTTAAGAAATTTTGAGCACCCTCGTGACTACATCAAATACTTAGTTTTGCTTCAATTTTTGAAAAAATCGCGTTGAATTAGTTGATAATTCAAAAAAAAAACGACATCTCGAGACAATTAAAAAAAAAACTAGAGCTCCTTCACTGTTAAGTATTGCTGCCAAATCAAATTTTAAAAATCTCGTAAGTTAATTGTTTCTGTATTTTTTGTTCAATAAATATTCAGTAAATATTTTTCACCTTTGACAACTTATAATAATACTTTTGTATGCTATATAATAATACCTATTACGTAGACACACACACACGTTTGTAATTACAAACGACTGTGTATGTACGTACGTTTGTAATTACAAACGTGTGTGTGTGTGTTCATACGTACGTTCGTGGAAATATAATAACTCAGGTAAACAAAGTCGCATTGTCTTTGCAATTTTAAGAGCTGATTTGTTTTCGGGATACTTCGGTCGGGAAAGTTTGTTGTTTTCACCCTTTGACGGTCAAATAAATTTGCGAAAAACTGAAGGCAGCCTTTTGTCTTTCAGAAAGGATTGATCGATTTTTCCGATCACTAATACATTATTGCGAAGCAACTCACTGGGCATCACATTTGAGTATTGGAGTATTTAAGCCCCCTTCATAACTTTGCTCCAAAGTTTATCTTATAATATAAACATTGAAGATTTCGCACGTAATATTTATTTTGGTAGAACAAATCAAAGACACTAATGAACTCGTCATCGACTTTCCAGAATAACTTCATAGTTACTGCGCACATCAAATGCTTTACTCAGATATACATGTCGGAAAAGCCGTTAAAATTAAAAGTTTAAAATTATATATACGAGTATATATATATATATATATTTATATATATATATATATATGTATATATATATAAATATATACATATATATTTGCCTTACTATATTCGTTGCAAAAATGTATGATACATCAACAATACTTGAACCCATGACCCATCAAATGATGTTTTGTGTTTTGCCTGAGTTACATAATGCTTTCTTGTTTTTTTTACTATTACCAAAGCCTTTTTGAAGAGTCTGGTGCTGATAAAGCTGCAGTCATAATAATTTCCATTCACTTTAAATTTCTTGTGGGAAATTTACGGCAATAATTTTTCCTTTCATGCAGCATTTGTAAAAATATCAATTTTATGAACCTTTCAAGAACTCACTCCTAAAGTCTCGAGTGGAATTTCATAACAGCAATTCGTTCTCAGCAAGAACGCAACGATGACACTTTAGTATGCAGTGTGGATGATGAATTTCTATCAACATGGCTCCTTTTGCCGAAGTTACTTGGGCGACAATGACTTCAGTGGAATTTAATTAAATTATATGGAAAAGACTTTTTTGAAAATACGTCTCCCACAGAGATATTTTGCATAAAGCTTCAAAAACCTTCGTCATTTCAAAGTTGTGATAAATTGCAATATTTTCGTGGAATATGCAGCACCACAAAGCTGTCGAGTTCGACTATTAATCAATAAACTGAGCCTTTTTGTAATTGAAGTTACTTCAGCATTAAATTGCGTGTAAAGATCTGTAGGATGATTGGAAAAAGTTGCGTAATAAAAATTGAGATTCTTTTTCAATGACAAATTTCAATTTTTTATAAATAGTACAAAGGAACTTAGCACATGGTGATTTTTTCAAAAAAAAATCCAGAATGGCAATTTTTTTGTTTACCAATAAAATTACGTGATTTGAGGCAAAGCAAAAAAAAATGAAACTGAAACTCTTTATTTTCTATTTCTTTGATTGTATTTCAGCCAAAGTAAATTTGCACACTTCTAATGACTTTCAATACTAGAGTCATTTTAAAAATGGCAAAAGCTCTCGGAAGCCATGAAACAATGGTTTCATTTTTATTCGCTAAGCAAAGAACAGACATAAAAAGACAGTAGCTTTTGTGATATATTCGCTATTGTTAAAGCCGTTTCTCCCAAATAAATATTGAAACATCAATTAAAACTACTTGTAGGGACTTATTAAAAATTTCGAATAGTGAACAATAATATGAGTCCTTAAAAGCTAGTCATAACTAATTTGGCTTCTCATTTTTGAATTGGTTCAAGGATTCAAGATAGTCCCCACACGAAAAATTGTAATATCTTTGATTCCATTTCAATGATGTATGTACCTTTCATGTCAATGTTCATTAAATATTCATGATAATTTTGAAGACTATTGAATTTTTTAAAAAATTTAAAGTTACTCTTCCACTTTGTTTTCAATAAACAATGTTTGAAATCAAGTATTATTTAACTGCAAACCGGTGAAATCTGTGCCAATAACGATAGTTTTCCGACAAGTCTGAGAGGGTTAGAAAACAAACCATTGATCTCTAACTCATTAATAACATAGTGCAGTGGTTTTATTCTTAAAATTTTACCACTTGCCTACATCTTTGAAAAATGGGATGCAAAAGTGAATGCCACCAGCCAAATTTTGGAAACACCTATTGAAGATATGTTTTGACAACACCAATATCAGAGTATCAATCCGACACTTGCGGTCAACATAGATAACTTTCCAGTAATGTTCAGTTAAAAATAAATAATAATTGGGAAGTTTGGTTTCGGGGTGACGGACGGCATCCTCATCAGGTGCTGTCGTTTACCAAACCGAAATATGTATAAATAATAATATTAATGGACGATCACACAGCTTTACTAATTAAGTGGGTGTTTTCATTTTGGCGCTTGAAACATAAAAGTCCATGAGCGAACATTTTGACGAAGTTGAGAGAATATGTTGACTGGACTTTTTGTTTCTACGCAGACTGAACTAATTTTTGTCCATAAATGTAGCCTAGGTATCGTAGTTGTACTATTTAAAACTAGTAATCATTTCTTATTTTGCAAATTATTGAAAAGCAATACAAAATATGCGGCAAAAATTTGATGTCTGATTATATATAAAATCTTACGTTTGGAAAGAGAAGAAGTAACTTAAATCTTACGAACTGTTACAATAAATGAACTCAAAAATTTGACAACGGATCTTCACGTTATTAATGGACACTCTGTTGTTCATCCTAAACATTCACTGTTTGTTGGTTTTGTATGAATATTTTTAACTTCCCAGTTCCCTATGGGAAGTTATTGTAATGGAGTCGATTTTGCGAATCCCAAATTTTGACATATCTCCACGTTTTAAGGTCTCTAGAATCCAAATCCATCGTTTTTAGAGAGATGTCTGGGAGTGTGTATGTACGTATGTGTGTATGTGTGTATGTGCGTATGGGCGTATTTGCGTATGTGCGTATGTGCGTTTGGAATTATTTTTCGTCTCGATTATGTCGAGAACCAAAGATTGTATTGACTTGGGACCGGTTTTAAACGACGCGTAATTACGTAACTTAGAACTGAATGACTTTTCAGCAAAATCGGCTAAGCCATTTTTTATTTAAGATGAAAAAACTTGAAAAGCGACTAAAAATTGCTTATTTTTAAACTGCTGATACGCACTATTAATTCGTGCAGATACCAAATAGCTTCATAGTAATGTTGTTATTATTGTGGGTTTTAGCAAAATTGTGATCAAATTTGTAAAAAATGTTATTTAAAAAAAATAGATTAATTTATGTAATTCCAAACTTATATTATCAGGAGTCGAGACGCTAATGCAGTTAATAATTGCATATTGTTATAAATAATTTAATATTGTTAATAACAATCAAATAATATTAGTTATAATTTGATATTGTATATATAAAGTCAATTATAACTATTCAGTAACGATCAAACATTCTTAATAACGAATGATTAATGTAAATAATAATTAAATACCCTCAATAATAGTTGTGGACTCCGAAGCCGAGATGAAGAACGAGGTTGAGGTCGAAGTGGAGGACAACAAGGATGACGAGGACGAAGAGGACGAGGTTGCCGAGGCTTTGGTAGTGGATGACCAGGTGGTGGAGACGTCTTCCTCTAACAAAGCTTTTATGGTTAGATAAAAATTGATAAAAATAATAAAAGTAATTATATTAATTTAGAATAATAATGTTTAATAATAATTATTATTAATAATAGTAATTAATAATAAAAGCAAATTATAGCATTTTATTCACCCCACTGGGAAGTTAGTCGTGTGGGCCTCAAGGGTCGCACTTAGATCACATTTTATTTTAAAAGTCATACGACCTTGTTTTTTTAATTAAATGAAAACTGTTTAAAGCCATAGTTCTTCATATCAACTGATTGGTAGAAGCGGATGAGAATAATCTTGTTTAAAAAAATATTATTTTACCTATTTTTACATTAAAAAGCGGTTGTACTGAATTTATTCAAAATTTCACATAATTTTACAAATGCTATGACGTTTTCATTGAAACATATGTAAACCATGTCCATATAGCGCTTTGTTCGCGAGATATGATGCATGAAGAAAGGAGCTTGGATAATAACATAGTAAGTAAGTTTCGATTCACACCTCCACAAAGTGGATGCAACGTTTTCTTCGAGAATTATCAAGGCTTAATGGTTAGTAGCTTCCTTTCGTGTTCTAGTAGAGAAGTGAAGTCATCAAAAATTATTATGAAACCGGATTTCTTATGATAAGGCACAGTATAGTTAGCATTATAGAGTGAAGTAGCAAAATTTTTGAGATCATTCCTCGCCCAAAAAGGTTTAAAAGCAATCTTTAACCATAACGATATTTTTTACTATGTAATTTTGTGTTCCGTTTCGATGAAAAGAAATGATGAAAGTCATTCCGGTAAATCCACTTGGGCCCAAATGCTATGTTTTTTTCTTCATAAAATCATTGAAAATTTGAAGGAAGAAAATATTTTAACCATTGCAAAATGTTTTTCAGTGCTGAATTTGAAAATCGGTTTAAATTTGACTTTAAACTTATTTTTCGTTATAAAATACCTAATACCTCATTTAAAAGTGAATATAAAATTTTATTTCAACGTGTCAGGAATGGAAATGCTGCCAACGAAAGCTACAAAGTATTTTTCCTCATGAATAAAAAAAGCCAAGTGGGGATGCTATGTATACAACTGAAATGCATTAGTGCTACCTTGTCACCTGTCAGAACGATGCAGTGATGCAATGAAATGTTAAAAATACAACTTGCAATTAATTTTGATAAGACACGCCATTCCTTAGTTCTGAACTTTCAACATACGTGGTTAATGATAATTCCCACAAGGATGGATATACTCGTACATATGAGATAAAAAGATGTGTTTATGGGATAATGTGCTCACCATTGATGCTGTTTGCATGACAACTTTGTCTGAATTGGTGGTTTCTCGAAATATATCAAGGATAAAATAATAATCGAAAAAATGATTTAATTTTCATTAGTTGATATAACTTCAAAGTATTCGTCATTCATTTATACATCAATTTCATGTGTCAATCAATCTTTTTTATGATAAAAACAGTTTAATCAAAGAAATGAAGCCGTACTGAATTTGGCAAAAAATCATTCAATATGTTGCTGCATACTAGCACAAAAATGCTCCAAAGAAACTTTCATAATATTAAAAGTGGAAAAAATGCTTTTTTCTAAAAAATCTGGCTTTTTTTAGAAACAACTATATATTTATCTCAACATTGCAAGGTATTCTAGATCGAAGCTGATTTAAAGCTCCACATTCATAGTCGTGTCTAAGCACATGCAAAACCTAAATTTTATTTTCTGTTGACAAAAACCGAATAGTACTCAGGATTGCTCTTTATTCTATTTCAACCAAAGCATCACCAAACATAATACCGGATAAACATTGACTCAACCGTAAATACTTTCGAACTATATGTCAAAGATACCAGTATCTAGTTATATATAACCTAATTCATAATTAATTCGGTAGCATTAGCTAATTTTGCCTGCATTTTTCCGTTCACAAATTATTTTCGATAAATTTTAGAGCCATATCTCATAATAAATCGTTCCGGGTTTTGACTCTTTTTGGGCTTTTCCTATGTAAACAAAAAAAACAGATCTTTGACATAAACACTTTTCCATACTAAGTATGATTTTGTTTTTTTCTGAAAAATACACATCTATGCTTTCAGCAAATTCTAAGAAAATGGAACATTTCCTATTCAAACCTAAATAAAACAAGCCGTGAGGTGCAACCCTTGCGGTCCACACGTACAACTTCCCAGTAATATTTACACAAATATTAAAAATATTAAACACAATAATAATTATGGAAATAATACTACTTTTAATAATAAAAATGTACCTCTCATAAAAGTTATTGGAATGATTTAATATTAATCGTAACATCTCCGCGAGCGTCAATTGATTACGTAAAGATTTTCGTGGATTGGTTTGATTTAATATTCACGTGGATCAATCGGAGCGGGGACAGGTTACAAAGCCTTTTCTACGTTATTTGTTATTTTCATATCGATGCTTGAAGGACAAAACAGCGCTAGCAAAAATGAATGCAGTTTTTGTTATTACGACAACTGTAGAGATTTTGTCGCGTGATAGCCATTTTGAATAGTTGCGGTCAAAACTGCTAGCACTTCGGCATAATCACTGAATTTGTATTTTTTCACGATTTTACATCAATGAAACTAATAATTATTTCTTATTTTCTGTTGATTTTGAGAAACATTGATGATGCAGTCCAAAATAGGTTCAATTGCATGTAAAAAGTAAAATATATGTATTACAAATGATGACGGAAGTAATTGAAATTTTACGAATACTAAAGAACTAATAATTATTTCTTATTTTCTGTTGATTTTGAGAAACATTGATGATGCAGTCCAAAATAGGTTCAATTGCATGTAAAAAGTAAAATATATGTATTACAAATGATGACGGAAGTAATTGAAATTTTAC
Source organism: Oxycera nigricornis (assembly GCA_963942545.1). Lineage (NCBI taxonomy): Eukaryota > Metazoa > Arthropoda > Insecta > Diptera > Stratiomyidae > Oxycera > Oxycera nigricornis. Next base: position 36,020,501 of record OZ012662.1, on the reverse strand, counting down.
GAATACTAAAGAACTAAAAACTACAATTTTTTAATTGATGAAAGCTTTTCAAAGGATATGATCTCAAAAAGTGTTGACTACAGAACATTTTACCATTCAAAACGTTGATTATCACAATTGCAAATTTGATTTGATTTGTATTGGTTTTCAAAATTTAAGCAGTTTTTTATTAAAGTTAAAACACGGTTCTGTGAAGACTATCAAAAATCTCCGCAAATTATGCAAATAATAATAAACTTTGATTGACTTTACAACAATGTCTGTAGAATAAGAGAGTTAAGGTATAAAAATTCGTATGAACCCTATTTAAATGGTGACTTTGAATGATTTTTTTTATTTTAAATTCAATTTGTTTTGAAATTATGAGATAATATTTTGCTGGTTTCTCTACATAAATTGATAAAAGTTTATAAATTTTATAAACATTTATTATCACGATGTTAATTTTATTAATTATTAATTCATTTTTTTATGAAAAAAAACCACTAATTTTCAATAGTTTTTTTTATTAAATTAAAAAAATGGCTTTAAAGATTTTTTTTAAATTTAAAAACATCATTAAAATGTTAATATGCGTTTATTGACTTCCTAATGACAAAGATTATATTTGGTTCTCGAGATATAATGATTGACATAAATGACCATGAAGGACATGATGACTTTTAATGATTTTTTTTATTTTTTATTAATCTTTTTTGTAATCATAAAAAAATTTTGGTGTTTTTTTTACAACAAGTGTTTGGAGTATATGAATTTTATAAATATTGAATACTGCGACTTGAAAATAAAGTTAAAAATTTGATGTTTTTGAAAAAAACTCCAATTTTTAGCACTTGTTTTTCAAAAAATTGAAAAACCACTCCAACAATTTTTTTAAAAATTTGATAGAATCACGAAAACGTCGATTGACACCTTGATGAAGCAAATCGTACGTTTGGTTCGCGAGATATAGCGCATGACAGGGTTGACCTTTAAGGGGTGAAAACAGCCCCCCCCCCCCGGCCGAAGTTTCCTAAAAACTAATCAGCTCTTAAGATTGCAAAGACGCTTCGATTGACATCTTAAAAAAGTCGATACGACTTTGCTTACGTGAGTTATGCGCGTAGAAAACTGTCCGCGAACGCACGTACGTACATACACACGCACACACTTACATACTTCTTTCTAAAATCACTTACAATATACTCGTTAGACCTCAAAACGTAAAGATATGTTGAAAATTTCAATTTCGATTTTCGAGGCGATTACAAGAACTTCCCATATACTGGGAAGTTAAAAATGTGGTCTAAGTGCGACCCTTGAGGCCCACACGACTAACTTCCCAGTGGGCTAAATAAAATTCTATAATTTGCTTTTATTATTAATTACGATTATTAATAATTACTATTATTAAGCATTATTATTCTAAATTAATATCATTACTTTTATTACTTTTATCAATTTTTTATCTAACCATAAAAGCTTTGGTAGAGGAAGACGTCTCCACCACCTGGTCATCGTCTACCAAAGCCTCGGCAATCTCGTCCTTTTCGTCCTCCTTGTTGTCCTCCACTTCGTCCTCAACCTCGTTCTTCATCTCGGCTTCTGAGTCCACAATTAATATTGAGGGTATTTAATTATTATTTACATTAATCATTCGTTATTAAGAATGTTTGATCGTTACTGAATAATTATAATTGAATTTATACATAAAAAATCAAATTATAACTAATATTATTCGATTGTTATTAACAATATTAAATTATTTATAACAATATCCAATTATTAATTGCAATAGCGTCTCTACTTCCATTCACCCAAACCTTTGGAAAAAAAAGTTTGGAATTTCATGAATTAATCTTTTTTTTTTTGAAATAACATTTTTTACAAAGTCGATCACAATTTTGCTAAAACGCACAATTATAACAACATTACAATGAAGGTATTTGGTATCTGCACGAATTAATAGTGCGTATCAACAGTTTAAAAATAAGCAATTTTAGCCCAACCGATTTTGCTGAAAAGTCATTCAGTTTTAAGTTACGTAATTTTACGTCGTTTAAAACCGGTCACACGTTAATACGATCTTTGGTTCCCAAGATAATTGAGACGAAAAATAATTACGAACGCACATACGTACATCCGCACATACGCACATCCGCACATACGTACATACACACTCACAGACATCTCTCTAAAAACGATGGATTCGGATTCTAGAGACCTTAAAACGTGGAGATATGTGAAAATTTGGGATTCGAAAAATCGACCCCATTACAATAACTTCCCATAGGGAACTGGGAAGTTAACAAATACCGTAACATTTCATGTTCATTTGCCTTTTTTTTAAATCAAAATCTAACAATTTTAAGGTGCTGTTAACGAAGTGGTGCCTATTTGAAAGAATATATCTACTTTAATTCTAACTAAACTTGAAGAAAACTATGGAGAACTGTGTTGTGCTACAAGCCACAAGTACATACATAATTCTATACATGGAATGAATCAAGACCCAATATTTTATCTCGGGTTTGTATGTCGAAAGTTGTTAATACTACTCAATCCTGGCTATTTCTTAAAAGTCAATTACGACAACCAGATTCGCTTCGTCTATAGATGGTTGGAAAGCCATCCAGAGCAGCAAAATCTTTGCTTTTTTCAAATATAATGAGTTTTTCCAAAGGATTTCCCAGAAGACAACCTAGACACTGGGATTATCTATTCTCCCAAATGGTTTTCAAGCCAATAGCAAATGCCAATTACCAACTCGTTCTCTTAATTTGCTTGACATCCTTAGAAGATCCTCGCTATTCGATTGTCAGTTGTCACGGTCCTGGTGAATGTCTTCTTTCATTTAATGTCGTTTGCATGGACTCAGACTTGAATCTGTCGAGCGGAAACGTAGAAATCGAAAAAAGGAATTCTAATAGATTGACAGCAAATTAAATTAAATGCAATTATTCACCTTGTTCCAAACAATTCATTCGGAATACGAAAGCCTTTAATGAGCCAAATGTGAAGACAAAAAAAACTAATCGAATTGGAAAATGTCTGGGGCTTAATACTAACCTGTTACCGATGAATATAGCAGTAACAGTCGTTTGAAATAAATCAATTAACTTTCTACTTTATTTTTACACTACTACAGTTTGTTCACACCGTTTTTACAATATTGTCTATCAAAGTAACATTATGAAATGAAAAGTTGAAGACTTCGTTTAAGTCATTCAGAACGAGCAACAGTAAGTAAAATATCATAACACAAGGCGCGGAATGCAATACATGAGGTCTACATGAACAAATTCTCAGTAAGACATATTTATTATTAATAATAATGATTATAATAATAACATGCATCATAACCACAACTATCATATTGCACTATGTATCAAAAAATGGTTCGTGGAGTCATAGCATCGTCCCAATCCTTTTTTTAGAAATATCATTAAATTCGATGTTGCGTTTTCAGATAATACTCGAGAGTTTGTTTGGATGTCATTAGTGTAATCTGAGTCCTTACTACATCACCTGCGTCTCATCATAATGTGTAATGACCAAAATGCTTTCTCCATCGTTACACGCAGTTAGTCAGAGAATTATTTTTTTCAGTTTAAGTAGGAGCATAGCTAATGATTCCCTTCGTGATATTGACAGTTAAGGCATTACGGTGGTAAAGGTATTTATTCCGATCTTTCTTAAAAATATAGAAGCTACTGAAACTCAAGGAAAGATTTTGCGGGGCCGAAAAGTTGTGAAGCTGTATTTCGAATATTTTTTGAAAAACTGCCACTTCATCCTGAAAATGCAGCCTCCATCATTATCACAACAAGTGTTCCGCACTCTATAGTCAGAAGCCCTTAAACTACCAACTTGAAAAATATTTTAAATTTTATTGCTCGTAGGAAGATTTTAAAAATCTCTCTGAACCATCTTACAGAATATGGGAAGTTCTTGTAATCGCCTCGAAAATCGAAATTGAAATTTTCAACATTACTTTACGTTTTAAGGTCTATAGAGTATAAATAAAGTGTTTTTAGAAAGGGAGATGTGTGAGTGTGTGTGGGTACGTACGTACGTCTGTACGTTCGTGGACAGTTTTTTCTACCAGCATAACTCACGTAAACAAAGTCCGATCGACTTCGTTGAGGTGTCAACCGAAGCGTCTTTGCAATTTTAAGAGCTGATTAGTTTTTGGGAAACTTCAGTAAGGCGGTTTGCTGTTTTGCCCGTTTGAAGGTCATTTTTGTCATGCGTTATATCTCGCGAAGCAAACATACGATTTGCATATTTAAGGTGTCAATCTACGCGTATTAACATTTAAGCGATTCTATTAAGTTTTAAAAAATTTCTTAGAGCCGTTTTTTAATTTAAAAAAAAAGTGCAAAAACTTGTTTTTTTTTCAAAAACAATAATATTTTACCCTTATTTTCAAGTCGAAGTAACCAATGTTTATATAATTTATATCCTCCAAACAAAGTTTGTAAAAACATCATCAAAACTTTTTGTCATGATTACGTAAAAAATTCAATTAAAAATAAAAAATCATTAAAAGCCATCATGACATTCAAGGTCATTTTTATCATTCACTATATCTCACGACCCAGATATAATATTTGCATCATTAAGATGTCAGTTGACGTGTATTAACATTTTTGTTATTTTTTAAACATTATAAAAAAAATTTCTCATCCGTTTTTTAATTTAATAAAAGAAAATGCGAAAAATTGGTATTTTTTCATAAAAAATAATTTTTTAACCTGGTTCGCACAGCACAGTAATAATAGTTAATAGAATTTAAACATTCTTATCAGTCTTTGAAGAAAAACCAGCAAAACTTTTTTCAATGATTATGAAAAAAACTACATACAAAATAAAAAAATATCTTTCAAATTTACCATTTATAGGGGATGCATACGAATGATATTACTCAATATCTTTTATTCTAACAACGTTGTATTAAATTCAATCAAAGTTTTAAAATATTTGCATAATTTGAGCAGATTTTTAAAAGTTTTTATAGTCTTTTAATTAAAAAAACTGCTCAAATTTTGAAAACCAACAAAATTTCAATCAAATTTGCATTTGCGGTATCAACGCTTTGAATGGTAAACTGTTTTGTAGTCATTACTTTGCAAGATCATATGCTTTCAAAAGCTTTCATCAAATAAAAAATTGTAGTTTTTAGAAGATTTGATCATTACTAATCGTAAGATTTCAATTACTTCCTCCATCATCATTTGTAATACATTTTACATGCAATTGAATCTATTTTTGACTGCATATTCAAAATTTTTCAAGACCAATACGAAATATGAAGTAATTATTAATTTGATTGATGTAAAATCGTGAAAATTTTTCAATTCAGTGATTATGCTGAAGTCATGGCAATTTTGAACGGAACTATTCAACATGGTCATCACGCGATAAAATCTCTTCAGTGGGCGTTATAAAAAAAACTGCATTCATTTTTGCTAGTGCTCGTTTGTCCTTCAAGCATCGATGTGAAAATAACAAATAACGTAGAAAAGGTCCCCACCGATTGATTGATTAAATCAATCTACCCCCATCCACCAAAAACCTTACGTAATCAATGGACCCTCCCGTAGACGATATGATTCATATTAACTCATTCCTGTTACTGCTATGAATACCTCTCATTGTTGTTATGTTGTTGATGTTTATGTAGATATTACTGGGAAGTAGACCGTGTGGACTTCAAGGGTCGCACCTCGCGGCTTATTTCAATAAAGCAATTCGCATAGCATATAAGTGTTCATTATCACATCTATGATGTGTTTGAGAATGGATTATGAATATAATTCCGACTGTCTTTAATTAGTTCATTCACTTCATTAAAAAATGCAAAGTTCCTTGCGCCACAGTCTCTTAACTTTTAATGTCTCATTTTTTTCTCATGGAAGCTCTCATCTTTGTGTTGGATATGTCGAATGATTTCATTTCATATATAGTACAGAAGCGTCTTACAACTCTTTATACATATCAGTTTGTAAGAGTTGAGTATAAATGCTCGGTAGAGTAGCACCATAGTCCATTTTACACTGACAGGAATCAGTTGCTAAGTAAACAGTAAGAATCTCATTTTATGAAGACATACGCTATCCTTCATGGCGTAACATTTGTTGAAACCATTTGAACCACTTGGTGATCCACATTACTGTTAAAAGCAACAAATTTCTTCGGTTGTAGAATATTTTGATTGTATTTCAGCAGAAGTTGTTTTAATCACAGAAAGGAAATATTGGTTCGACCAGAGCGAACATTTTACTTTCATTTAACTATGAAAAATTGGTCAAATTAATTACCAACAGAAAAATGCTCGATAAAGAAACGGAGTGTGCTTAAGTGATATTGTAAAATAAATGATATGATGGTTTTCTTGAGCCAGATGTTTTTATTGTGATCTTAAAAATTTGAAATCATCTACAAAAATAAAGTATAAATGAGAGATATGTTTAGAAATACCTGCCTTGTAGAAAAGAAATAATATAATGTGTTTTCAAAACATGGCAGGCATTGCAATAACTGCTTTTATAGAATTAATTTTAGAATTATCTCTTATTTGAGATACATTTCCAAGAAAATACCTGAAAATCCAAGACATCACTGTTGTACAAAAAGGATAGAATAGATTTAATGAAATTATGTAACTGATGAACACTCAATGTAACTTTAAAGTTAGAAAAGTAAGAAGAGTCGATGTTTTTTCCCAAAAAATATTCATGCAGAATCAACAGACCGTAAATAATGATAGTGAATGAAGAAAGGATCAATTTTAAGAGTTTATTTATGGTAGGGATTTGCAAGATTTCAGTTGCTTCTTCTTCTATCTTACGTAAGATTTCAAACATTTACTCATCACTGAACAAAGAATTATAACTGGGTGTTACATGTTGTTTTATGATCAACTACAAAATATGAAATGATTTTTAGACTTTCCACGGTAAAAGGGTGAAATAGTGCAAATACAAGGTATACGCAACAGTAATGAAAATTTTGAACGCCATTACCACAAATGGTCTTCCCTTTGTAAAGTTTAGTTCAGTCAGTTTAGAAACAAAATTCGCATCAATAATTCGTTGAACTCAATCTATCCCTTTTGTCTCTGATCAGTCCCCTCCTAATTTGTCACTGTAAGGATTAATCCGACCATTCATTCGCCAGAAATTTGGTGTAATCAATGGATCGTTTTAATTATTTAACCCGGTGGCTGTCTTTTAGAATAAATCCTGGACATAGAAACAAAAGTTTTGAGATAAATGTGTTTGAATTTTATGACCTACCTTACCGTAATATGAGAGGCTGTTTTGGGTACCCTATTGTATGTCATAGACCAGGTACCCTATTGTATGTCATAGTGAACGCAACTACTTGTTATAAGGAAGAAGTACCAGCTAGAATGCTAAAAAAACAGCTTACTTTTTTATATTTTTTCCAGCTCTTTTATTGTCTATAAATTTTAAAATTTTGAAAATTACAAAAAAAATATTTTTTTATATTTTTTTCATTTTTCTACTAATTTGTAGAGGGCGCCAAAGTTGATGTCTCGAGAAATGCATCGTTCCACTGCGGACAGATAATCTCAGGAATGAAGAATTTGAAATAAAAAACAAAACCGGATTTTAAAGAAAAATTTTTCTTACGTGGTAATCTACCACAATATTTTGAAAAAATTATAAAAAAATAGCGTTTGTCTCAAAAAATTTTCTCGAAAAATCGATTTTTCCACTTTGTTTCGCTTACTAATATTTTTGAGATCGATTTTTGACCTATATTCTTGTAGATTACCACACAAGATACTTTATAAAGTAGCATACTAAATTTGACTTAAGGTACTAGTCCACTTTTTAAATTTCAAAAAATTTGATTTGTGCATTTTTCGAATTCTTAGAACTTTAAAAATGACCTCCAGAAATAGTTTTTCGAAATTCCAAAGTGTAATATATAAATAATGACTTCGACTGTGTGCGCGTTTTTGGCTCTTTGCAGATATTCGATCAGCTGCCGGCCGCGTAGCCTCTCTTTCATTCGCTATCTCTAAAATACCGGTTTCTCCTTTATACATTATATTTGTGGCTTTTTTACCTGTGGCTAGTACTAATTTAGACTTCTACATATCAATTGTGTGTTTTAACTTCTCAGTATATGGGAAGTTCTTGTAATCGCCTCGAAAATCGAAAGTGAAATTTTCAACTTTTCTTTACGTTTTGAGGCCTATAGAGTATATATAAAGTGTTTTTAGAAAGGGAGACGTATGTGCGTGTGTGTGTACGTACGTACGTACGTCTGTACGTTCGTGGATACTTTTTTCTACGAGCATAACTGACGTAAACAAAGTCCTATCGACTTGGTTGAGGTGTCAATCGCAGCGTCTTTGCAATTTTAAGAGCTGATTAGTTTTTGGGATACTTCGGTCGGGGGGGGGGGGGGTTTGCTGTTTTGATCCTTTGAAGGTCATTTCTGTCATGCGTTATATCTCGCGAACCAAACATACGATTTGCATGTTTAGAATGTCAATCGACGCGTATTAACATTTGTGCTACTCTATCAAATTTTAAAAAAAATCGTTGGAGCCGTTTTTTAATTTAAGAAAAAAAAGTGCAAAACATTAGGTTTTTTTTATAAACAATAAATTTGTAACCTGATTTACGAAAGACAGTGTTCAATTTTTATAAAATTTCTATACTTCAAGCAATGATTGTAAAAACAACATAAAAACTTGTCGTCATGATTGCGTAAAAACTTAAATAAAAAATAAAAAATCATTAACAGGCATCATGCTTTTCAAGGTCATTTGTGTCGTGCGTTATATCTCGCGAACTTAACATAGAATTTGCATCGTTTAGGTGTTAATGTACGCGCAATTTCGTTTCAATGAATCCGTCGAATTTTTAAAAAAATCGTTGGAGCCGCTTTTTACTTTAAGAGAAAAAAAGTGCAAAAAATTAGGTTTTTTTCATAAACAATAAATTTTTAACTTGATTTGCGAAATGTCGTAGACAATGTTTATAAAATTTACATACTCCAAACAATGTCTGTAGACACAACATCAAAAATTTTTCTCATGATTACATAAAAAATTAAATTAAAAATAAAAAATCATTAAAAGTCATCATGATTTTCAGGGTCATTTTTATCATTCACTATATCTCACGAACCAGATATAATATTTGCATCATTAAGGTGTCAGATGACGTGTATTAACATTTTTGTGAAGTTTTTAACATTATAAAAATTCATTTCAGCCTTTTTTTAATTTAATAGAAGAAAATGCGAAAAATTATAGTTTTTTTCATACAAAATATTTTTTTAACTTGATTTGCACAGCACAGTGATACCAGTTTATAAAATTTATACATTCTTGTCAGTTTTTGAAGAGACACCGGCAAAATTTTCTCTCATGATTATGAAAAAAAACTAAATAAAAAATAAAAAAAATCATTCAAAGTTACCATGTAAAGGGGGTTCATACGAATGCAATTACTTTATATCTTTTATTCTAAAAATATGTTGTAAATTCAATCAAAGGTTTAAAATATTTGCATATTTGGAGCAGATTTTCAATAGTTTTTATAGTCTTTTAATTAAAAAAAATGCTTAAACTTTGAAAACCAACAAAAATTTTCAAGACCAAAAAGGCCCACTACCGATTGATCCGCGTGAATAAATAATATGTCCTCATCGACCAAAAACCTTACGTAATCAATGGACCCTCCCGTAGACGATATGATTCATATTAACTCATTCCTTTTACTGCTATGAATACCTATCATTGTTATAATGTTGTTGATGTTTATTTAGATATTACTGGGAAGTTGACCGTGTGGACCTCAAGGGTCGCACCTCAAGGCTTGTTTGAAAAATGTATCATTTTTCATTTTTCAAACAATATTTCTCAGCAAAATGGAACAAAAACACTAAACGCGTTTTTTGCAAAACAACGTTTTTTAACGTGGCGGATCTACGAATCGATTTTCGAAAACCTTGATGTGTTTTATTATGTAGTGTATATTACACTGTAATCCACCATAATATGAGGAAAAACAAGCCGCGAGGTGCGACCCTTGAGGTCCACACGGTCAACTTGCCAGTAATATCTACATAAACATCAACAACATTACAACAAAGAGAGGTAATAGTAACAGGAATGAGTTAATATGAATCATATCGTCTACGGGAGGGGCCAATGATTACGTAAGGTTTTTGGTCGATGAGGACAGATTGAATATTTTTGGTCTTGAAAATTTTTGTTGGTTTTAAAAATTTAAGCATTTTTTTTAATTAAAAGACTATAAAAACTATTTAAAATCTGCCCAAATTATGCAAATATTTTAAAACTTTGATTGAATTTACAACAATTTTTTAGAATAAAAAAAATTAAGTAAAAGCATTCGTATGAACCCCTTTACATGGTAACTTTGGATGATTTTTTATTTTTCATTTAGTTTTTTTCATAATCAAGGATGGAAATTTTGCCGGTTTCTCTACAAAACCTGATAAGAATGTATACATTTTATACAGGTATTACTGTGCTGTGCAAATCAGGTTAAAAAATATTTTTTATGAAAAAACTATAATTTTTTGCATTTTCTGCTATTAAATTAAAAAAAAGCTGGAACGAATTTTTATAATGTTAAAAACTTCACAAAGATATTAATACACGTCAACTCACACCTTAATGATGCAAATATTTTATCTGGTTCGTGAGATATAGTGAATGATAAAAATGACCTTGAAAATCATGATGACTTTTAATCATTTTTTATTTTTAATTTAATTTTTTTTGTAATCATGAGAAAAAGCTTTGATGGTGTTTCTACGAAAATTGTTTGGAGTATATAAATTTTATAAACATTGTCTACTAAATTTCGTAAATCAGGTTAAAAATTTATTGTTTATGGAAAAAAAACCTAATTTTTGCACTTTTTTTTTTTAAATTAAAAAATGGCTCCAACGATTTTTTTAAAAATTTGATAGATTCACACAAATGCTAATACGCGTCAATTGACACCTTTGTCATGCAAATCGTTCGTTTGGTTCGCGAGATATAACGCATGACAGAAATGACCTTCAAAGGGTCAAAACAGCAAACCCCCCCGACCGAAGTATCCCAAAAACTAATCAGCTCTTTGTAAAGACGCTTCGATTGACACCTCAACCAAGTCGATCGGACTTTGTTTACGTGAGTTATGCTCGTAGAAAAAAGTGTCCACGAACGTACGTACGTACGTACACACACACACACACATACATCTCCCTTTCTAAAAACACTTTATATATACTCTATAGACCTCAAAACGTAAAGAAATGTTGAAAATTTCAATTTCGATTTTCGAGGCGATTACAAGAACTTCCCATATACTGGGAAGTTAAAAATTTTGGCTTTAAAAAATACGAAAAAAGATCGATTTTTGACATTTTTTCATAAGGCCGGCATTTTTTTTAACTGATTTTTTTTTGGAAACGGTGATGAACTACGGTGTAAGATATCTTTTTTTTAAATTGCCATTAAACATTTTTGTTTCAGATCTATGAGTTCATAGAATATCTCCATGCCGTGCAGTAACGATTTTTTCAGAGCATAATTTCAGCGCTCTCTATAAAAGAGAATATTTAATAAAAAATAAAAATTATATATTTTTTGTTTTACTCAAATATGAATTTATATAGTATGAAAAAAGATTAATGTCAATATCTATTGAGGTTTCTGAGGAACAAATGCTTGAACTTATTATCTTTTTTCGCCTTCTAAAGTGAGCTAGTACCTTAAATTGGTTTGGCCAATCCGGTGAATAAGTGTCCGCAGTTGGAAAAACGTCATTTCTAGGACAACGCGTTTCAATTACCAAAAACATTTCTCACAAAGCAAAAAAGTCGTTGGCGCTCAAACTACCGTAACTTCTTTATTTTTGGGAATATTTTAATAAAATTTTTACCTGGAGTTAACGGAGTTTTATTCTGCACCCACGAAATTCGGAAGCAAGCCAACAAGACAGTTTGCTACCGCTAATTATTCATTTTATTTCAACCACATAAATCACCCAGAATAAACATATTGCATCCTTGGAAAGCTAAATATATATTTGATTAGTTCAGTTCACAGGTGTACAAATTATCAGCATTGTGACTGAGATTTTCTAAAAAATAAGAAGTTCAAATACATTTTACCCTGAAAATGATAAAAAGTCTTAATTAGCAATAGTGAAACAGTTTTATCCAAACGGTTGTAGCGATCAGGTGGTGGTGAAAAAAAGATTCTTTCTTCCTGATATATGATTGTCAATAGGATTTTTTTACCAAATGAACAAATTGAAGAAAGTGTTATACAGTAGAACCTTGATACTACGACCCTCGATAGCAAGACATCCTTGGTAACAAGTCAATTTTTCTAGTCCCCGTGAAATAATCATAGGATTTAGTGTAGTATATACCTCTCTAACACGACTAATATTTGAATGAAAACCTCAACAACATGTATTTTCCCTAATGCAGATATTGGCTATAAGAACCTCTATAATATGTCACTCTAAGCAAACAAACCTTTACAAGACGACTCCAATCTCAGTATAATGTTGAGCTCCGTAACTGAACCTTTATAACACGACTCTTAACTTCTAAATCCATAGTTTCCGCGTTTGCAAAACGAAAAGAATGGTTTTGGGTTCATGATTTAACGTTAAAACTCGATAACACGACTTATTGTCTACACAACCTTAATAACACGACCCTCGGCTAGAAGTGTACCTTGATGTCGATTTGAAAGATCCCTTAGAGAGTCTTGTTATCGAGGTGCTACTGTATATGATTGCTAAATGTCGAATTGAAAGTCATGCCACTGGTAATTTACAAGCTCTGCTCACAGATGGTACTTGCAACAGTACAATTTTCACATGACTAAATTTCTAATGAAGTAGCTTCTACTTCATTAACGTCCGCTCACTATGATTTAGATTTAGGTTATAATTAGTAGCGACCCATGAGAAGACCTAGTGTGATAAAACTTCCGAAACATCTTCTGTGTATGAGTATAACTACCAAAGATATTCGCAGATGTTACCCACGTCAAGGAATTTAGCGTCACTGAAGCCCCCGGTTTTCCATGAAAAACTTATGAATTGAAAAGATATGATTGTGCTTTTAAATTAAAGTTGAGACTCTGTAATCACTTTGATATTTGTTCCCAGCTAACGTTCCAGTGTGAACAGGATATTTTTAACCTTGTCTGTTTGGTGGTATTATTTTTGGGTCTGTTTTCATAATAATTTGACTGAAGCCTCATATGACGAACACTTGGAAAATGTTCATTCGATTAATTCATAGGGCGTTCTTCCTTGCAGCTGATAAGTAGTCCAAATGTTAGAAAGAATTTTTTGAGAGCAATCACTTTAATTATGTACAATATTCAAACTTCTACTCTACTTCAGGTAAGTTAAACTCATAGTATGGTTTTATAAATACTTACATTGACTTTTAAGCAAATGCACGATAAAAACTTTTTTAGAAAATCCATTGGCAAGATAAGATTCCGATCTATTTCATTGATAGTCCTTCTTATTTGTTTCGTTTCGATTGCTGCCGTTCCGATCTTTTTCATTACTTTCTCATCCGATCTATACCGAGCTAGTTAAGAAATCGGGAAGTATGCAGAATTGTAGGCGATTTCATGATGGAATCAGTATTAGAAAGGAATCGCAAAAGTCGCACCCTCCAGATTTTTGGTAAATTTTCAGATATTCTATTAGGCGTATACTGCACCCATTGTGTATTTCTCAAACTGCTCACAAACTTATCCAGATTCATGTATTTAGATTTTTCGCTTCACCAAATTTTCCAAAATTGAAGTCATCGGATTAATGTTAAAGGACCAAAATTTGTAATTGATGCGTGAATAGTAAATTTCAATGTATCAAGGAAAATATCAATAGTATTGAGTTTTAGCAACAACGAAATTATTTACCTTATGTAGTTTGAAACAGAAATTTCTGTCGACCTATAAGAATTTGTTTTTGCTATGAATGACACTGTTTAAATTTTCTCCCAATAATATCTAAAATAAGGATGCACGAACAAGTTGTTCGCTAAAAAAGTTGAATGCAAACACCATTGTTATCTTACAAACATCACTGACAACTTTATTGAGTATTCGATTCTTTCAGAAACATGTATATGTATAATAAAATTCCATATTGATTCACTTAGTCAATTTGTTTTCCATTTTCCGTGGTAAACATCAACGTTATTCTTAAAAGTTAACATCCATATTTTTATCTCAATAACTTTCATTACTTAGAAGCGTTGTTTTCTTTTTTTTTAAAAAGACTTTTATACTTTCATTGATTTTACATATTTTTCAAGCTTAAGTTAGACCGGCACTCGAAATTCACACCATAATATAAATAAGTGCCCTGACATCAACAAATCATACTGGTGGCGTGCGTGTTCATATTCATGAGAAACTATAAGGATTTTTTTTTATTTTCAAATAAAATCATTCAGCTTCAATGTGAAATATTTCATTTAGAATGCGATTATTGATGAAACTGAGGAAAAATATGAAAGATTCATTAAATTCTGCAAATATTTTCAAAATATAACTGCACTTAACTATTTAATAGTGCATAAGCATATTTTTAAAAGATTTATGATGAAAGGCAATATCACAGGCAGTCTAAAAGTAGGCTCAATACTTGATAGCTTACATAAATATTTTTTAGGTGAACTATATAAACTTAATACTGATATCTGGAAATAAAAGCTTAAAGTAGCTAATGATAAACCTTGGAATCAATCTCAATATCAGATATGTTATATAGCTTTGAGCTCGCCATATCATTATTGTGAATCATCGGTGCATCAACGTTTAAAAATTGTATTTTCTTCCTTGATTTTATGCAGAGGTCAGAGCCATGTGCATGCAGGTATATTCATTACATTTGCTGGTACCCAAATAAAGGGCTGGTCTGGAGGGCTTTTTAACTTCAAATAAGAATTTGTTTCAATACAGCACCAAATAGTCATTATTCAATTAATGGGCTTATTTATTTGAAATAAAGTTTTAAACTTTTATTACGACTTCAATTAAGTTACTTTCATTTCAGTAAACTTACGTATTTTTCAGCATTCACTTTCCATTAATTTTTTGATCATGAGCGGCGCAATTTATTGATCATGAGTGGCGCAACTTAGAAAAGTATAGTTTTTATGATAGTTATGGATCCAAATGCGAAAAATTCCATCCAACACAAAAACAGTCCAGTTTCCTTGTTATACTAATACCAATATTTATTTTAACCTACCAAGTTGGTCCAATATGATCCAGAATCTTAGCACAATTCAAATAATATATCGTTATTTAAGGAGAGAGAAAAAGGCTAATAAAATATAAACATGACTGACTGAGATAGAATTTAATTTACAATGGTGTATTTACGTCACTAGTTCATACCATAATTATGGTTTGGAAACGAAGAAAAAAAGCTCACGGTTATGAAAGTTGCGCGACCAAAAATCTCCTTCTTTACACCATATGATTTTTACCTATACTTACTTTAAGCAAACGTACATTTTCATATGTCTCTTTACCTGCAACATAGATATATTAGCATGTTTTCAACGCATTTAACTAGCAAATTTTATCATGATGCATTTGTATTCGTTAAAAGTATGTATATGGTTCATTAGTTATAAAAATTTTCGTTTATTATGTTGTTTGTGGTCTAAGCTTTGCTTATATATAAATTACATTTTAATATCCACTTATGTCTCGCATCTCTACAAAAATACATTCATTTATCATTGGGTGGTATTTTCAGTTATAGTTTTTATGTGTAGTCATAAACACAGTTTTTCTTTATCAACTAGCTAATTACAAAGAAAATTAAGCCTGCCATTACAGGAAGTAGGGATGACGTCAAACTGATTGCATGTCCTGTAAATAGAAAATAATTGAATATTTGAAATAGTTATGGTTGAAAATGGAAACATTTCACAACAATTAACATTAACATTTTTTTTCATAAATTGTAAATACATAGTTTCATTATTTTCAGCGCACTTTTGGGAGCCATTTGTTACAAATATATAGGTATTTGTAGTCTCAGACCTATATGATGAAACTTTATGTTTCAGGGATCGTGTTGAAGAGTTGCTTCGTCTGTTTGGAGTTTAGTGCACGCCAAGTTTGCCTTGTTGTTTAACAGGTTTTTTTCAGTAGCCAGACCTTGCATGCAGTCTTTATATAACTCTGCTTGCATCCCAACTGTAACCTAGGATGCTAGTGTTTTGAATGGAGCTTAGTTGAGAGCCAATTTAATAGAATAAAAAATGATTTTGTAGTTTGTAAAACTCTGGTGGTTGCATTAGCTGTCTTCTACTTTGTTCAGCAGGATCTGATTTGATCTTTGAAATAGTTTGTTACAAAATAATTGCGCGATACAGAAGGATTGATTCCACTATCGGTGTTTCGAGCCATGAAACAATTGTGAACTTAAATCGCCACATTTTCTGAACAGCTCGTTTGCAGCAGTAGAATACACATGATGCCTTGCGTCCTCATTCTGCTGTATTTGCTTTCCATGCGAGTTTGAAGTACAGAATAAGACCTAAGTATTTGACCTGATGAGTTGGGTTAAGACTCACATTTTCAAGCCTAGATGAAATAAACCGCAAAATTCTGTTTTTTCTTGTGAAGAGCCAAAGCTCCGTTTTCTGCGGATCTATCGTTTAGCCATAATCTTTGCCGACTAATTTTTACTATATTGCTTTAAAAACATTGTTGGCATCGGCTGAAACTTGTAGCTAGTCCTTATTCCTTCCTTATTCGACAGAAATTTATCCACCACTAAGTTCTATAGAAGGGATGATAGTACTTCACCTTGTGGGTTGGCTTTGCAAGTCCTCCTTCTTATGGTGATAATTCTGAATGTATAATTGATATCTTTCCTATTTAGCAGCAACTTAATGAACCTCATCATATAATCATCAATATAACATTTTCTGTTAAAATGTGAATCATTTTTTTATGACACAGATGTTCGTTTTTATTTTCTAATTGCAGATAATTTGATTTTTTGGTTTTAAAATAGTTATAAATCATTGATCGAAGAGAAACTTAGGTTTGAAACGGAAGATTCGAGTTCTCTTCTCCTGTTCTCATCAGGTCCATCCTCAACTAACGAGACATCGCTTTCTACTATTTCATATAGTTTTTCTACATCCTATATTTTTATTTGAAAAAATTCCTCCTCACTAACGATGGTATTTTCCGCTAGCATGCAATGAATATTTTGGGAAATTTTTTTACCAAATAACAGTGTTCCAGGCGAATCATGAACCTAATGTTCTAAAAACAATAAATTTATTTTCAACGAGAAAACTTTCAAAGAAGCAAATATATCATTCAAGTACATTTTTCACTGCACTATTTAGCAGTTCTTGAATGATTTAAGCTGTCGATGTACTAGCAACGTCTTTATTTCCTGACTTTTGCCGTTCAAGATATATTAAATATTAATTTGATATTTTCTTTTATTGTTCATCTGTTAACATTATAAAAAACAGAGCGTAAGAAAATTAAAATTTAGTTAAATGGTAATTATTTAGCCACTTTTTAGTTATTTATCCTCGGAACTTTTATATTTATGGAAAAATTTCAAAAAGTGTATCCATTATTATTTGCAGGGGTTGTGAGTTGTGCGCAGCTGCCGTAAGATATATTTTTAAATAAATTTTAAAACTGAGAATTCAATTGAAAAATAATCATTCATGCATTGGATGCATGAATGTGCCATGCACTTTCAAAACATTCGTTTTAATCGAAAATGCCATATAAAAATTACGGCAGGCAACAACTATAATATGATATATTTTCTAGCAATTATAGAGTCTACACTTTGATAGGAAAACAGTCTTCTATGTATTCGATGCATTCGTTTGCCATGGGAAAATTATGAATTTATCCGACGAATTCATTTTTAAAAAGGGTCTCTGACATTTGAGGCACTGGGACACTGTAGCTATGCATTTTATTATTAAAAACCACACCACTTTAATTGGTAATCAATCATCGATACACTTGATTCATTACTTTCCCATTCATCATGCATGTATGAATTTGATTCACTCCTTTTCGTGAATATATCAGATGATCGTGACTGCCAAAACAGTTTATTATTATTTAAGGGGGCAATCGCTTTCATAACTGAAGAGAAAAATACATTCTCAAGAATTTTTTTTGAAAAAACTATGATATCTTTTTAAACAAGCCGCGAGGTGCGACCCTTGAGGTCCACACGGTCAACTTCCCAGTAATACCTACATAAACATCAACAACATTACAACAATGAGAGGTATTCATAGCTGTAACAGGAATGAGTTAATATGAATCATATCGTCTACGGGAGGGTCCATTGATTACGTAAGGTTTTTGCTCGATGAGGACAGATTGAATATTCACGCGGATCAATCGGTGGGGGCCTTTTTGGTGTTGAAAAATTTTGTTGGTTTTCAAAATTTAAGCAATTTTTTTAATTAAAAGACTATAAAAACTATTAAAAATCTGCTCAAATTATGCAAATATCTTAAAACTTTGATTGAATTTACAACAATTTTTTAGAATAAAAGATATAAAGTAATAGCACTCGTATGAACCCTCTTTACATGGTAACTTTGAATGATTTTTTTTATTTTTAATTTAGTTTTTTCATAATCATGGAATAAAATTTTGCTGGTTTCTCTCCAAAAACTGATAAGAATGTTTACATTTTATAAACTGGATCACTGTGCTGTGCAAATCAAGTTAAAAAATATTTTTTATGAAAAAAACCATAATTTTTCGCATTTTCTTCTATTAAATTTAAAAAACGGCTAAAACAAATTTTTATAATGTTAAAAACTTCGCAAAGATGTTAATACACGTCAACTGACACCTTAATGATGCAAATATTATATCTGGTTCGTGAGATATAGTGAATGATAAAAATGACCTTCAAAATCATGAAGATTTTTAATGATTTTTTATTTTTAATTTATTTTTTTTACGTAATTTCGAGTAAAAATTTTGATGAAGTTTTTGCGCGCATTGTTTGGAGTATATAAATTTTATAAAGATTGATTACTAAGACTTGACAACAAGTTTAAAAATTTATTGTTTTTGAAAAAAAAACCTAATTTTTTAAACTTTTTTTAAAAAAATTTGAAAACCGCTCGAAGAATTTTTTTAAAAATTTGATGGAATCACATAAATGTTAATACGCGTCGATTGACACCTCGTTTAAAAAAATCGTATGTTTTGTTCGCGAGATATAGCGCATGACAGAAATGACCTTCAAACGGGCAAAACAGCAACCCCCCCCCCCCCCCGACCGAAGTTTTTCAAAAACTAATCAGCACTTAAAATTGCAAAGACGCTTCGATTGACACCTTAATCAAGTCGATCGGACTTTGTTTACGTGAGTTATGCTCGTAGAAAAAACTGCCCACGAACGTACAGACGTACGTACGTACACACACACACACACACACATACGTCTCCCTTTCTAAAAACACTTTGTATATACTCTATAGACCTCAAAACGTAAAGAAAAGTTGAAAATTTCAATTTCGATTTTCGAGGCGATTACAAGAACTTCCCATATACTGGGAAGTTAAAAATTCGACACTATTCTGTGGATATTGAAGAATACAGCAATTTCTTTTTTTTTAAATTTGTAGCGAGTTTTGACGGCCGCAGAGGTCATCTCCCAGAAATCTCATTTAAGCTGGTACACACCACGTGTGACTTGTTGGAAAGATTAAAAAATTCAAAAAGAGTTTTGTTCCTTAAATTTTTTTCTGGAGACTAAACCTAAAAAAAATTAATTTTTAATTTTTCCAAAATTGTTTAGTCACTTTTTTCGAAAAAACATAGAAAATCGGCCATTTTTTTGTGGAAAACTAACTCTATACAAAAAACCAGGGGTTCTTTTATGCATTTTTATAGGTTGAGTTTCTAGTATTTTTGTCAACAAAACTTATGCTCTTGGATTTTTTTAATTCCATTAAGTAGAACTTGAGGTATGGTGTGTACGTGTTAAACAAAGTAGTTTTGAGAAAATCGCGTTTAAAGTTTTTTTTGCAATAATTTTTACTTCTGAAACGTGTATAGATAATGTATTTGTGTTACCTATAACTTTTGACCTGGTTAGAATTTCTCAAAACGGCTTTGGGAGATGATTTATATAGTGTTAAGGAACAATTTTACGTAAAAAAAAATTAAAGAATTTTTTTCAATTTTGAAAATGATTGCCCCCTTAAAAGTAATCATTTGGGTATTTAATGTGCAAGTTTGCTATGAAAAATTCATCAGTATATTCGATGCATTTGTTTACAATCAAACATCATACCTTAATACCGTTGCTGCGAAAAAGTTTTGGGACTCTGTGGCGAGGCGTATTGTTTTCTGAAAGACCTTTAAGTCTGACACTTTAACTAAAAAACTATCATTCATGCGTTGCATGCAAAAGTTTATCGCCATGTCCTCGATGCGTTTTAACTTCCCAGTATATGGGAAGTTCTTGTAATCGCCTCGAAAATCGAAATTGAAATTTTCAACTTTTCTTTACGTTTTGAGGTCTATAAGGTATATATAAAGTGTTTTGAGAAAGAAGTATGTGTGTGTGTGTATGTACGTACGTACGTACGTACGTACGTATGTGCGTTCACGGGCAGTTTTTCTACGAGCATAACTCACGTAAACAAAGTTGTATTGACTTTGTTAAGGTGTCAATCGAAGCGTCTTTACAATCTTAAGAGCTGATTAGTTTTTGGGACACTTCGGTCGGGGGGGTTTGCTGTTTTCACCCCTTGAAGGTCAACCATGTTATTCGCTATATCTCACGAACCACACATGCGATTTTTATTATTAAGATGGGAATCGACGCGTTGTAACATTTACGTGATTCTGTCAAATTTTTAGAAAAGTCGTTAGTGCGGTTTTTTAATTTTTTGAAAAAAAGTGGAAAAAATTGGGTTTTTTTCAAAAACATCAAATTTTTAACTTGATTTTCAACACGCAGTAATAAATGTTTATATAATTTATATACTCCAAACAGTTTTTGTGAAAAAACTAGAAAATTTTTTTTTATGATGACAAAAAAAATTAAATTAAAAATAAAAAATCATTAAAAGTCATCATGACCTTCATGGTCATTTATTTCATTCATTATATCTCGAGCACCAAATATAATCTTTGCATCATTGAGGTGTTAATCGACGCGTATTAACATTTTAACGATGTTTTTAAATTTTAAAAAAATCATTAAAGCCATTTTTTTTAATTTAATAAAAAATATTGAAAATTAGTGTTTTTTCATAAAAAAATTAATTAATAGTTAATAAAATAAACAGCATAATAATAAATGTTTCTAAAATTTATAAACTTTTAGCAATTTCTGTAGAGAGACCAGCAAAATATTTTCTCATGATTTCAAAACAAATTGAATTAAAAATAAAAACAATCATTGAAAGTCACCATGTAAAAAGGGTTCATACGAATTTGTATACCTTAAATCTCTTATTCTAATAACATTGTTGTAAAGTCAATCAAAGTTTATTATTATTTGCATAATTCGCGGAGATTTTTAATAGTCTTCACAGAACCGTGTTTTAACTTTAATGAAAAAACTGCTTAAATTTTGAAAACCAGTACAAATCAAATCAAATTTGCAATTTTGGTAATCAACGTTTTGAATGGTAAAATGTTTTGTAGTCAACACTTTTTAAGATCATATGCTTTGAAAAGCTTTCATCAAATAAAAAGTTCTAGTTTTTAGGAGTTTTGTTCTTTAGTATTCGTTAGATTTCAATTACTTCCTTCATCATTTGTAATACATATATTTTACTTTTTACATGCAATTCAACCTATTTTTGATTGCATAATCAATGTTTCTCAAAACGTTTCATTGATGTAAAATCGTGAAAAAATACAAATTCAGTGATTATGCCAAAATGCTGGCAATTTTGACCGTAACTATTCAAAATGGCCATCACGCGACAAAATCTCTTAAGTGAGCGTAATAACAAAAACTGCATTCACTTTTGTTAGCGCTGTTTTGTTCTTCAAGTATCGATATGAAAATAACAAATAACGTGGAAAAGGCTTTGTAACCTGTCCCCCTTCCGATTGATCCACGTGAATATTCAATGAAACCAATCCACGAAAATCTTTGCGTAATGAATTGACGCTCGCGTAGATGTTACGATGAATATTCAGTCATTCCAATATCTTTTATGAGAGGTAAATTTTTATTATTAAAATTAATATTATTTCCATAATTATTATCGTGTTTAATATTTTTAATATCTATGTAGATATTACTGGGAAGTTGACCGTGTGGACCTCAAGGGTCGCACCTCGCGGCTTGTTTTTTTCATGAAAATACCCTATAACCATGATATCCAAGGGGCAACTATGACGACGTAATCTGTTTTATTACGCAAATATAAAGCCTAACTTCCCGTATGTCTCTAATAGTACTACTCACCCATAAAAGATGTTTTTGTGTTGTTTTCATAGGTTTTTTGACTGGTTGGTTTTAGATCACTATATATATTCCAAATTTTATCCTGATTTGAGGTACAAAGTGGTGGCCTGCTTTATGATACTATTTTAAGAAATTTAAAATCTTCCGAACACAATTTGCAAATGAAAACATTTCTCTGAAACCGTTTATATGTTCATAATACGTTATTAAAATTGCTAAGTTTGGGGACTGCTATAGTATTATTAAGACTGTTGCTGTCAAGTTGAAGGATCTTTGAATGGAAAAATTAATGCAAGTAAAAAAATTGTAGGTCACACACTCCTGCAGACATTTATCTAAAAATACATTTAAGTTGATCCTTTAACCTTAAAACGTGAAAATATGTGAAAATCTTCAATTTTCATTTTCGAACCGATTATAAATTTTCCCATATACTGAGAAGTTGATAAGTAGCAAATAATTTTAAACAAAGATCTTTTTTAGTAGTCTAACTAAACGATTTTGTTCAAATGCCGATTATTTTACTTCTTAAATATTTATTTCACTTCATATGCTGATTCTTAACTTCTCACAAATACAGTTTCCCGAATTTCCGAATGAAATGAATGTTTTTGGTCTAATAAACATTGCGTTTGCCAGTTTGTGAACATTTACAATAACAACCAAGAAGAAAATAAGCAAGCCAAAAATTTCTCGTTTGTCATCGTCCATTCAAGGACTCAAAGCCATTAGCAAACAAAAATCACTCACCTCTTAATTCATCGCCTTCTGGGCGTGAGATAGCTCGGGAAATTTCTTCTTCAAAAGGCTCCGTCGTTGAGGGGAGTTCTTGATCTGAACAGGATGATATTTAGCTGTTATTAATGCTAAATGTGAATGACGACCATGCTATCGCTTACCGTAGAAAATAGTCTCGCGCCGCCTTGTGTAATTGGAGCCAGGCAATGTCAGGACACAATTTATTGGCGTAGGCGATTTTATTTCCACTCTCGGCATTTCCACGCTCACATTTCCACTATACAAATGGTTGGGCATTTTTATTATGTTCCTAATTGTGTGGACTGGCCAGTCATTGTTGAATCTGTAGGTGGAAATTCACTTTGAGAAAGATTGAATAAGCACTTTATGACTAAAAATAGCAGGAACTTTAGGCTTATCAATAGAAACTCAAACAGAAAATTTTTTCTAATCGTTCTTATATTGTTGCGTTCACTTAAGTTCACACCAATTCAATTATTGTACTGTAAGCTTTTGACCAAAAAGATACGTATTTCTTTTCAACTTTTTGGGTTGTCTTGTTATTTATTATTAAGTTTGGGATTAAGAGTACATTCCATGCTCCTACACTTTGCATACTTACAAAATAGTGAGCTCTGGCTCAGGAAACACATTTTGAACCATACAGGTAATTGTGACGTCATTGCTTCCATAGTATATTCTTGCTTTTAACTGAAAATCGGTTTCCGGAACTAAGGAAGAGTAAAAATAAAGAAATTTAGGAAGAAATTCCATCCATAGCAAAGTCATTAATGATGATCTATAAAATAGTTTTTCGATCAAAAGCAACAACATAAGAAAGACAAGCAGCGAGGTGCGGCCCTTGATATCCACACGGTCAACTACCCAAGAATATATCCTTATGAATATTAAAAATATTCAACACAATAATAGTTATGAAAATAATACTTCTTTAAATATAATAATGAGAGGTTCTCAAAACATGAATAAGAATGAGTTAATATTAATCATATCTTCATAACGCTTTTGGTGGAGGGGGAGGTGGATTGATTGAATTGAATATTCACCCGGATTAATCGGTGGGGGGTCAGGTTACAAAGCCTTTTGTACCTTATTTATTATTTTCATACCGATACTGGAAGGACAAAAGAGAGCTAGCAAAAATGAATGCAGTTTTTGTTATTAAGCCCACTGAAGAGATTTTCTCGCGTGGTGGCCATTTTGAATAGTTTTCTTCAAAATCGCCATTACTTCGGCATAATCACTAAATTTGTATTTCTTCACTACAAATCAATTAGATTAATACTTATTTCTCATTTTCAGTTAGTCTTGAAAAACATTGTTTGATTGCATGTAAAAAGTAAAAAGTATTACAAATGATGATGGAAGAGGTAATTGAAATTGTACGAATACTAAAGAACAAAACTACTAAAAACTACAATTATTTGATGAAAGCTTTTTGAAGAATACGACAGAATCGTTTCCAAGTGTTACTTATTCTTCTCTCAATTTATTTTGAATATTGGTCTTTGGTTGATATAAGTTGTCCTAAATAAACGTATTCTTCAACATATTCGATTGACTCCATTTCTATTTTTATGTTCTGCTTTCACAATCTAGTTGCTGTAACATAATTTGTAGTATGCCTGGTTTCGCTGCGAAAATCACAATGTCGGCAGCGAATCTTGCCAGTGTATGTTGCGGAAAATATTTTCTAATACTGCTGTGAAAAGTTTAGGGGATTTTGGATCTCCCTCCTGACGCCTAACTAGATTTTAAACTCTTCTTCTGGCTGTTCGAGTTGGACGTTGGCTGTGGAGTGGCTATAAATTTCTTTTATAATATTGACATATTTACTTCCTACTCCTTGGTTTTTTAGTGTTTTCCAGATATAATTGTGTTTCAGAGAGTCGAAGGCTTTGTTGTAGTCGACAAATGCCATGTAGTAGTGTTGGCCGTATTCGTTAAGTTTTTCTGTGATGCTTGTTCTCTTGGCTGGTTTTCTTCTAGTTTCTATTTATTCGGCCGAGTATTATTAACTTCCCAGTATATGGGAAGTTCTTGTAATCGCCTCGAAAATCGAAATTGAAATTTTCAACTTTTCTTTACGTTTTGAGTTCTATAGAGTATATATAAAGTGTTTTTAGAAAGAAGTATGTATGTATGAGTGTGTGTGTGTATGTACGTACGTGCGTTCGCGGGCAGTTTTTCTACGAGCATATCTCACGTAAACAAAGTCCGATCGACTTCGTTGAGAGGTCAATCGAAGCGTCTTTGTAATTTTAAGAGCTGATTGGTTTTTGGGAAACTTCGGTCGGGGGGTTTGCTGTTTTCACCCCTTGAAGGTCAACCATGTTATGCGCTATATCTCACGAACCAAACATGCGATTTTCATTAATAAGGTGTCAATCGACGCGTATTACCAATTTCATGAATCTATCAAATTTAAAAAAAAATCGTTGAAGCCGTTTTTCAATTTTTTTAAAAATAGTGCAAAAAATTAGGTTTTTTTTCAAAAACACAAAATTTGTAACCTGATTTTCAAACCTAAGTAATCAATGTTTTTATAATTTATATACTCCAAATAGTTTTTGTGAAAAAAACAGCAAAAGTTTTTTTCATGATGATGAAAAAAATTAAATAAAAAATAAAAAATCATTAAACGTTCAATGTCATTTACGTCATTCATTATATCTCGAGAACCAAATATAATCTTCCGATCATTAAGTTGTCAATCAACGCATATTATCATTTTTATGATGTTCTTTTATTTTAAAAAAATCTTTAAAGCGTTTTTTTTGATTTATTAAAAAAAATTGGAAAAGTAGTGTTTTTTTCATAAAAAAAATCATTTTTAACCTGATTTGCACATCGTAATAATAAATGTTTATAGAATTTGTAAACTTTCATCAATTTTTGTAGAGGAACCAGCAAAAACTTTTCTCATGAAAACAAAAAAAAAATTAAATTAAAAATATAAAATCATTCAAAGTCACCATGTAAAAAGGGTTCAGGAATCATAATACCTTAAATCTCTCATTCTAAAGACATAGTTGTAAAGTCAATCAAAGTTTATTAATATTTTCAAAATTTGAGCAGATTTTCAATAGTCTTCACAGCACCCTGTTTAACTTTAATTAAAAAAACTGCTTTGTAACCTGTCCCCCCTCCGATTGATCCGTGTGAATAATCAATCAAACCAATGCACCAAAATCTTTACGTAATCAATTGACGCTCGCGTAGATGTTACGATTAATATTAAATCATTCCAATAACTTTTATGAGAGGTACATTTTTATTATTTGAAGTAGTATTATTTCCATAACTATTATTGTGTTTAATAATTTTAATATCTATGAAGATATTACTGGGAAGTTGACCGTGTGGACCTCATGGGTCACACCTCACGGCTTGTTTTTGAGGACACTTTGTTAACATAAGACATTAGACTTATAAGTCTTTAGTTCATAATATCATTTTTGTCTCCCTTTTCATGTAGCAGGACGACAATGAACTTTATTCACTGAGTTAGTATTTGTTCAGCCTTAAATATTCCATTAAATAAATTTGTCATAGGTTTGGCTATAACGATTAGGGTGTCTTTCAGTATCTCATTGGGAATTTTGTCGACCCCAAGGGCTTTTCCGGCTTTTTGCGTTTCCAAAACAATAATCATTGTTGAAAATATTTCTGATATATAAAATATATAAAAACTTTGCACCATGCTTTAGCAAAAATCTGACTGCAAGACAGCATCACAAAATGCCTACTTCTTGGTGGATCTGGGAACGATTATGTTGGACAAGGTTTGAAGACACTACCAGCAAATCGATAAAAAGGCTTCCAAATCAAAGGACTTGGCAAGTGATCATAAAAAGTGCGCAATTAGCTAAGAAATGGAAATGGAAATTCTATCAACAGATCATCTAAACAAATTTTCAAGGATGTAATCATGACTGTAATAATTTTCGTCGTGGACAACGGTTTTGGAACTTATTTGAATTTTTCCGCTTTTTCTTTGGTCTTGATGAATTGATTGCACTGAAAATATCAGCACACAACGTTATTGAATTTTCAATGTGAGACGTTAATGAGTTGAATTAAAAATTTTTACAGCAATTTATCTGATTTCTCTCAAATGTAGGTATCCTAACATTGGTTAAGAAGTTTTGTGTAAGTTTTAGAAGTTTTCAATTCATCTTTGTGTGGTTTCTGGTAGCAAAAAGAACTGCTTTTGATGTTCTGTTATTATAAAGAAAATAATAAAACCTAGATATCCATATGAAACTTTCAAGTTGTTGATATTTTATTTCTTCAAGTAGTTGGAAATGAAAGAAAATTAAAAATGTAAAAAGTTTCATTCAAGTTGAATAAAATTTTGCTCATATTCACATCTACACATAATATAAAAATTGTTGCGAAATTTACACATATCAAATATTCTGATGGTATTTAAATAAAATCAATACTATGAATGAAAAGACTCAAAACGATGAAGTTACGGTAAAAATTGTCAATAAACAAATTAAATCAATAAGCAAAATAACTGTTATTGATGGAAAACAAAGTGGAAGGATGTTTGAGGAGGCTTTATTACCAATGATTTGTAGATGTGATGATTTTCTGTCGGATGATTGGAACGTCTGCACGGAACACGTATACTCCCCGGTCATATTCCATTCGGGCTTGATTATGGAGATGGCACGGTGTCGATGATAAAAGTCCGAGGATAATGAAAATGCTGTATCGATCCTCGATTTCATTGAGCCCTGATAATTAAAGTAATGATAAATGTGAATGTTACTTTCAGATAAAATTGTTGTGGTTTTTCATGTACGGATGCCAAATATGCTGAACTACAATACAAAAATTAAAAGGTTCTTTCGGAAATGATTTATTTCAACTATTTGATGAAATTAGCTTGTCAAGTATATCCATTGATGTATTTGTACCAGAGTCCATTTTTTTAATTCCTTAGAAGAAAGATTAATTGCTTTGCAATATCATGCAAAGCTGCAGACTTTTAATTGAAATATTCTGATGAATACCAACTAATAAAAAATTAAATTCGAATTTCTTCAATGACCAATCCAAACTTTCAAGTACATGCTTTGCTAGATAATTTCAACCCATATGAAACTAAATGTATCACATTTGAAGTAAAAAAACCAACACAATCTGGAATCCTCAAATATTCTTCATGATACTTCACACAAAATTTAATGTAAATGGTTGTGGAAAGATAGACAGAGTGACGAAACCAAATGATTTTTTTTATTATATTCTAGTTCTAAGTCAGTTTCTACGAGAAGCGGTTTTTATAAAAAAATATAAGTAAATCTCCCATTTTAAGGGGTAACATAGGTCTTGAAGGAAAAACAAAAACATTTTTTTTCAAAAAATTGTATTTTAAAAACCAAAAATCTGTTTTATTTAAAGGCCGGTCCAAACGCTCCGTTTTGCACAATCTTTTGTATGCGCAGTCTTAAGACGGAATGAAAACGTAGCAATTTTCAGAGCGTCCACATGGTGCAGAGATATCTGTATATTTCGCACAGTTTTAGTGATATCGTCATGGAGGAGGTACTACTATGGTCAATTTTGGCATGATGTCTTGTTAAGAAAAATAATACCGTCTACATGCGCCGATTTGTCCGCACAGTTCAAGGAAATCTATGCTCTCTGTACAGTTTTTGCACCCATTTCAAAACAGCACAGTTTTCCTATCTACACGCAACGTTTTCTCTGCAACGTTTTGAACTGTGCAGACAAAAGGTTGTGGAAAACGAAGCGTCAGGACCGGCTTTAAAATTAACATGCATTAAAGTTTAAAATTTCTAGAAGTTGTAACAACATTTTCATCAAAAAGAGTTGAAAATTGTCAATTTTCCTGCAGTTTTCCTCGTCTAATCTTTTTTTTGCAGTAGGCAGAATATTTCGGTGCAGGTTCATCTCAAATCAGAAATTGAAAAAAATTCTTATAGTTTATGCCCTTGGCTCGTGCTTGAACGAAGAAATTGAGAAAAATGAAAGTTAAAGTTTTGAAATGGATTTGAATGAATTTTTGTCTAATATTTTATAGAATTTTCCCGATTCTCATCATTTTTAAAATATTTTCCTCGCATAAAACAAAACCGAGTCGACCGAATGAAAATCTCTTCGTTGAAGCACGAGTTAATCTTATAAAGAGGATTTGTGTAGAGTTTCAACAAAATCGGTCGATTCGTTCTCGAGAAATCGTGCCTACCGCACGGAAAAACAAAGTTTCGAGAAAAACGCGTTTAAAGTTTTTTTACCGCGACTTAATGAATTAAAGTTATTTTTTAGCGACTTACATCAAGTCGTCGATTCCAGGTTATATAGTTATTCATTCGCCTTATTCGCGATGTTCAGAGCATCCTTTTGATGTTGTGTTGTTTGATGAAAAATAAAGGAGCTGATGTTACGCGGTAGAACCGCATATAATACGCTAGGTAAGGCAGAGCGCACGTTCCGACCACGCAATATTCAAATCTCTATTACTCTGGTAATTTTGCTAGAATTAACTTCAAATTTTGTGTGAATGTTTTTGAAGTACTATCCTTTTATATTTAAAAATTTGATCGATTTTTTGAAAATACAAGACTTATGTAACCACTTCAGTCACACTTTTTCGAGCAACTTTTTCAGTACTTGCGAACAACAGATACTTAAGTAGAACACACTGGTGAAAACCGAAACGGTGCCAGCTTTTTTCTTCTTTCACGAAAGCCCTAGTGAAATGAAACATTTTTTAAACTCCAGGAAATAAATATTCCGCTATAACTGTTTATGGCTCAATGTTTTCACCAAGAACAACAGCACAACGTTTTCCACTGTAATGGGTATACAAGCGCTAGGAGTGCAGAAAAGATATTATGATAATTTTCACCCCTGCATGAACCAGAAGCGTGATGCCTACTAGCACTGAAAAATTCATTTCACTCCACAAATACCTTCTAGCCTAGCTTTCATCGTGCTGCTGTTTAATCTTTACACCATGATGTTCTCGTTGAATACGTTTTGCTCTGTTGCTGAACATATTACAAGGATAATGTAGATTCCATAACTCTGGAATATGCAAGTCAGTAACCCATTGTTCCTTTTCGACATCGTTTTTAATTTAAACTGAGGCAAATTAAATTTTAATCAAGCGTTCTACTGCAAGTTGTATCGCCGTCCACATGGCTAACTTCTTTGAAAGCATAAACAGCTAAAAGCAATCATCGTTCAAGACATTAATTGCACTCAACGTTCATTCACGGGAGCACAAGAAACCAAAATCTTTGATTTTGCTCTGCAATCAAGGGTCGTGACATTCATAGCAAGTTGAATTTGCATAATTTATGTTTTTGCTTCAACCTCTTTAACGCTTTGGCGAAAATGGTGAGAAATAAAGCCTTTTTGTGGACGAAACTCCGGAATATAACTTAAATACCTACTTCCTTATAAATTGCTGGGTTACAAACTCTCCGGGATAATCTATCCCCACTGCTACTTTTTTAAATCTGAGAGGTGGGTTGCAAAAATGCTTGAATGGCCAAATTCGAAGAAGCAAACCAGCGGTGAACGAGTGCAATTTTAAAAAGATTCTGTCTCAACATTTATTGTCTTATAATAAAAGTGAAATTACGCACGTCGTCCGACAGTGGATTTTTTTTTGATGGCGAGAGTCTACAAATGGAGAAGGGGCCAAACCAACTTCGGAACTTAGCTTGTGCAATTTCGGTTTGATTTTTAAAACGTAGTAGTACATTTTACGCTCTTTTGAATACCGCACAAGTTATTCCATTAGAACTAACTGGTACCGAACGAGTTGGAAAGTGTCGGCTGCATACATTTATAGATCACCAAAATTTCTAAGACTCAACATTCCAATGGATCCTTGCGTAGTATGTGCGTGTGGCAATGTTGCTGGTATTGCCTTGGTCTTAAACGGAAAACAAAAATGCGCTACAGAAAAATGCGAACGATAAATATTTTCCAAGAAAATACTCCCAAATAAAGTAGATATATCGGTCGGGCATAAATCCACATAAAACGCCAAAAAAGGTGCTCACTTGTTGGGCAGTAAACATCAATGCTATTACCAGAATATTTCACTCGTGGAATGGACCGTAGTAGTTTGTATTTTAATCGTTTGATGTCTTCATGCAGAGCCACAAGCAAATACGCAAGAATAAAATACATTGTTCTTGTTAAATTTTTGCAACCCTACGGACGTGAAATCTGAATTGCTAAAGAAGTGATGAACAATTGTAGTTCTTTCTAATCAAGTCAAACGGCGGAAGTTGGCGGAGAAACGTTTATGAGATTGATAGGTTGTGCGGCTCCAAGATTTCATGTGCAGTTTCTCATTTGATAAGATATTCGTTGGTAAGGTTAGATTTTTTCGAAGCTAATTGCTAAGCAAGAATAAAAAATTGGTCTTAGTGCAACCCTTGAAGCCCAAACGACTATATCCGCAGTAAGGTGAATGAAAAAGCTATAATTTGCTTCTAATTATTAATCACTATTATTAACAATTACTACTATTTATAAGAATTATTCGAAATTACTATAATTAATTTTATTATTTTTGTTATATTTTATTTAGTCATAAAAGATTTGGTAGAGGAAGACTCCTCCACCACCTGATCGTCCTGTACCAAAGCCCGGACATCCACGTCCTCCTCCTTATCCATATTCTCGGTCTCCTCCTTGTCTTCGTCATTCTCCTTGTTAACTTCCCAGTATATGGGAAGTTCTTGTAATCGCCTCGAAAATCGAAATTGAAATTTTCAACATTTCTTTACGTTTTGAGGTCTATAGAGTATATATAAAGTGTTTTTAGAAAGGGAGACGTATGTGTATGTGTGTGTACGTATGTACGTACGTCTGTACGTTCGTGGACACTTTTTTCTACGACGATAACTCACGTAAACAAAGTCGTATCAACTTCGTTGAGGTGTCAATCGAAGCGTTTTTGCAATCTTAAGAGTTGATTAGTTTTTGGGAAACTTCGGTCGCGGGAAGGTTTGCTGTTTTGCCCGTTTGAAGGTCATTTCTGTCATGTGCTATATCTCCAACCAAACATACGATTTTCACTATTAAGGTGTCAATCGACGCGTATCAACATTTTTGTGAATGTATCAAATTTTGAAAAAAAACGTTGGAGCGGTGTTTTAATTTTTTAAAAAAAAGTACAAAAAATTAGGTTTTTTTTCAAAAACACAAAATTTTCAACCTGATTTTCAAACGTAAGTAATCAATGTTTATAAAATTTGCATATTCCAAATAGTTTTTGTAAAAAAACCAACCAAAGGTTTTTTCATGATTACGAAAAAAATTAAATAAAAAATAAAAAATTAAACGTTCAAGGTCATTTACGTCATTCATTATATCTCGAGAACTGAATATAATATTTCCATCATTAAAGTGTCAATCGACGCGTATTATCATTTTTATGATGTTTTTATATTTTAAAAAATCGTTAAAGCGTTTTTTTAATTTATTTAAAAAAAAAACGAAAAGTAGTGTTTTTTTCATAAAAAGATTCTATTTTAACCTGATTTGCACATCGTAATAATAAATGTTTGTAAAATTTATAAAATTTTATCAATTTTTATAGAGAAACCAGCAAAAACTTTCCTCATGATAACAAAAAAAATTAAATTAAAAATAAAAAATCATTCAAAGTCACCATGTAAAAAGGGTTCATTCGAATCATAATACCTTAATCAGTCAATCAAAGTTTATTAATATTTGCAAAATTTTAGAAGATTTACAATAATCTTCACAGCACCATGTTTTAACTTTTATGAAAAAACTGCTATGTAACCTGTCCCCCCTCCGATATATCCGCGTGAATAATCAATCAAACCAATGCACCAAAATCCATACGTAATCAATTTTACGAGAAGTACATTTTTATTATTTGGAGTAGTATTATTTCCATAATTATTATTGTGTTTAATATTTTTAATATATTTTTAGATATTACTGGGAAGTTGACAGTGTGGACCTCATGGGTCGCACCTCACGGCTTGTTTTCTTTCTCGTCCTCTTCGTTCCCTACCACAACCTCCATTTTGGCGTTGGAACCCACAACTATTATTGAGGGTATTTGATTATTGTTAATAATAACTATCCACTATTCTGAATGTTTGATCGCTACTAGATAATTATATAAATTCATTGACTTTTTATTTACAATATCAAATAACAACTAATAATTTTTGGTTGTTATTAACAATATTAAATTATTTATAACAATATCCAGTTATTAACTGCATTAGAGCCACTAGTTCCATTCTTCCAAACTAGATAATATAAGTTTGAAATTCGGCAAATAATTTTTTTACAACATTTATAAAAGTTTTGCTATGATATATTATTATAAATATTTGGGTTCTGCACGAATTAAAAGTGCATTTCATCAATTTGAAAATTAAGCTATATTTTTTCTTCAGTTTTTTCATCCTCAAAGAAAAACTGGCTGATTTGATTTTGCAAAAAAACTCATTCAATTTTAAGTTACTTAATTATACGTCGAATGAAACCGGTCCCACGTCAATAAAGTATTCGGTTCCTGAGATAATCGAGATGAAAAATAGTTCCGAACGCACAAACTTCCCACTGGGAACTGGGAAGTTAAAAATCATCTGTGGTCAATTTCCAAGCTAGATTTCTCTTGGCACTGTTTGAATTTGTCGTCACTTAGTAATAGAAATCTTCCCACAAAGCATGAAGTACACTGTTTTTCACGAAAAATTGAGTTGTAATTTTTGAGGGAGACGTGTTTGCAAAAAATTCGTGTTGATTGAAAAAGGCTTTGTATAAACTCATAGTTGATTAAATATAGAGTAACGATTTGTTTGCTAATTTTACTCAATTATCATAGATCACCACGATGATGAAATGCGCACCTCACCAACGTGGAAAACCGTTCGTTTTTGCTACTTATTTTAAGATTTTGATTCGTTTTTTCTCTGAATGAATAAATATAAACTTTTAGACTTACATTAATATTTTTGTCTTTCGTTAATGCATTTGATTAGTTTTTGCATCGATATTTATGTACTGGTAGTAATATCTATGTTCACAGCTTAGACGAGGCAAAATAACTATGCGATAGTGATGCTGTCCCAATCTTGTCGTCCTTTCATCCTCTACTACAACTACTATCGCTTTGTGTATTACTTTTCTTTGTTCAATTAAGGATTGTTTCCATTGCTGGCTGAAATAAAGCACCTCTAAATTCCTGATTGCAAATTTCGTTACTACTTCCACGGTCGTGACAAATAAGGAATGATTTTCGATTAAAATATAATTTTTCAATGCAAAAAATACTTTACACAAATCAACAAGATCATAGAGGTTAAAATCTTATTTGGCCTGACACGAAACTACATAGTTTGGATTCCATTGGTTGTTTTTGATCATTATTTGCTAAAAAATATCCATTTTACCATACATATCCAAATTATCTCCAGAACGTAATTTGGACAAAATCACGGATCAAAACAAGGTTGTAATCGATGTTGCAAAATGCAATAGATGCCGCTACTTGGATTCACCACCGTTATATGTATACAGTGCTCCTAACAATAGGCTATTCACTGCAGAAAAAATAATTCGAATCCAATTGCGACACCCTAATCTGTTATAAAATCTCTCCAAAGTATGATAAAATCATTTAAAAAATTCAAAATAACAAATTTTGTGGAGATTATCAATTAACCTGAAAATAATAATTTTGACCCGGACGAATCGTGTTTTTAATACCACAGTTTGTGAGTAAGGGTATTAACGTACCTTATATTTAATTGGATCAATATTGAAAAGGCAAAAAAGGCATTTTTTCTTGATTGTGCTAGGATTGGATTTAGGGCATTTGAATTTTTCAATGTTTGTTACAGAAAATAGAAGAAACTTATAAATAAATGATTTAAGTAAATGAAATAATCTTATATGTCAGCAATCGTTTTTCTAGCTCATTTATTTCTGGGTACTATAAAGTGCTCGGAAAATGACTGAAAACCTTTTGCATGAGATTGTGTCATGTTTTATATCATTTAGAATTTTGTTGAACATTTTTGTCCAATTTCATCATTTTTTCCAGAATCTCCATATGTTATTTGATTTTTTTTCAAAAGAACTATCGAGTTTTACCAATACTTAAAGCACACAATTTACTCATCAATTGATTTAGCAAAAATTGATAAAGTAGTTTAACACTAAAATATGCGAGCATTCATGGAAACTGCTGGATAGAATAACTTGGTTTGTCAAAATCTTCTTCTTGTAAATGCAAAACCACTAAAACAAATAAGGTTGGGTGTAAAATATGAAGACTCATATTTTCAAGGTGCACTGATGATGAATCAATATATATATCTTTCTTTTTTAAAATAACACTAACCAGTATTTCACACATATTTCCCAGGAAAATATCAACCATAATTTTTTTCATATTGCCATTAATTCAAAATGAGTTGCATTTAAAGTATCATTTGAATAGTAAGTTGCTTTAATTTAAATCTTATCATAAACACATCTTCGCAAACTAATAAATTTTGTTTTATAGTTACCAATGGAAAAGGTTTATGTTCTGGTATCCATTGATAGATCTGTACTCCATTCAGTAGCCATTTCAGCACGAAACCTGTCTCGGTAGATTCTACCTCGTATTCGCAGTCAAGAACTAATGGATCCGGATTCTTCACATCTTCTATTGTATAGGTTGTTGGTACCTTAAGGTTTGTTATTCGAACAGCTACTGACAAATCTGTAAGATGGATAGAAAATGATAATTTAAATTGCTTTTTTTCTTTGACAAAAAATGTGCAATTTAATAATATATATTAAAGTCCTTCTTGTACTTCTCTTGACATATCTATGTACATATTTTTTGTTATAAAAAAAAATTTTTCGTGGTATGTTTGTAGCAAAGTGTTCTGTATTCATCAAATGCTTGCTGAAGTTCCGAAACAAGTTACGAGCGTTACAAACGTACATGTTGGAGCTATTTTTAATTTAATAAAAACATATGCAAAAAATTAGGGTTTCTATCATATATAACAATTTTTAACCAGATTTGCACAACAGATTCATAACTGTTTATAAAACTTATATACTCTAAACATTTTTTGTAAAAAATTCAGCGAAAGTTTCATTATCAGAACAAAAAAATCACATTAAAAATAAAAAAATCATTACAAGTCACAATGTAAAATGGGTTCATACGAATGATATTACCTCTTATTCAAAAGACATTGTTGTTGAGTCAATCAAGTCTTATTAATATTTGCATAGTTTGAGCAGGTTTTCAATAGTTTTCGCAGTACCTTGTTTTTATTTTAATGAAAACACTGCTTGAGTTTTGAAAAAAATGTGTTTTTTTCAATCAAATTTGCATTTATAATTCAAAACTTTAAATGTTGAAATATTTTGTACTCAATACTTCTCAAGACCATATACTTTAAAAACTTTCATGAAATGAAAAATGCGGTTCTTAGTAGTTTAGCTTTTTAGGGTTTATAAGATTACAAATACGCACCTTTTTTTAATATTTTATGTTTTTAACATACAACTAAGAAGCGATTATTTTTTGCATATGCAATGTTTTTTTCAAGATTATCTGCAAAATAAGTAATAACTATTAGTCTCGTTGATGTAAGATGCTAAAAATAGAAGTTCAGTGATTAGATTTTCAACGAAACTATTCGAAATTCTCATAACGCGGCAAAATATCTTCAGTCGGCTTTGAAAAAGCTGCATTTATTTTCGCTAGCGCTCTTTCGCCTTTCAAGCATCTGTATTAAAATAAAAAGTTGCGTAGAAAAGGCATGGCTTCCTGTTTCCTTATGTTTGATATATGTCAAGATTAATGCGTTGCATTCATTCACTTTTTGAAATATAATTTCAACATCTATTGAATTCCTTCTTTGTTTGGAGTAAGTTTTCACGGAACAAACTAATACTAATTTTATTTATATTCAAAATATTTATTTATTATATTTATTTTATTTATTTAAATTTATTTTCAAAAACGATATGTCACTTTAAAAAAAAGGAAATACATAACTCTACTTTACTTTCTTTTGCCAAAAACGGCAGAAACTTTGTAGACTGCACAGTATACTCGAACAAAATTTATCGCGGAAATCTTGAGTGAAGGAGATCATTATTAGACATGAGGAATAAAGATATATGGTATATATGAGGAATGATGCAAATTGGTTTTCGAGATAATCATAAAGGGAATACCCAAGAAAAAGAAAGGCGTTTTACTTTAGAAGTTTCATGAGTTCAGAAAAGCCAGATACTCAGTCATGTCGTTATTGATTTGAAGTAAATCCTAAACTTCTAAGTGTTTAAAAACATGAAAACCTTGGAACACAAAGTGCTCAATCGTTAAGCCAAAATTATCAAATCAAGTCATTATCACTTCGAACATCCAACACTTCATATTCATTGTCATTCCTATAACCTCCTTACCCAACAAACATTATTGTTCTTATAAAGCACTTCAAGAGCTTTATAAGAATCAAATCAAGCTTTGGCTTGGAGTATAGCTTTTTGACATTGTTCTCATAGCATTCTTGAAGAATGTTAGTAGCGAGAAAGTAGCGTATGTAATTAGCCTTATAACGCTCTATAAACATATTTTAATAACTCTTGAAATTCCTTATAAAACTATCTTTAAAGAAGCTATAAGAATTAATTCCCGTAACAACTTAGAGGAAGCCGGTATAAGACTTCTGGTTCTTATAAAAGAATTAGGCAAGAGCAAGAATAGAAACTAAAGTTGTGTGTGTATTTTTTATATGGAATGGTAGTCGTGTTTATTATGTAGGTGATTGAGTTGAAAAAGATTGCAAAAGTGAAAAGCAATATGGTGTCTCATATTTGCAAAATAATAAAGCGAGTTAAATAATGACTATACGAACGTGAAATTTTTCCACGAAAGGAATTTCACTGAAAAAGTATATTGTTCTACCCCTTAAATAATTGAAGCGCCTTTGAAATTAGACTTGTAAATAATTTTCAATACTTCATACAAGAAATCTTTTTGTAATTTACTTGCTCGAAATAGTTCATAATAAGTAAAAAATCGTCGTTTGACAAAATGTATACCAGCAATACCAAATAAATAGTATGAAAATTATCAAAATATCTTAAGATTAGCTTATTCAAGCTGGTTGCATTTCACTTCAATGTTTTCATTTTTTTACAAAAGGTGGAAAATATGGCCGATGATTTTTATCTGTTCTAAAGCTTTTATAAACCCATTATAGGATAGTTTCTTCATTGTGACTTTAATAAGTAAGTTATAAGCCTTTATACTTATAAAGCTCTTGTTCAAGATTGTTACAAGTATAAAGTGAGACAAATGTCAAAACTGAGCACAAATTACTCTTGGGAAAAGCTATTATAAGATTATTATTAGAACTACAATCAGTAGGTTCTATTCAAGAGCATTATTAGGGCATTATACAACCTTGCTCTTGGCTAAATCATGCTGAAAATACAATAGAAACCAAGTCTTAAAATTACCAAACTAGAAGACATTATAAGCCTCTACTCTTAGAAATAACCTTAAAAACCATTTTATAAGAAATATTTCTTATTCGAAGTTGTGATACGAGCTTTATAAAAATATTGCTTCTTTATCCAAGACTAAAATGTTTGTTGGGTATTGTAATCGCAGTGTCTCGTCCACTTTGCTACAGGTATAAACACATCAAAAAGAAATATGTACAATAAAACCAAAAGTGGAAACGCTTAAGATAACAATGCCGTTGTGATTTTTCCAACAATTCAATTTCAAAATGATAATAAAGAATTAATTTCATACTCTGTTTTTGCATTCTCACATATATTTACCAAAATACAACCTAAACGGGTTAGTCCAGGTATTATTCCACCCTATTTTATACCACACACCAAATATGTGTATATGTAGATTTATCTTTAAGATTCTTTGTAAATATTTAAACTTTTTCTTTAAATTTCCAAATACCGTCAAGGCTACCCCTACGAAAAAAATATAGAATGTGATACCCATAAAGAACACAGCGCTTTCTCTACCAACCACCACCGATTACCATATGGTTGGAAACATATCGTCTTCCCACCGTTCAATTTTTTGCTCTGTGTTTTCTTTCGTATTTTCTTGGCATCTTTGTCAGATAGTATGCAAAAGTGCTCTGCATTGCAACATTAGAATATTAAAAATCTTTACTGGTTGTATCATAAATTTTTAAGGAAAAAACAGAAAAGTCAGAACAAAAACGGTTTCTTCTTTTGGTGTGCAGTCCAACTCATGTTCGTTGAACCAATACACCAGTAAACAAAAAAACGTTGGCAAATTTTGGGACATATAGACATGTATGGGGCATTTCACGTGAAACCGTCAACGAAAAAAAAGTGAGGTTCTGAAATTCGTTCATATTGGGCACATTTGTACTTCTAGGGTATATGAATGTGTACACATAATATTTTTGTTATTTGATGTTTAGTTGTTAAGATATGGGATTCTAAAGAATTCAAATTTTCACAGAAGGGGTTTTTTGAAATTTTATTTTCATATTGAAGTAAATTATATTTAAATAATAAATGTAGTGTTTTGTCTAGAAAATTTACTGTTCTTTTTGATTTTCAAATGATATTCCGAATTTGAATTTTTTTTCTAGTTTTAAACCGGAAGTGAACATTTAAAATATTTTTTTCAATAACTTCGACCATTTTAATTTTTACTTTTTTTACTGTAAAATAAAGCTTAACATGTATACAATTTACCATAAAAATTTCAGAATGGGATCTAGATTAGTTTAGGAGATATATTAATTAGAGTGCGTGCATGTCGCTCTGAGCGTGATACCTGTCGCTTGTTAAAGTTGTTTGGTGATGTAAAAATACATTAAAACGTTGATAATATTTCAGTAAAATTGATTATTTATTGTTGCCTTACCCTTTTGTGTCGTTCTCAGGTTATTGAATACCTAAATTTAAAATAAAATGTAATATTTTGAAAGAAATTATGTGTAGAAACCATTTTCAAAATAAAACATTATTTTTCGTGATTTTTACTCATATTGTGGTGACAAAATACGAATAAAAACACCACCTCTTGATTGCAAAAAGAATCACTTCATCAAAACGAATCAAAATTACATAATAGAAAGACATAAAACCATGAAGGCAAGCAACGCTCGTTTTCCATTTTTTTTCATTGTTGTTCTAACCTCTTAGTGAGCTACGTTCGTTAATAAGTTTATCATTTTAATTGACTTTTTTTGTCTCCCTACGGTGATCGGCACTTAAATCCATTAAATTTACTGGCTCCGAAAATTTAAAGATATAAGAAAAATTCCTAAAAGTTTAGATGTAAAATGGAATGGAAATATTTTACATTTTATTTAAAATTTAGGTATTAAATAACTTCAGAATGACACAAACAGGTAAGGCAACATAAATAATCAATTTTACTGACATATTATTAACGTTTTAATCTATTTTTACATCACCAAACAACTTTAACAAGCGACAGGTATCACGCTCAGAGCGACATGCACGCACTCTAATTAATATATCTCCTAAACTAATCTAGATCCCATTCTGAAATTTTTATGGTAAATTGTATACATGTTAAGCTTTATTTTACAGTAAAAAAAGTAAAAATTAAAATGGTCGAAGTTATTGAAAAAAATATTTTAAATGTTCACTTCCGGTTTTAAAACTAGAAAAAAAATTCAAATTCGGAATATCATTTGAAAATCAAAAAGAACAGTAAATTTTCTAGACAAAACACTACATTTATTATTTAAATATAATTTACTTCAATATGAAAATAAAATTTCAAAAAACCCCTTCTGTGAAAATTTGAATTCTTTAGAATCCCATATCTTAACAACTAAACATCAAATAACAAAAATATTATGTGTACACATTCATATACCCTAGAAGTACAAATGTGCCCA
Source organism: Oxycera nigricornis (assembly GCA_963942545.1). Classification (NCBI taxonomy): domain Eukaryota; kingdom Metazoa; phylum Arthropoda; class Insecta; order Diptera; family Stratiomyidae; genus Oxycera; species Oxycera nigricornis. The sequence goes on along the minus strand of OZ012662.1, from coordinate 35,979,262 downwards.
ATATGAACGAATTTCAGAACCTCACTTTTTTTTCGTTGTCGGTTTCACGTGAAATGCCCCGTATACTAAATCTTTGTTTGCAGCCGCTATTATCCTTATTTTTCATGAAAAGAGTTTTCTGGCGTCACGGTGTCTCCGTCGGTCATTCTGCTGATTTTCTGTTTTCCTGCCATTTTCATAAGCGTGTGATTGTGCATGGACAAATGTGAGCTTGTTTTCTTTCTATAGCTTCTACCAAACGATAATAAAGCAATGGCAACAGATTGGAATGAAATGAAAGCACTGGGAGTTAAAAGTAGAGTAGCCAGAGCTCCTTTAGAAAATTTCTCCATAAAATCTATTTTTTCTTGTGTGCGACAGATGATCTGAAAGTGGCCAGCAGTCATATCGATTTCAATTTGAAACAATCTCCATTTGTACAATTTTCTAGCTTCCATGGTATATTTCTGTTACTGCTGAGATTCTGTTCGACTTGAAGATGGATTGCATTTAAAGTACTTATGAATAATACATATACATAAGGGTTTTTTCTTCTCCATAGAAAAAGTTCAGCATTCTGAACAAAAACAGCGTCTTCGAATGTGTCTGCTTTAAGACAAAGTTTTTACCCACACACGAAAAGTTGAATGTATTTATATTGCTTTGAGCTAAGAACTTGCCATGTTTTTGAAGTTGGACAATCAAATAGTACCAAATGAAAATTGATTTAGCTCGAAAATTTCCTGCGATATTTTAATCTCTATTTGAAGCAGTTTCTTCATGCCAGGATATGAGCACCATTTGAAAGTTTAATGAAATTATGTGCTTTAGATCAAGCAAACTTTGTATCTCACAAAAGTACAGCATCTCTTTCCCCTTAAAGATTAACCTTAAAATTATAAACATAAAGAACGAAGCCTGTTTGTGTTTAAAGTAAATTTGGAAAACAATATTAACTCTCCGTCAGGCGCAATGTATGAACTCTCGAGTTCGGGCGCAATGTGCCCATCCGACTCAGGTTCAAAATTGATAATAACCATTATATTTAAAGCAACAGACAAACAGTAAGCAACATTTTCTGAGTTGTTCAAAGTACTATACATGCCAAAAGTTGTTTAAAAAATGTATTTGGTATAAAATTGGTTAAAAAACATGTTGAAAAATGTATGATGAACAATTAAATACAAGAAGAAATACAAGAAAATATGTAAATATGCAATAAACCTGTCATCAAATGTTGCATAACTGTACGTGGTGAAGGGCAATGGGTAAATTAAGAGGAAGATTATATAGACCAGGTAAAAACAAATAGCTACCAGAAAGCATTGCCTTTATGCCTCATTGAGAATGGAGGGGAAGTAAAAATGATTTGGATGTGCCTGTCAGATCGTTTGCGCCCGACCGAGGGTTAAAGTAAAATGGCTAACGGTAAAAATTATGGCGGAATATGATATGGCATGAAAATAATTTAGAGCTTCATTTAATTTCTTAGTGATTGCAATGTGAAAATAGAAATTCACTAAAACTGATTATTAGCTTCCCAGTACATGGAAATATTTTGTAGTTGCTTTAAAAATTCAAATCAAAATTATCAACTAATTTTTATGTTTTAAGGTCCTAAAGTTTATTTAAAGTAAGATTTTATCGACTTTAATAAGGGTTGTTTTTGTTTTGACACAACCAATGCCATTATTGTGATATCTCGCAAACCAAACTTTAGATTGTTGTCGATAAGCGCGTTAGCACTTACACGGTTCTCTCCAATTTCGAACAAAATAGAAGCAGCCACTTTTGATATAATAAGGTGTCAAAAGGTTTTTCTCCGAGAAAAAGAAATTTATATGAATATTTTAAGGCATTTCTATTATTTTAATGGTATTGTTGTCAATTGAATCAATTTTATTTAGTAATATTACGAGTATGATTTGAATATTTTTTCAATAAATTTGTACTTTTATAAACTTTAATAAAAAAGCTGCATAAAATTTCTTAAATGTTTTAAGATTAATTTCCTTCTATTTGCAATTACTTCGCTTCGAAGAGCCAACTTTTTTTAAGATTTCTTATTAACCAAAAAATATTGTTTTTCATAAACATAAAAACAAACTATTTAACAAACAAACTAACAAAAAACTTTTAATATTCACACTGCATAATTGGCTGATATGAGCAATATAGCCTAATTTCACTTAATATAATACGTTTTGCGGTAAAGGTTAATTTGATTTATTGTTGAATGATTTCGCGAAAGAAGGGTTTTTCTATAAAATTTGCACTTAGGTCAATTATTTACAAAATTAGTTGCTTTGAGAGTTGTCGTTAAAAAAAAATTTAAGAGTGTTTATATATTTCCAAAAAATTATAAAAAAAAACTATGATTAGTTCTATTTGTCTGTATTGTTGTCAAAACAATCTTTTAAGTTATTACCAAAACGGTCAAAATCCAAAGATAAATTCTTTAAAATGAATCCTGAAATTTTAATGGCTTGAACATATGTAGTTCTTCTTTAGGAACGCCAAACAAGTAATTCGATATGTGATTCTTACGCCTACATTTTTGCAAAATTAACCAATAAAACCCAGCAATTTTAGAACCTTCCTGAAATGATCACACCAATTTATGGCATCAACTGTTCCAAAATAAACAAGCCGCGAGGTGCGTCCCTAAAGGTCCACACGGTCAACTTCCCAGTAATATCTTCATAAACATCAACAACATTACAACAATGAAAGGTATTCATAGCAGTAACAGGAATGAGTTAATATGAATCATATCGTCTTCGGGGGGGTCCATTGATTACGTAAGGTTTTTGGTCGATGAGGACAGATTGAATATTCACGCGGATCAATCGGTGGGGGCCTCCTTGGTCTTGAAAAATTTTGTATATGCAGTCAAAAATATGTTCAATTGCATGTAAAAATAAAATGTATTACAAATGATGATGGTTATTGAAATCTTACGATAACTAAAGAATGAATCTACTAAAAACTACAATTTTTTTTTCGATGAGAGCTTTTCAAAGCATATGATCTTGCAAAGTATTGACTATAAAACATGTCACCATTCAAAGCGTTGATTACCACAAATACAAATTTGATTGAAATTTTGTTGATTTTCAAAATTTAAGCAGTTTTTTTAATTTAAAAACTTTAAAAACTATTAAAAATCTGCTCAAATTATGTAGATATTTTAAAACTTTGATTGAATTTACAACAATTAATTTAGAATAAAAGATAAAAAGTCATATCATTCGTATGAACCCTCTTTACATGGTAACTTTGAATGATTTTTTTATTTTTCATTTAGATTTTTCATAATCATGGAATAAAATTTTGCCGGTTTCTCTCCAAAAACTGATAAGAATGTGAACATTTTATAAACTGGATCACTGTGCTGTGCAAATCAAGTTAAAAAATATTTTCTATGAAAAAAACCATGATTTTTTGCATTTTCTTCTATTAAATTAAAAAAACGGCTGAAACGAATTTTTATAATGTTAAAAACTTCACAAAAATGTTAATATACGTCAATTTACACCATAATGATGCAAATATTATATCTGGTTCGTGAGATATAGTGAATGATAAAAATGACCTTGAAGATCATGATGACTTTTAATGATTTTTTATTTTTAATTTAATTTTTTACGTAGTCATGACAAAAATTTTTGATGGTGTTTCTGTGAACATTGTTCGGAGTATATAAATTTTAAAAACATTGATTACTTGGACTTGGATTTTATTGTTTTTAAAAAAACCCCAATTTTTGCACTTTTTTTTTTTAAATTGAAAAACGGCTCCAAGAAATTTTTTAGAAATTTTATACTATTACATAAATGTTAATACGCGTCGATTGACACCTTGTTCAAGGAAATCGTACGTTGGGTTCATGAGATATAACGCATGACAGAAATGACCTTCAAAGGGGTAAAACAACAAACCCCCCCTAACCGAAGTGTGACAAAAACTAATCAGCTCTTAAAATTGCAAAGACGCTTCGATTGACATCTTAACGAAGTCGATACGACTTTGTTTACGTGAGTTATGCTCGCAGAAAAAAGTGTCCACGAACGTACAGACGTACGTACGTACACACACACACACACAGATACGTCTCCCTTTCAAAAAACACTTTATGTATACTCTATAGACCTCAAAACGTAAAGAAATGTTGAAAATTTCAATTTCGATTTTCGAGGCGATTACAAGAACTTCCCATATACTGGGAAGTTAATATAAGATAAACTTTCATATAAAATAGGGATACTTAATCTTTTGTCAAATTGGAATCAATTCTTGCCCTATATTTCAAATTTTTATAAACTTGATTAGCAGTGTTCTTTGCATTGCTAAGTTGGTAATATATGAATTTTTCGTTTTGCACTTAAATGATATAATTGGTAATTAATTTTTACAAGTCTTTTCTAGGCGAAAATCTTTTGGGAGAAAATTTTTTCAGCTTTGTTTTCTTATCTTTTACAAGCTGTGTAGTTTTCCGGCCTAGTCTTGGCTAGTCATTTTTAACTTCCCAGATATGGGAAGTTCTTGTAATCGCCTCGAAAACCGAAATTGAAATTTTCAACATTTCTTTACGTTTTGAGGTCTATAGAGTATATATAAAGTGTTTTTAGAAAGGAAGATGTATGTGTGTGTGTATGTACGTTCGTGGACACTTTTTTCTACGAGCATAACTCACGTAAAAAAGGTCGTATCAACTTCGTTGAGGTGTCAATCGAAGCGTCTTTGAAATCTTAGTTTTTGGGAAACTTCGGTCGGGGGGGATTTGTTGTTTTGCCCCTTTGAAGGTCATTTCTGTCATGTGTTATATCTCGCGAATCAAACGTAGGATTTGCATCATTTAGGTGGCAATCGACGCGTATTGACATTTCTGTGATTCTGTCAAATTTTTGAAAAAAATTTTCAAGGCGTTTTTCAATTTTTTAAAAAAATTGCAAAAAATTAGGTTTTTTTTCAAAAACACAAAATTTTTAACCTGATTTTCAAACCTGAGTAATAAATGTTTATATAATTTATATACTCCAAATAGTTTTTGTGGGAAAAAAAACAACAAAAGTTTTTTTCATGATTACAAAACAAATTAAGTTAAAAATAAAAAATCATTAAACGTCCAATGTCATTTACGTCATTCATTATATCTCGAGAACTAAATGTAATCTTACCATCATTAAGGTGTCAATCGACGCGTATTAACATTTTTAATGGTATTTTTGTATATTAAAAAAATCTTTAAAGCGTTTTTTCTTATTTATTAAAAAAAAAGGAAAATATGTGTTTTTTCAAAAAATAATTCATTTTTAACCTGATTTGCACATCGTAATAATAAATGTTTGTAGAATTTATAAACTTTTATCAATTTTTGTAGAGGAACCAGCAAAAACTTTTTTCATAATTACAAAAAAAAATTAAATTAAAAATAAACAAGCCGCGAAGTGCGACCCTTGAGGTCCACACGGTCAACTTCCCAGTAATATCTAGATAAACTTAAAAAATATTAAACAAAATAATAATTTTAAAAATATTACTACTTTAAATAATAATAATGAGAGGTTTTCATAGCAGCAACAGGAATGAGTTGATATTAATCATATCATCTACGGAAGGGTTTTTTTGAACTTCTATCATTCAAGCAGTTTTTTTATTAACACTAAAACACTGTAAAAACTATTAAAAATCTGCTCAAATTACGCAAATATTATAAAACTTCGATTGAATTTACAACAATTTCCTTAGAATAAAAGATATAAATTAATGTCATTCGTATGAACCCTCTATACATAATAACTTTTAATGATTTTTAATTTTTTATTTAGTTTTTTTTTTAAAATCATAGATTATGGTTTTGCTGGTTTCTCTTCAAAAACTGATAAGAATGTATAAATTTTATAAAAATTTATTACTTTGCTGTGCAAATCAAGTTGAAAAATTATTTTTTATGAAAAACCCTTAAAACCATAAAAGCCTTATATTTTGCATTTCTTTTATTAAATTAAAAAGCTGCTGAAACAATTTTTATGTAATGTTAAAAAAATTGCAGCAATGTTAATAAACGTCTATTGACACCTTAATGATGCAAATATTATATCTGGTTCGTGAGATATAGTGAATGATAAAAATGACCTTGGAAATCATGATGACTTTTAATTATTTTTTATTTGTAATTTAATTTTTTACGTAATCATAAGAAAAAGTTTTGAAATTGTTTCTACAAATATTGTTTGGAGTATATAAATTTTATAAACACTGATTACTATATTTCGCAAATCAGGTTATAAATTTATTGTTTATGAAAAAAAATCTAATTTTTTGCACTTTATTCTCCTTAATTAAAAAACGGCTCGAACAGTTTTTATAAAAATTTGGTAGATTCACGCAAATGTTAATATGCGTCGATTGGCACCTTAACCATGCAAATCGTATGTTTGGTTCGTCAGATATAAAGCATGACAGAAATGGCCTTGAAGAACATGATGACAGTTTATGATTTTTTATTTTTTATTTGATTTTTTTTGTAATCATGAGTAAAAACTTTGATGTCATTTTCAATAAAATTAATTGGAGTATATAAATTTTATAAACATTGGTTACTGCGACTTGGAAATAAGGTTAAAACTTTATTGTTTTTGAAAAAAACCGTTATTTTTTGCACTTTTTTTAAAAAAATTCAAAAACGGCTCCAAGAAATTTTTTAAAAACTTGATAGAATCACATAAATGTAAATACGCGTCAATTGACACCCTATTTAAGAAAATCGTACTTTAGGTTCGCGAGATATAACGCATGACAGAAATGACCTTCAAACGGGCAAAACAGCAAATCCCCCGACGGAAGTTTCCCAAAAACTAATCAGCTCTTAAGATTGCAAAGACGCTTCGATTGACACCTCAACAAAGTCGATACGACTTTGTTTACGTGAGTTATCGTCGTAGAAAAAAGTGTCCACGAACGTACATACGTACGTATATACATCTCCCTTTCTAAAAACACTTTATATATACTCTATAGACCTCAAAACGTAAAGAAATGTTGAAAATTTCAATTTCGATTTTCGAGGCGATTACGAGGACTTCCCATATACTGGGAAGTTAAAAATCATTCAAAGTCACCATGTAAAAGGGTTCATTCGAATCATTATACCTTAAATCTTTTATTCTAAAGACATTGTTGTAAAGTGAATCAAAGTTTATTAATGTTTGCAAAATTTGAGCAGATTTTCAATAGTCTTCACAGCACCATGTTTTAACTTTAATGAAAAAACTGCTTTGTAACCTGTACCCCCCTCCGATTGATCCGCGGGAATAATCAATCAAACCAATGCACCAAATTCCTTACGTAATCAATTGACGCTCGCGTAGATGTTACGATTAATATTAAATCATTCCAATAACTTTTGTGAGAGGTACATTTTTATTATTAGAAGTAGTTTTATTTCCATAATTATTATTGTGTTTAATATTTTCAATATCTATGTAGATATTACTGGGAAGTTGACCATGTGGACCTCATGGGTCGCACCTCACGGCTTGTTTTTTTTTCGATTCAGTACTAAACAAAATTTCACTTAAACAACACTGGGTAGCAGAATTTCTGTTGCAAGGAATTTTATGCATGATTCTAAACTTACTTTCGACTTCAGTATCAAAAATGTAATAAATATTACTTAGTGAGCTTAAGTGTTTTACATAACAAGATTGAAGTCCTTTTTTCAAACGGTATTTTGTACACTTATAATTACAACTTGACAATTTTCCAATTTTAATAATTCAAATTTGGAAAGATTCCAGAAATGTATAAGCAGCACTGCCTTGTTGAAAAAATTCAGTAATTTTAAATTAATTCCAGTTTGATATTCAGAGGAGACAAAATGAGATGGTCTTTTGCCACAAGTGATGCATTTATAACATTTTGGCTTCCTAGAACCAGATCCTTCCTTATGGGTCAGCCTTTTGTAGCACATAGCCAGAGAGAAAAAACTGAAGTTTTTCAGTTTGGGCGGTAAAATCTTATTAATTTCATATCCAAACAAACAAGTCTCTGATAAATGTTTATCATTCTCTAATATGTCAATAACTAAGAATACTGTTGGATATTCTTCATTAATTTTCATGAAATTTGCAATATGCAAAGAATCCAGCTCATTTCTGCTATGTAAAACAATACATTTGATACTGCGTTTTGAAAAATCATTCACTAGCTCAATTCATTTGGTTCTTACTTTTAAAAGCTTATTGCAGCCACCAGACTAAGAATGTTGCTGCGAAGCTCATATTCGGTTTCACCAGAAAGGAATAAAATTTGTCTGTTTGGTGCGGTAATACAAGATTGTTTATTCTGTTATAAAATTTCTCTGTTTAAACCAAGAAGCTAATAGTTATGACGCAGTATTGGACAAGCTAAGATCGCTGCCCAAATTATCGAGCTCGTTCAAGCTTAAAAATATTATTAATATTGAATGACTTCAAAAATATTATCAACAAAATCATAAACTGTGAAAGAGCATTAAAAAGAATGATAATCAGGAAAAAATTACAGGCAGTTGCAAGGTTAAATGTGCTTTAAAATTTTTGTGGAATTTTAATATTTAAGGAAACGTTTCATAGTCGAATGATACAAAAAAAAATTCCACTTCTACTATTGAACACGCAAAAGGGTCCATCAATGAGAAAAATAGTATATGTATCTGATTTTTTGAATTTTATGCGAACATATTAAAGAATAATCTTTTGAATATTGAGGATGAACAAGGAGTAACTAATAGTTCTTTAAATAGGCCAAACAAATATTCTTTTTTTAAATGTAATGTACATTATAGTGAAGATGAATTGTGCAAATGTTTTTTACCATAGTTTACCCATATTTGATCAATTTATTATTTCTCAATCAAATATCTCGCATATTCATTTCACTGCAGTTTTAGTGTCATATGATTTTTCCTGGCATTTTAAAACAATTCCGTGAGTTTTCAAACTCAAGGCAACACGAAAGTGTTCATCATAATTGTGCCTCTTTAATTTGCTTGGAAACTCATAGCAATATCCTGCTTCATCAAAAGTCATAACGCCGACCCACCCTCCTTTTGAAAATTTCATGGACAAGTTCAAAACTAGTAGAAGCCTAGTTGGTAGTTTTGGACTGGCCATTATTACGTTCAATGAAATAATTCATACCCATTAAAAACAGACAAGAAATTTAAAATTACGAAAGGGTATGATTAAGAAGTTTAATTATATAGCTTCGTATTTTGAGTGGAATTAACGTTGTCGGTCTAATAAATGGTTCATGATAGAGTATATGTGTATGCACAAATGAAGGTTGCACGATAATAATTATGCAGTGTCATTTTATTAGTTGATTGTATATGGGCTGAAAAATAGGTCATATTTGTCAACTTTGTTGATATATGAATACTATGTCTAATTTAATTGGTTTGAGTTCGATAACATACCACATTAAGATAGAACAGGAGTGAGGGCTGTCTAAGTGTGATTCTACATTGTATCCAAATATTAAAATATGATGGATCATGGTAGAAGCAAAAGCTGTCTGTATCTTGAATATATTTTTTGATCAAAATGATTGAATCCTCAATATCTGCATATTAAAGAATGTTTTTACTTATTGATTCAAAACTGATATTTGCCGATTAGTAAAAGAAAAAAATCACGATAGTAGAAAAAAATAAATATAATAAAAAAAAATGTTTGTACGAGCGAGAAAAATTCTCTTCATTAAATTTGAATCAGTGATTACTAGTTTAAAAATTCTTACTCTAATTGAATGCCCGTGTTGGATTCATGAGTATTTACGATAAAGTTGGCATCACTTTTCAAATTCTCTAAAAAAAGACAAGCGACACTAAGGTTACTTTTTCAAAAATAACGAAAATTTAAATCTAATCTAATCTATCATTTGACAGTACACTTATGTTATGAACACAACTATCAGCTATATTGTCTACTTGTGTAGAATTTTACAGAGTATTTCGAATAGAATCCCAAATTATTCTTAAAAAAAAGCAAGATACAGATAAAATAAACATACATTAAAAACATGAACCGTTGTGAAAACGACAGTCATGTCCCCTAAATGCGTTTACAAGATAAAAAAGCTGCCAAATGGAACAGTTCAGCGAGATATCCAAAAAATGAAATTGTCGTTTCTACAGGCGGATATGGAATAATAAGTATAGGTTTAAGTTTTGCTGGACGTTGAAAACTGCAGAAATTGGTAACATGTGAAAGAATGTTTTTTATGGTGCTGTCTTGACAAAATCGCTCACGAAAATAGGCCGGTTAATTTCTATTGTAGTGCTACTTACTTTTGAGCCGAGACATCTAGTGCGCAAGCAACAAGCAAGAAATAATTCTTAAGTCTTTTTCTCCGAAAGATTTCGCAACTTCTCCCACCTGAACATTATCCAGAGAAACAGGTGAACTGCATCAAATGTATTTCATTATTAGCTTATTGTCGTCTACAGGAGTCAATAGATCTGTGTTGGGTCACTTTAGGCACAAAAAATATATATATTTTAAATAACTTTCATTCATGGATTTCAAAATATCGTTCTCATCCAAAAAGTTTTCGAAGGTGGTTGAAATTTTGACCCTCCAAAAATGACGTCGCCAGATGCAATTTTTGATCGGCCTTATTTTGGTGGGAAGAGTTTTGGCATACGGCCGCAATATAACTTTGACATTTTTGAACTTGATATTTTGAGAACTGACATTTTCTGAGCTGTTAACTTCCCAGTATATAGAAAGTTCTTATAATTGGTACGAAAATTCAAATTGAAGTTTTCAACTTATCTTTCCGTTTTCAAATCTATAAAGTATATTTGAAGTGCTGCTGAAAACAAGTCTGTATGTGTGTGCGTGTTTACGTACGTACTTTCGTGATCACTATTTAAAGACAATAGCTCACGAAATGCAGCAGTTTCGTTCGAGTTTGAATCGAACATCAGACTTTATAAAAATACAATCGTGTGTAATCCCAGCTGATTGAATTTTTACATGATTCCTAGACGTAGTCTTCTTGTAAATAAAATGTGTAGACGTTCAAAATTTTCCACCTGTTTTGCTCTTAAAGAAATCCATGCTTATAAAACTCAGTATCATTTGAGCAAATTTTCAATAATTTAAGTACCACAGTTTTTTTATTACAATAAAAGAAGCCAATTCCAATTTGGGCGCAAATTTTTCGTTCAACCAAGTTTGCACTGGCAAACAACTCTTTGGAAGATCACATATTTGAAAGAGTTTTTATCAGGCAGAATACTATACTTTTTATGATTGCAATGAATAAGAGATACTCAAATAATTACGTTGGGATCATTTATGAACTTTCGTAAGATTTCATTCATTTTTTTCCTTGTAACGTAAGGTTTTGTTTTTTTTACATATGATTGGATATCAATTATTTACTGCGTTTCACATGTTGTTTTACGATCAACTATAAAATTATAAAAGATGATGGGTCTTTTCAAGGTAAAATAGTTGAAAAGTACAAAAACGATGTGAATGGTGGTTTGGACAAAACTACCAAAAATGGTCATCTCACGAAAAAACCTGGTTCAATTCTGCATTAATAAAAAAATCATTATATATAAATTTCACGAAAATTTAACATTATTCCCTTAGGGTGTTCAATCGTCGTTCTGAAGTTAGCCATTTACGTAAAAAATAATTTAAATACATCTAACCCCAACCTTTAATCACGCGAAAGGATTCAATCAGATAACTCACCCACTTAAAGCCTTCCATAATTAAACGAGGCTCCTTACGGAGATGATACGGTTTAAACTTACTTATTCCATTTAAAGTGATGAGTTCTTATTGTACTTATTACTAAAAATATGTTATTATTATTATTATTATTAAATTTAATATATTAATAAATATTGATGAGAAGTTGTTCGTGTGGAATTCAAAGGTCGCACCTTATAGCTTATTTCCGTGTTTGGTTCGAGGTCAATACTAAATTGGCTGTCTCCAGTGTGGACGATTTGAGCTTTTAGCGATTTTTTATTGACCAATACGGGACGAACTTCTTTCGAGCTTTCAAGACGACATATGACATATGATTCAAAAATTTATTCAAACATCAAATACCGGTTAACGCCCACATTTTAGCTGCTGAGCGAAAACATGCTCGTTGATTTGGGGTGGTGTTATTTATGTCACTCAAAATTTCTTTAAGGTCAAAGTATGAAAATTTATAATTGATTGAAGGTCAACACTGTATAAGGTTGACCTATTTTCATTTAGGCTTCAGACTCAGTCGTCGTTTGTTCAATCGTTGATTCGTTCATCTTATTTCTTCAGAACAGTCTATCATAATTTCGAGGATTTGCTTGTAATCTCGATGGATCCTCCTCGTAATCCACGATTTCCTTTTTGATGACGCATAACTTTTGTATTTCGTCATGTGACAATTATTTGCGTATTGTTTCGAAATATGACCGATTTTCCCCGAAAAGCGCATTTTGTGTATCAATAATTCTTAACTCTTTCTATAATTTGGACCAGCATCGAAATTGCACTATTTTTCCTCTCGTATGATTTCACTACGTAGTTAAGCACTTTCGCGTTTAGGAGTCACTTTCGCTACCTAATAAATTTTTCCGATAATTATTTTACTTTTTAGGAATAGCATATAATGTATTCAATGCATAATCTAGCTTCCTATAGTTCATTCCTAAACAAAATATTCATAAACAAATACAATAATATAATTTCAATGATGTCTGTATCATACAATCCTCAATGCAATGGTTTCATAGATTGATATAATAATAAGTATTGGCATCGGTGTGGTTATTTTATATTTACACTTAAAAAGTGAAAAAAATGTACAGAATATTATGATGAAAAAGAGATTTTAAAGTTATAGAATGCATTTTTTGTTTCTACGCCAACTGAACTATAATTGGTCTCATGATGACTATTTATTGTAGGTGCGTCCAAAATTTTCACAAACACTGCGAAGACGTAATTGTACTATAGCGGCGACTAATAATCTTTTGACAAAGTGGAAAGACCCATTGTTTAATGGATAAAGAATGCATATAAGCTATTCAAAAACATTTCATGGCAACCTTCAAGCATCCAAAACATGAATGAATTAAAAACATAACGTATTTTTTACTCGTTTTCGGCAGCCACGATTGTAAGGTGCATGTGGAATGAAAATCGAAGGAATTGAACTCATTCGAGAATTTTTAATTCAGAGTTATGCGGCAAGTAGATAAATGATTATTGTTTAACTAAAATATTAGCTTTAAAGCTGTAAAAAATAATAAAAAAATTGCTTATAATAGCTCGAAAACCGTAGATTGCCTCCGTTTGAAGGTGTTTTCACGAAAAAAGTATACATAAAATACATGTTTGAATTGTTTTTGATCGCAAAGAGCCATTTTGATTTAACATTCAAATGTAAGCTAAAGGTTAACCTAAGAATAGTACTTGGCTTGGTACTTAGTACTAACTACTTGGTCTTAATTGGCTGACATTTGTTTAAATGCATTTTTATGTCATGAAAAACTGTACTTTCACCTGAGAGGTGCAGAGCAAATATGGTGAAAAATTATTAATACTCAAAACACTGCAAAAAGATGTAATTCACAGAATCAATACTGAAAACACTTGTAAACCTGTTGACTATTTGACCACCAGATATAAAATGCACCAGCTACCTCCACTGTCGTATCTTTTTGTCACACTAGTTTTTCTATTAATGTAGAAAAATTCTTGGAAAAATGAATCGATTGGTAAAAGGAGCACTGATATAGATTAGTAAAGGTCCTTTTCAACACGTAAACGAATTTTACAACATGGCTCATTAGTTCAGAGAATCGGAAAAATTTCAGGGATGTCGTATCTTTTTGTCGCGGAGTATATATATATATATATATATATATATATATATATATGTGTGTGTGTGTGTGTGTGTGAGTGGCTGTGTGTATAACTCTGCTATTTTCCCATTACCCGACATATGCGATACGTGGAGTTATTTTCGACGGTATGAATAAGGAGTGGTCGTTTTCTAGCGTTACGTGTTGAGGAAAAGTATATTTGATGTATGGGCCAATAGCATGCAACCATAATTTAGTAGTGGCTTGGTAGTTGAAGTTTTTTATGTGTGTAAAATAAGCTGCCTTTCAGGAATGTCATATATAAAGAATCGTATCAAAAGTCGAACGTGTTTGTGGGTTGAAAATACAAAGCAGAGATGCGGGTAAGTTAAGAAGCTGTATGCAAGCTGTTTTGTTTCACAGTTCCTAGTTAATGCCTAAAACAAGAACCTTATACGTTTCATATGGAGCGCTTGACATATCAGCTTGCAACTATCCGATCCGTGTCGTAATTAATAAGATTGACTCAAGATACCATGTGATTCGCTTTTTTTTCAAAATTTGAATTCTTGAATGGAATATTGATAGACGAATTTTTTTAGAAGTATGAAAGTATAGTGGTTTTCAAATTTTGTTAACAGCCGAAAATTTCATTAATCTGAATTTGCTTTCCAATTTTTTTTGCCAACCTCGCCATTATATTGTTGAGTCAGCGTATATAGACTAGTCATCAATTTATTTAAAAAAATGCTGTTCCATGATAAATTCAGCCAAGGCGTCTCCATACTGTAAGAAAAACCAGTTGACACAAAAGTAATTTGTTATCTAACTTTGCACTATATGTAGTTCTTGTTATGGACTCGAACATACAAATTAAACTCTTATTTTTGATAAGCAAATGTTTTGAAAGTTTCTTAATGAACAAAAAACGTTGTTTCGTATGTTCACAGTACATATTCTTGCAAAACAATAAACAGCTAATGTATTCAAGGAGTACTTGCGGTTTGTTTTTTAAAATTCCAAAACAGCGCCACTAAATTTATTCAAAGTTGAATAGAATCTTGCAAACACTAATACGCTTTAGTCGACACCTTAACATGGCCGATCCAGTGTTTGGTTCGCAAAATATAGTTACTTTAAAAGGGTCAAAACGAGGAAACCATTCGAACGATGTTTCGCAAAATCTAATCAGCTGGATCAATTGCAAAAAGGAATAATTGAAACAATTAATTCTCTACGAAACCATACTGCACCAGATCCTGAGGTATCTTCGTTCATGACGTTAAATTAATCAAAGAAAATATTGCTGATACGCTCGCGAAATTAATAAATAAATGTATTTAGCAGGGAAGATTCCCGGAATACTTAAAATTCTCTGCAGTTATACCGATATTTTAAGGGGGTGATGAAACTGACCCAAACAATCACAGACAAATCTCACTCTTGAATTCCTTAAGTAAAATCTTCGAAAAAATTGTAGATTCTCGAACCAAAGAATTCTTATTGCAAACTGAAATCTTGGTTAGAAACCAGTACGGATTTCATGCGGGCAAAGGTACAACAGATGCCATGCCTGATGTAACTAGACTCGTAAATGAATACTTGGATAAGGGCAACTACGTTGCAGTAGTTTTCGTGGACCTGAAGAAAGCCTTCGACACAGTTACACATGAAACTTTAATCAACAGGCTCGGCGAATATGCAATTTTTGGAAAAGCAAATAAATTTATACGCAGTTACTTGACGGATGGATTTCAAAATACACCAATTGGAGGTGTCAAAAGCAAAACTGCTGAATTAAGCAAAGGTGTTCGGCAGGGCTCGATCCTACGACCAACGCTATTTCTACTTTATAGCAGCTCCTTAAAAAGGGTAAACCTTGTTACGAAAGTGGTTATGTACGCTGATGGCACTGTGTTCGTATACTCAGGTAAAAATAATCTCGAAATTGAACAAAAAGTAAATACTAATTAAGACAAGTATTGGCATTGGCTTCCACAAAGTACATTTGCAATAAATGCGGCGAAAACAAAATATATTATTTTCAAACAAAGGAACAAGACTGACATACAACCACACGTGAAAATCAATGATACAAGCCCCCAGAGAGTAGAACAAATAAAATATCTAGGACTTCTAATAGACGCGAAACTAACATGGACTCCACACATAAATGATCTAAGGAAAAACTGGCTCTTTTCATTGGTCTTCTACGTCGCTTCTACTTTTTATCAAAAAAATAGAAATCCAAATCATATATGCGCATCTCCTTTCCAAAATTTCTTACGGCATCTTAAATTGGAGCCAAACTTCTAAAGGTAACCTCATGATCATCTCCAGACTAGTAACCAAAGCGTGTAAGACCATTTACGACCATTTCAACTCCAACGAGCGAAGTTTCAAAACAGCCCTAGAATTGAATTTGCAAGGCATGATTTCCATGGAAAGAACTAAATTAGTACTTAAGAATTCACACCGTAATGAGTATACCGCTGTAAAATTAGATAAAATTGAGGTGAAAACACGTACAGAATGAGAAACATGAATAGTATAGCTATCACATTTGCCAGAACTGATCGGCTAAAACAAGACCGCTTCAACAAAGCAGCCAACTTTTACAATACACTACCGGACAAAATTAAAAACATAGGGAACCCATCTTCTTTTAAAACGACACTAAAAAATATCTCCTTCAGGATCAACTTTGCAAGTTATAAGTACAATCAGCTCCACTAAAGTCAAAGCCAAACATGCAATTAACAGGAAATAATTCATAAACATATAGTCTTAATATTAATCTAAATAAAAGGACACTAAAATTTACAGATTTGGTACTATCCCTTATACATTCTTATCGTCTGGGAAGTACTATGTCCTCAAAATTTTAAATACGGAGAATTACTAACTTTTGATGGAGAGAGTGATTGAAGGAAACGGAGGTGGTTTTAGTCGGTAGAAATCCGGCATGCCGAGAGGCAGGAGCTGATCGGTATCTTTTGAAGATTTCCACCTTCGAACGTTGAAAAAAATACGTTCTCATTGATATTTTAACAAGGTTGATATTACCTTTTTAACTTCCCAGTATAAGGGAAGCTCTTGTAATCGCCTCGAAAATCGAAATTGAAATTTTAAACATTTCTTTACGTTTTGAGGTCTATAGAGTGTATATAAAGTGTTTTTAGAAAGGGAGATGTATGTGTGTGTGTACGTACGTTCGTGGACACATTTTCTACGAACATAACTCACGTAAAAAAGTCGTATTGACTTCTTTGAGACGTCAATCGAAGCGCCATTGCAATTTTAAGAGCTGATTAGTTTTTGGGATACTTCGGTCGGGGGGTTTGTTGTTTTGCCCCTTTGAAGGTCATTTCTGTCATGCGTTATATCTCGCGAACCAAACATACGATTTGCATGATTAAGCTGACAATCGACGCGTATTAACATTTGTGTGAATCTGTCTAATTGTGGAAAAAAATGGTGTAGCCGTTTTTTAATTTAAGAAAAAAAGTGCAAAAAATTAGGTTTTTTTATAAACAATAAATTTTTAGCCTGATTTACGAAAGACAGTATTCACTTTTTATAAAACCTATATACTTCAAGCAGTGCTTGTAAAAACAACATCAAAACTTTTTCTCATGACTACGTAAAAAATTAAATAAAAAATGAAAAATCATTAACTGGCATCATGATCTTCAAGGTAATTTCTTCTATTCACTATATCTTACGAACCAGATATAATATTTGCATGGTTAAGGTGCCAATCGACGTGTTTTAACATCTTTTTGATTATTTTAACATTATAAAAATCGGTTTCAGCGTTTTTTTAAAAGGGTTCTTCTGAATGATATAACCTTATATTTTTTATTCTAAATATTTTGTTGTAAAGTCAATCGAAGTTTTGAAATGTTTGGATAATTTGAGCAGATTTTGAATAGTTTAGCAGTCTTTTAATTTAAGAAAAACGGCTTAAATTTTGAAAACCATCACAATTTCAATCAAATTTGCATATGTGGTAATCAATCATCATCACCCGTCCACCAAAAGCCTTACGTAATCAGTGGATGCTCACGTAGATGATATGATTAATATTAACTCATTCCTGTTACTGCTATGAATACCTCTCATTGTTATTACTTAAAGTAGTATTATTTTCAAAATTATTATTGTGTTTAATGTTGTTGATGTTTATGTAGATATTGCTGGGAAGTTGACCGTGTGGACCTCAAGGGTCGCACTTCGCGGCTTGTTTCGTTAGTTATCGTCGCAAAAATAAATGACCGTGAATGTATGATCCTTTAAATCTTTAAGTAAAAAAAAATTCCGAGCATGCTAACAAAAAAAATTAATTGAGTTAATTAATTTCAGATGATCAGTTGTTACAGCATTGAATTCAGTTGCAAAGGAAGTTAAAAGAAAACAAATTTTGCAATTGTAAAATTGGAACTATATATGTAACATGTCCATCAAAAAAAAGTATGCAAGATAATGTTGAATTTCAAATCATCATGATAACTAGTTGCGCGCAACACGGGTGTTACACTATGGAAACCTCGAAATACTAATTATTAAGAAGTTGGAATCATGACCAGAAATGATGAACAGATTAGTTTTAATATAAGATTAGATAACAGATCTACCAATACTGTGAAAATAAACACCGATTCGTTAAAGAGTGTGGCAACTACAATTGGCATATGCCATCAAATAGTTTCAAAAAGTATTAAAAATTATTTGGAGCTATATGAAAACAAATCATGAAGTGCCATAGCAGTTACATCTACATAAATAATGAAAATATAAGACATAATATTAAGACAAATACTATATTTCTAAATAATAATAAAGATAAGAACTCATTACAGTAAGTAAATGAAATAATATTAGTTGTATCTATTTAAGGAGTGTCTATTGTTTAAGCTATCATAAAAATACAAGAAAGGTGAGAAAGATAATTTATAAAATATCTAATATTTGACACTTTTTTTACATCATTTAACAACAGCTCAACTGAACTTTTCAACATTTCGAAGAATCATGGAAATGCTAATGAGCTTAGATTGGCACATCAATGAAGTAAAGTTAACGATCCATTTGTGAGATATCCTGTGTTACAAAAATTTCTTTGGAAGAGAGGGGGTGAGGGGATGTCAAATCAAAAAACAAATTGCTTGATCAAATAATATTAAAATTTAATCAGCTTGCAAAGTTAGAAATAGGCTTTGATTAGCACCTCAATGAAGTTATTAAAACTTTTCATTCGAGTGCTATTGTCGTAGAAAAAATTCCAACACACGTGCACTCGTACGTAACTACGCATGTATGTACTTATTATTACACTCATACATCCTTACTTCCAAAAATACTTTTAAACTGCTACTTTTATAATACTCTAAATATTAATAATAGTAACCACAAACAAACAAAATCAACCTTTTTTTTGTTGCATGAAGTTTTTCTACTATTGTTTACTAACTTGGGTGCGCTGATTTCAAATCTACCCTCAGATGTTTTGTAGCAGCTCTAGTTAGTGAGATACAGGTACCGTCTTGAATTTACATAAGTAATCGGTAGTTTCTATCCATAGCGGTGTAACTCAACTAGTTCCTTTATAAATTTCGTTATGTCTTCCTCAAGAAGGACGTGTTTAAATAATCCTGATTGTTTTTGTGTTATTTGTGGAGAATATATGTTCCAGAAATTTCGTTTAAATGTGTCGGACTATGTGAAAAAGGCATACTTCGACTACTTTGAGTTTCCGTTGCCGTCAAACGCTAAACCTTGGATGCCAAGTTTGGTATGCAAAAGTTGTGTTGAATCTTTGCGACTGTGGGAAAACAAAAAAAGACCCACTTTGAAGTACAAAGCTCCTATGATTTGGCGTGAACCATCCAACCATCATGACGACTGTTATTTCTGTGTTACGAAAATCATAGGAATAAACCACAAAAAATGCTCTAAGTGGATATATCCAAACTTAAAATCTGCCATTAGATCAGTCTTGAGTATTAGTGACACATCAACACCACAGCAACCATGTACATCTTCGGAAAATCCAGACCAGTGCAGGGGACAAACCGAAAACGACGACAGTGGTAGCGACAGTGATTTTGATTGCTACGGTAGTCCCCGACCACTTAATCAAGATGATCTAAATGACTTGATCAGGGACCTTGGACTGTCTAAAACGGCATCAGAATTTTAGCTTCCCGATTGAAAAAAAAATTGTTGACCAGAGAAACGAAGATATCGTACTACCGTAACAGGGAAAAGGATTTACTTCCTTTTTTTACTAAAAAAGATAATTTTGTGTTTTGTGCTAATATTCCGGGCTTGATGACTGCAATGGGATTAAAAGCCTATAATCCAAATCAGTGGCGGTTGTTCATTGACTCGTCAAAACGAAGTTTGAAATGTGTACTTTTACATAATGGTAACAAACTTGGTTCCTTACCTATTGCTCATTCTACAAAGATTAAAGAAGAATTTCCTATAATATCGTTAGTTCTTAGCAAAAACAAGTACAAAGAATATAACTGGGTTGTATGTGTTGATTTTAAAATGATAAATTTTCTCCTGGGCCCACAAAGTGGCTACACAAAATATCCCTGTTTTCTATGCTTATGGGACAGCCGAGCTTAAGCTGAGCACTGGACAAAAAGAGACTGGCCATCCAGGGAGGCTTTGATTCCCGGTAAGCAAGATGTAATTAATGCTCTACTAGTATCCAGAGACCGAATTATATTGCCTCCTTTGCATCCCTGTTTTCTATGCTTATGGGACAGCCGAGCTTAAGCTGAGCACTGGACGAAAAGAGACTGGCCATCCAGGGAGGCTTTGATTCCCGGTAAGCAAGATGTAATTAATGCTCTACTAGTATCCAGAGACCGAATTATATTGCCTCCTTTGCATATAAAACTGGGGTTGATAAAACAGTTCGTAAAAGCTCTTAACAAAGATGGCGAATGTTTCAAAAACATTGAAAAAGTGTTTCCAAAATTGAGTAGGGAGAAAATCAAAGGTGGTCTTTTTGAGCGCCCACAAATCAGGAAGTAGATAGATGATAAAAATTTCATCAATCATCTGTCCAACTGTCGAGAAATATGCATGGGAAGAGTTTGTTTGGGTAATGAAATTTTTTTTGGCCAATAGAAAATCTGACGGCTACATTCAGCAAGTTGAACAGTTGCTGATACACTTCCAGCGGCTTAGATGCAACATAAGTATTAAGCTTCACTATCTTCACAGCCATCTCGACTATTTTCCTGAAAATCTCGGTGATCTGAGCAAGGAACAAGGAGAGCGCTTTCACCAGGATATTCGCACTATGGAGGAGAGGTATCAGGGGTACTGGAATGAACATATGATGGCTGATTATTGTTCGAGCTTTCAAAATAGTACTCATAATACATCTCACTCTAGAAAATCCAAAGAAAGGAGATTTTAATCAGAATAAATATATTTAATAAATTTTTTAAACTTAAACGATGTGCATTCCAATGAAAAACCCTGCCATTTCGTAACTCCAAAACTAGAGCTGCTACATAAAAACGGCATATATTTTTGAAATCAGCGTGGCAAAATTATTCAGATTCATGTAAAAAATCTCATGCAACAGGCATGCTGTTTTCCAATGTTATGTAAGTATTTTGGTTTTTAAAATTTTTAAAAACATTTAAGCTAAGTTTGTTGATTGTTGATCGCACACCATGAACAAAGGTACATACCCACATACGCACACATGTCGACTTCTTTCTAAAAAATTTAAATTACTCCTGAGATTTTTCGGGAAACTTTCCATATATCAAGAATTTAAAGACAAGTTATATACATTTTTTTTCCTTTTTAAATAAACTGTTTTTGGTATTTTTTTTAAATACGAGGTGATCGATACTATTATTGTGCAAGGCGTAAATGTTCTCATGCAAAGTAAAATTTGTTTATATAACAATTTTTTTTAATGACATAGTTATTTATACTGGTAAAATTCATTCCGACGGTACTCCAAGAGTTTGTGTGAAATTTGTAAAAATCTAACTACGAACTAACATGCATGGAAATTTTTTTCTAACAAAGTTATTATCAACTTAATTACAACTTTCGTCTACCGGCTAACGGTTTCATATTATTTGTGAATTCCAGCTTAATATCACATTTTGTTTACAAGGTAGAGTCTTATGGTTGACAAATGAACAATGCTGATGCAACAATAGATTTCCGTTGGACCTATGGTGCAGAACACTAAAAACAATTTTTTACTGCTGAAGTCAAAATTTGGGGGATGAAATAGATAAAAAAAACCTTACATCTAAATCACAAGAAACAAAACTTGGTAATTTTGCGGTACTTTTGCACTAAAATAGAACTCTGAATATAATTATTAACAAAATTCATGCTAAATATCATTCACCACCTAAAAATTTCTTTGAAAAAAGTTTTAAAACCCTTAGTCTTATTCGTGTCTATGAATTATTATAATTTTTATTTCCAGTTTATCAAAAAGACTAAATTGGATTCAATTGATACTTCAGCCTTTCAGTAATGTTTTAAACCAAGTGAATATTGTTTATTTGTTTTGTATTCATTTTTCAAACTATTTTCACTACACAAAATAATTAAATAATATTGATTTTTACTATTGAAAATCAATTTGAAAATAATATTAAGGAGTCGCTAGCACCAACCAGAATTGTTTTGAACAAAACCGTTATATTTTATGAAAATGTCATTGTCTTTTAGCCCACGTCATCTTATTCACTAGTTGATTAAAAATAATATTATAAGTTGTTCTACAGTATTTTCGCTAAGCTTTGGACATATTCAAGGTAGTTGAATATGAAAAATTATTCAAATATTTTTTTAAAATGAAAATCTTCATAGCACTCACATGTTGCAGCATCCTAACTCACTAGTTTTATAATGCAATCTAAAATTGGAACAGAAACTTTTGTATTGCTGACAAATTTTTATTTATTTTCAAATATTTCTTGAATGTGGATTTGACTAAATACGAAAAATTGTCGTGGTAAGCCGGGTCAGCACTCACCTTTCACCACAAAAGACATCCATAATCCTGACAATAGCAGCAGTTTCCACATATTCTCGAAATATGTTTTATGTATTTCTACGGACGTATCCACATGTCGGGTCAAAATTTAATCGACCGGAAAAAGTGTGTGGGTAGAATTAAGGCTCCGGCTTAACCGCTTTATCACTATTATTCAAAAATTTCTGATATTAGAGGACTTGTAAAATGGATATTACTTATTTTCCTTTTTCACTTGGCACCTTACACTTTACACACGAATACGATAGGTTCTGGGAACATTATTAATTACCAAATTTAATTTTTTACCCTTTCGACATCGCAACAATAGGCAAGAACGTAAAACTTCAACTCACATTTGGGAACAATCGACACTTAGTACATGACAAAAACCAAAGGAATAAATAATTGGTTTAATGCATGGTACGATACAAACACCTTATTCTTGGGCAAAATAATTAATCTTCATTCGGTTATATAAAAAGGAGCCCAGCGGAATCATAAGGCAAACTAGCAAACATACTCTATTTGCAGCACAATAACTTCAAAAATAGATCACACAATCTGCAAATATCAAATTGCTGGTACAAAAGTATAAATTTCATGAGCTGATACGGATTCCGTCTTTTGGAAAATAACCTTTTCGCGAACTTTTTACAAGCTGTTACGAACCGAACTTTCTAATACCTTTTCATCTTCAGGGCAAATCAAACACTGATTCTTTCACCACATATCCTCTGCATTTAACTGGCGGTATTTCTTGAAAGTTTTGTTTATTAATTGAAGAGAGAGCACAACGTTTTATTTCAATAGCAGTCAGCATTCTCTCCAGACATCAGGACTCTGAGGGACTAAACAAGCAAAAAGCTTTCATTTCAACACAAGGATTTCCAGAAGGGAAATTCACTCAGTTTGGTCTAAATTGAAGGAGAACAAGCTTTTAGCAGTCTTACTATCGGAACGTACTTCTTTCCTTCCATTTAAAACTTCCCTCAAGAATAAACTTTGACAAACTTTTTCAGGACAGCAAATTTATTTCCACAAACTTTCCGCTTGCTCTTTCAATAACCACAGCATTTTTTTGCATTTGCCAATTATTACGAAAAATAAAACTCAAAATAACAAAAAAATACACCATATTTTCAACTTTTAAACAAAACAGTTTTCTAAAGGAATTGTTCAGCTACAAACGAAATGCAACGTGGAAATCCTTGAATTTTGAGGTAAAATCTAAGCACTCAAGTTATTTGAAAAGCAAGCACGCATTTTTATCAGGTCCTTAGTGGCATATCTTAGCATCTTTAATACACCTGTTTGCGTTGTAAGCTGTTAATTCCAGCTCAAAAAGTCTTTATATTGGTTGAATGTAAATTATGTTGAAACATATACATACTTTTGGGAGGCTGAAGCATATACTGAATCAGAAATTGGTATTTGCTACGAGATAACTGAGGCGATAAAATGAAGGAACATTCTACATTTGGAAAATGGTTGCGTATAATGCAAAATTTGAATTTTTTTTATTTTGATAACATCATTTGATTGCTTGAAAACAGGTAGTTCTGCGACAGAAAAATGTTACCTTCTCAACTTCAATATGTTTTATTCTGCCAGAGAATAAAAAGAATTTTGAATAATAAGCGTCGATTCTATCGAAAAGTCACATTGAATAATATCATTATTAATATTTAGCTAGGTTATTATTAAAGATATATCAGATCGAGGTATGATGTTTCATTTTGATTTTAGAACAAACAGTGGTTAAATCGATGCATAGTTATGAGCAATTCGTAGTTCCAAATTGGAAAAATAACATATCTGTTTAGAGCTTTTATTATTTATTAACAGATTTTGTGCCACACTATCAGCTAACTTAGCTCTAAATGAGTAATCTCGTGGTGGAGAAGCAGCATTATCTGTACATCATAATTTGTCAGATGTTTAAGTTAAAACTTGAATATCTAAGACTTTTAATCGCTTTTTAGTTTCAGCTTAAATACCTTTAACATTGTCTTTTTTGCGCGTATTGATTAGAAAAAATTTGATTCACGTTTTCGTACCGAGTACAACAATGATTTTCGTGCTTAAATATTATTGATTTAACAAGGCATTTCACAGTTTTTTTAAAACAGTATTTAACACCATGAACTTTACAGGTTCATGTAGTCAAGTAGAAATTATTAAAAGAGTATTAAATGAAATATTTTATATTATATTTATTAAATCCGATAATTTTCTCAGACACTTCACATTATACTTTTGACACATTTATAGTCATAATGATGGTAAGTGTCATCATGATGGTAAAATAGCATCAGATTCAGATGAATTTTTTGAGATTTTTGATTTTTAATAGTCACATAGCGTTTACATTGAATACTAGACTTTATAATTATCTATTTACAATTTATTTTAGTGTACATGATATTTAAGAGTTGAATTTTTGAAGGAATGCGAGAGTGAAGTTGTATAACAGAATTCAAGAGTCGACTAAATGTAACCCTTAAAGTGATCGTAAGACGTCTAAATGTAACCTGTAAGAGGTGCAAAGGTAGCCAGAGTCCTTTAAATGTGACTTTTATGACACCAGAGGTTCAGGATGGTTTTTTATATATAATTTTTTGAAAACTTACTTTTAAAAGTCTTGAATACATATTACAGCTAATGAAATATTATTCATACAGAGCTTAAAATAGTCGCATATTGCTAAAATTTTCTTAGAGATAGTATCTTACAGTTGACTTGTATTTATGATTTTCTTCCAGGCTATCCTCTCTCAGTATTTTGGACTGCAGATAGAAAATATTTGTTCTTTTTAAATTGTGAGTAGTCGGAGAAGCAGAACATGGAATCTTATGGAAAGAGTACCTTATTTGTGGATAAGTATTGGGAAGCGTCCGTTAAGGTTAAATTTCGATGCATGTTTTGTATTGGAAGAGCTCATTATTGTTGCATTTCTCGTGCAGTATACTATTTTTATAAAATTTCTTACTTTTCCTTTTGTTATTTAGACGCATTTTCTGAATAATCCGGCTGCCTTCCAAAATGCTCCGTGAGTTTCGCAACGGGGGGTTCGCCATCGATCGCCGATTATTTGGCCTAAAAACGGGTTTTTCACGCGACTTTCTCCCCTTTGGGATGAAATAACTCCCGTTAATGTGCAGTGATTGGAACAATCAATACCGCAAACGTTTTGTGACAAAATTACCTTAGAAAAGTATTCCAACGTGTTTCGCGTTAAACGTGAAATTAAAAAAAGTTATGGTGCCCAAAAGTTGTTCCCCCTTTTTGGGTATGGTTTTTGGATTGTATCTTTTTTATTATTGACACTACGCAAAAGTGATGTATGAATAACTTGCTAAAAATTGTATTTTACGCCACGGTTTTGGAGATATGGGGGTGTCCCACTTTCTTTTGTTTTCAAGATGGAGCCCAAACGCCATCATTGGCCATCCCAGGAAATTGAACTTAAGCTAACTATACCATTTCCCACGCATTGCAATAAAAATTTCTCTGCCTTTTGAAAATGCACGGTTTACGTCCAAATTACGACGCTTTGACTGTACTTTAAGGTCTCATATAGTTTGAGTGCTTCCGAGGGTTTGCAATGTTTGTAATTAAGATGATTTCATCTGCGTACATCATAGTCTTAGACGAGTGGGTTGAGGCAATCAAATGACGTTGTTGAGATAGAATTTAAAAAAGGAGAGACCAAAATGACACCTTGGAGGATGCCAGAGCTTACTCGACCTGGAGCTAGAGCTTCATTATTGATTTGAACAAAAAGTGACCTGTAAAATAGGAAACTATCGATAAGCCGACAAAGGGATAAAGGGTATTGGGCAACGAGTAACTTATAGATCGCATCTTTGGTCCACACAGAGTCAAAAACCATGTGTATGTCAATAGAGCAAGCTGCAGTTGCTGATCTGTTGCTAAGCCCAAAAGATATTAAATCGTAAAGTGAAAAAACCGTCTGTTCCAACGATGTTTTAGGCTCCAAAATAAGCTGTTCGTGTTGCGTCAAAAGCAATATAAGTTCTGACAGGAACGGTGCATTACTTTTTCAAGACTATTGACTATGTTTGAGAGCAAACAGAAAGATCTTGGCGTTTCTTCAGAATTGGGAAGAGCAGAACATTTTGCCAAGATTCAGGAAAAAAATCGTTAGTTACAAAACTATCCGTGATAATTATGAGTGGTTTAGCAAAGGCCCAGGCACATTTTTTAAAGATAACCTCCGTCTATTCCTGAAGATATTCAGTTGATAAAATAATGTAGGATTCAAGTAACCTTGGAGTGAGCGACAACTTTCATTAAAATTGAAAGGGGTGATTGACCAATTTTTTCTTGTTAATATGCACAGGTATGAGCCGATATTGCCATGGAGAAAGCTGTCAATTCTTTTCTTGATTCCATCGATTAGATTAGGGGTTAAAGTGATTAAGTTAAAGAATGTCTTCCTCGGTGAAATTTGTTGCGAAAAACCAATCAGATTTCTAGTTTGTGCTCAATAGTTGAAAATGCTTGGCGTTACAATCTTATCGAATCTTTGTCAACATTACATAAAGAAGTGAATCGTCTAGCAAGGATACTCATTTCTTTGAGAACATTAAAGGAGGGTTTCATGCCTTGAAATAACGTTATCATGACGGTCCTTGATCATTATATGGTTTGCAATGTAGGTCAACGCCATGAATGAGAAAATTTGCAAATCGCAAATCGCTATCATTTAAATAGCTCAAACATTTGTTTTCTAGGCAAGTAATTGTTTGCAGATTGTTTTAAGTACATCTGTACTGCAGTTGCATTTCCATTTACGTTTAGCTTACAAATTTAATGACGCTTGGATAGTGTGTGATACCATAATTATCTCTTTCCGTCTTCATGAAGCTTACCATCAGCATGACAGTCGTTGTGTCATTATAGGATCTAGAAACAATTAAGCTTCCAGTGAATCAAGTTGCCTTAAAACCATAGTTTACGAAAATATTATCAAAATTTCTGAATTCAAATCAATAGTCCTCGTTGCAGATTCAAGATGAAGCATCATTTATTTTCTGTGGAGGCTCTGATACGTGAATGTTCTAAGTCAACCATGAACTAAATTTTTCATCCACTGATCAATAAAGTGGTGATGTTCAAATTGAAGTGAAAAAGTATGACTTCACTTATTGATGTTGAAATTTATTTTAATAACATTTTCCTTTAGAAACTATGAGCTCCTGTTTACTTTATTCGATTAAAGTAACTTTGAAAGCAAAAAAAATATTCTTCTTTGTGCTGGTGATCTTTGATCGGAGGAAGTATAAGTAATATAAATATTGCATTCAATAAGGTCTTCATATTATAATCAATTTTTTCTAACCATATTCTTCTTTGCAATACTCATTTGAATTTTCCAGACAAACAAAAAGTGTTTTGAAGTATAAACACCTCAATTGGTGAGCATCTTTATTGAAAACCTTTAAAAAACGGTAGTGGTATGTATGTTTGTAAATGAACGACGAAATTGACAATTAAAAGTTGATGTTATTTCATTAACAAAAGATAAAGCCTGCATTCTTCTACCAATTTCCATGCAATCGGTGCCATGATTTATCTATTATGAAGTCAGCAATCTTTTTAAAGCTATATTTCAATCTTACATTAGCCACCAGTCTCACCTGGACGATAATCTTCTTATACTATACACCACCTCCTTGTTTACTTTTTGGTGCTCAACAAAGCTTGTGGTAGAGTTTTTTCCTCTTGATTTATACTATTTATCAAATTATCAACATCACCAACAAAACAGCTTGCCATTGGAAAATAAAATGCGCCTTTAATCCTGTTGACTACTACCAAGTCCTTCCACAAGTTCTCTAGTGAAGTATGCTGACGAAGCTATCTGCTTCAATACGAGACTCAGGACGCAGCTATGAGTTTTGCACAATGAAATTGAATTTGATAGAGGACACCGTTTATAAGCGTTATTTTATGTTTTAAAGGAAATAAGGCTGTAATAGATGTTGTCAAGTTGATATTTTATAAAGAAGTACATTTGCGTGGAGAAAATTTAATCAGAATGAAATCATTTAACATGAAGTTCGGAAAATGCAAAATAAGCAAATTGGAATTCCTTGCATGCACCACAAACAATGAGATTATGTGATGGTTTTTTATATTTTCTTTTTATTTTATGGTGTGTTAAGTTTTGCGTAATTTTCATTGCTAAGTTAAGGTTATTTAATCATTATTATCCTGCTGAATTTTTTTCCCTCTACTTATAAGTCCCGTTTTTTACTTCCTGCTTGTTGTTAAATCTGCACTCATCTTCGCTCATACGTCTTAAAAGTAACTCCATCGTCTTGACTAATTTGACTAAATACGCAAAGAGAACGCATCGTCAATCTTAAATTATCAGTAGTGACTTTCACTTTTTAAAATTAAATTGATTACAATTTTTTTCCCAAAACCATTTCAAATCTAGTAAGGATTAAAAACTTTAAATGAATTTTAACTTCTTCAGTTTGTGGTTGGCTTCAGTTCTCAAGGATATACAAACAGATTTGCTACATAAAGAACGGTATGGATTTTTAAGTGCTTTTGAGATATGCCAGATGAATTCGGCATCAAAATAAGTGCAAGAAGGGCTGTTTTACTTGACTTCACTTTCGTTTTGCTAGAAGAATAATCCATTCATCGAAATTGTATAGATTCCTGCAACCTCTTTACTGTCAATGCGGATCACTGGCTTTCGGTCTGTCTGCTGAAGCAGCAGAAACATTGAAAACAGGAACAACTGAAACGAATACAATGTCAGCCATACGAGCATGAAAACAGTTTCCGCAGCAACAAAAAAAAACGATGATGGCGAAATCAAAACAATGACGACAACGATTATGATGACAATGGTGATGAGACGTCGAGTGTCCTTGACATTGAAGTAGACTTTCTAAGGGTTCTCAAGACTCTTAATACCGACAACGCATTGAAGTTAAGCGAGCTTAATCCGACTTCAATGAGGCGATTAATGATATTGATTCAAGACTTTTAGTAGGGTAAATGAAGATATGTACATTTTATTACAATTGCTGAATTTTTTTTTGGATTATGTCTATCGGTTTTGATTGTTAAAAACACGAAGACTTGCTGTTGCCAGTATTTTGGTATGAATTAAATTATCATTTTAAACGCAAAAACATTGATAGAGCTATGTATCCAGAATTTTGTGATATGATAAACAGTCTCTCACATAATTGAGCATACGCTCATGAATGAATAACTACAATTTAAATAACTCAAATTGCTCTTAGATTTCAGAAAAGAAATAATTTCGATATCCAAAAAAACATTATCGACGATATGATTCTTAATACAGTTCCGCGAAATATCATAAATCGATTTACGGTTCAAACACGGAATTAAGGAGAATCTTAAGAGCAGTGTGCCAAACTTGTTATGCAAAGTGTCCTCAAGGATCAAGGAGTCAATATCAGCAGAACCAGTTCGTCGTTTTGCGAGATGATGGGTACAACGGTGGAGCTGCTTAAAAACTAATTATTTCTAAACAATATGGAATTAATCAGTTGGAATTCTCAAAAACCCATATTCATCTTCCGAACAGCTTTTGGGATAGTAATTCGTTTTCGGACGAGACAAAAATCATCCTATTAGGTTCTGATGCTAAGCAAATCGGTCGAAAGAAACCAAATACGGAGCTGAACAAGAAAAACATATATCCAACTGTGAAGCATGGAGCGGAGGCTTGGGAATGGTATGGGGCTCTAGTACAATTAATGGTGTTGGAAAGCTGGAGTTTATCGATACATTCATGGAAAAATAATATATAGAAATATCCTACGGAAAAATTTAAATTATCTTCTTTCACGATAATGACCCGAAACATAGAGTACATGTACATATAGTTCAAGAATGGTTATTTTCCAACGCTCCCAAGCTCCTACAAACTCTTCTTTAGTCTCCTGAACACAAGCCTATTAAGAATATGTGGCATGAGCTCAAGTTTCGATTGAGCCCAATTTTTTAATGAAAGTTTATCATTTTCAACATTTCAAAAGGTATAGTAATTAAAGTTTTTGTTGTATTTTATATATGCAAAGGAGTTTCATGTCTTGAACAAGTGTTTATTATAAACTTGAATTTTGCTACTGTAAGATAAGATATTTTGACAGAAGCAATTATTCAATAACTATTTTTTGTGATTTTTCAAAAGGTTTATTAATTTCTGTACCACATACGGTATGATGAATTATCAGCCAAAATTTTTTTTTTGGTTTAAGCACCGTTGCCTTCCGTTTCTTCGTTACAAATATATAAAATACAATCATTACACTGTATCTTATCTCCTAAAGTAATATTCCAAACTAGTTTTTAGTATGAGATCTCATAAGATCTCCCATACCTACGCATAAATTTTCCATTTGGACCAACTTACTGAAAATTTTAGAGTAAAAGCCAGTGTTCCGCGCTGATTATTAACTTCCCAGTATATGGGAAGTTCTTGTAATCGCCTCGAAAATCGAAATTGAAGTTTTCAACATTTCTTCACGTTTTGAGACCTATAGAGTATATAAAAAGCGTTTTTAGAAAGGGAGATTTGTGTGTGTGTGTGTGGACAGTTTTCTCTACGAGCATAACTCACGTAAACAAGGTTGTATCGACTTCGTTGAGGTGTCAATCAAAGCGTCTTTGCAATATTAAGAGCTGATTAGTTTTTGGAACACTTCAACCAGGGGAAGGGGGGATGATTTGTTGTTTTGACCCTTTCAAGGTCATTTCTGTCTGCGCTATATCTCGCGAACCAAACATAAGATTTCCATTGTGAAGGTTTCAATCGATGCGTATTAACAATTGTATGATTTTATCAAATTTTTAAAAAAATCGTTGAAGCCGTTTTTCAATTTATTAAAAAAGTATCAAAAATAAGGTTTTTTCCATAAAAAATAAGTTTTTAACCTGATTTACAAAACATAGTATTCAATGTTTATAAAATTTATATACTTCAAACAGTTTTTGTAAAAACAACAGCAAAACATTTATTCTTGATTTCGTAAAAAATCATTAGAAGTCATTATGATTTTCGAGGTCATTTTTATCATTCACCATATCTCACGAACCAAATATGATATTTGCATCATTAAAGTTTCAATCAACGCGTACTAACATTTTTATGATGTTTTTACTTTAAAAAAATCGTTTCAGCGTTTTTTTACAATTTAATAAAAAAATGCGAAAAATTTAAGTTTTTTCAGGAAAAATAAATTTTTAACCTGATTTGCACAGCTCAGTAATAAATTTTTTCAAAATTTATACTTTTGTAAAAGTTTTTCGAGAGAAATCAGCAAAACTTTTTGCCATCATTCTGAAAAAACACTTAATTAAAAATAAAAAAAATCATTCAAAGTTACCATGGAAACAGGGTTCATACGAATGATATTACCCTTTATCTTTTATTCTAAAGACTTTGTTGCAAAGTCAATCTAAGCTTTATAATGTTTGACAAATTTGAGCGAATTTTGAATAATTTTCAGTGTTTTAAGTTTAGTAAGAAAACTGCTTAAATTTTGAAAACCAAAAAAATTTCAATCAAATTTGCATTTGTGGTAATCAACGCTTTGAATGGTAAAATGTTTTGTAGTCAATGCTTTGCACGATTATAGGCTTTAAAAAGCTTTCATCAAATAAGAAATTGCAGTTTTTAGTAGTTTTGTTACTTAGTGTTCGTAAGATTTCAATTACTTCTCCCATTATCTTTCGTAATGCTTTTTAGTTTTAACATGCAATTAAACCGATTATTGACCCTAGAGTATCACGTGTTTTTCCAACACGACGTCAACCCCGTTATTTCTGAAACCTTCTTTCTTGAAACAATTTTGAATGGTTTCAGGCTTAATTGCTTCCCATGCCACTGCAATGTTTAGAATCGCATCATGTCAAGGGTCGTTTGCTATCAGGGTCTTCCATCTCTTGAAGATAGCGATGTATTAGTCTTGTCATATAACTTTGTTTAAGGACCTTTATGATGCCTTGATGCATCGGTTGTAATTTGCTTATCGCATTTGGAGGTAAGTTAACAAGCTTGATCTACTTTAGTTTAAAATATTTAGGGTGAGTGGGATAGTTGTCAATGAATAGAAGAATGCGTCTACATTTTATCTGGAGGTGATCAACTACAGCTTTTAGCCAGTCGATAAAACAAATGTCGGTCATCCAAGCTTGAGATTGTGCATCATATTTTACAAGGAGCGATCTTACGTTTTTGAAACAACGTGGATTTTTTACCTTCACTAGCAAACGCAACTTTTCCGACCAGATTCTGATGGGTCGGAAAAGCAATTTAAAAATTAAACCGAAATTATCTGCGTTAAAATTGTCTCGCGGTTCGTAAATTTGCCACAATTCGGAAAGTGTTGCCATCCATGTATCAATATCTTGTTGTGCAACTGTCTCCGATTCCCCACTGATTTGATGGTACACAATGCCGTGGCGATTTTTAAAACGATCTGTCCAGCCATTTGAAGCGTTAAAATCAGTGATTTGTAAGCTTTCAGCAATTTTACGCTCGTATTAAACGGCACGACGGTCGTATAAGTCGTTATGAAATATATGAAAACATGTCTCAAAATGCAAGGACTGGAGGGTCTATTGATTACGTAAGGTTTTTGGTTGATGAGGACAGATTGAATATTCACGCGGATCAATCGGTTGGGGCCTTTTTGGTCCTGAAAAATTTTGTATATGCAGTCAAAAATAGGTTGAATTGCATGTAAAAAGTACAATGTATTACAAATGATGGTGGTTATTGAAATCTTACGATTACTAAAGAATGAATCTACTAAAAACTACGATTTTTTATTCGATGAAAGCTTTTCAAAGCACATGATCTTGCAAAGTTTTGACTACAAAACATTTTACCGTTGAAAGCGTTGATACCGCAAATGCAAACTTGATTGAAATTTTGTTGGTTTTCAAAATTTAAGCAATTTTTTTAATTAAAAGACTATAAAAACTATTAAAAATCTACTCAAATTATACAAATATTTTAAAACTTTGATTGAATTTGCAACATTTTTTTATAATAAAATATATAAAGAAATATCATTCGTATGAACCCTCTTTACATGGTAACTTTGAATGATTTTTTATTTTTAATTTAGTTTTTTTTCATAATCATGGAAAAAAGTGTTGATCGTTCCTTTTAAAAACTGATAAAGATGTATAAATTTTATAAACATTTATTACTGTGTTGTGCAAATCAGGTTAAAAAAATATTTTTTTTTGAAAAAAACCAAAGTTTTCACATTTTTTTATATTAAATTAAAAAAACGGCTGAAACGCATTGTTATAATGTTTAAAACTTCACAAAAAGGTTAATACACGTCAACTGACACCATAATGATGCAAATATTATATCTGGTTCGTGAGATATAGTGAATGATAAAAATGATCTTGAAAATTATGATGACTTTTAATGATTTAAAATTTTTAATTTAGTTTTTTCCGTAATCATGAGAAAAAGCTTCGATGATGTTTTTATAAACATTGTTTGGAGTATATAAATTTTATAAACATTGATTACTAGGACTTAAAATTTAGGTTAAAAATTTATTGTTTATGAAAAGAACCCAATTTTTTTCACTTTTTTTTTAAAATTAAAAAACGGCTTCAAGAAATTTTTTTAGAAACCTAATTGAATTACATAAATGTCAATACGCGTCGATTGACTTTTTGTTCAAGGAAATCGTACGTTGGGTCCGCGAGATATAATGCATGACAGAAATGACCTTCAAACCGGCAAAACAGCAAACCCCCCGACCGAAGTTTAGTTTTTTGGACAAAAACTAATCAGCTCTTGAGATTGCAAAGACGCTTCGATTGATTATTTAACAAAGCCGATAGGACTTTGTTTACGTGAGTTATGCTCGTAGAAAAAAATGTCCACGAACTTACAGACGTACGTACGTACGGACGTACATACACACACACATACATCTCCCTTTCTAAAAACACTTTATATATACTCTATAGGTCTCAAAACGTGAAGAAATGTTGAAAATTTCAATTTCGATTTTCGAGGCGATTACAAGAACTTCCCAAGTTAGAAAAACCAGTTCTCTACAATGTCGGCCCAGTATTTGTTGTGCGTTTATTACCGTTCTAGCAGCGCAGGCGGTGAAATTCAGTAAGTATCGTTCCTAATTTCAAAATTCGTTTAAAAAAAATAAGAACAATTATGTGGAGAATTTGTTTTCATGATTGCGAGTGATTTTGATATTGGCACTGGACTGAACAAAAAAACTGTTGGTTTTTAAATGATTCGTCCATTTTCTGAAACGTAAACCCGTTGCATCCCGGATCCATGCAAACATAGTATGAACCACAAATTTTTAAAGCACATCACAATTCAATTTATTCCAACAATGAATCTTTAAAATAAATTCATGAAAACATTTTCAATTTAATAGAAACGTTGCATCTCGATTTTCCAATTGCATTTAACCAACCTCGCAATCGGTCTGTAATATGCGAAAATGAAATTTGATTTTCTACAGTGAAACCATGAAATCGGGGATTCACGGAGATGACACTGAATAATTCAAGAAATTGAAACATTTTCCGGGTGCTTTTCTTTGCCATCAGAATTTCATTTGAATTGACTTGATTCGTTGACTCTGATATCCTTTCGTGCATTTGCCAACAGCATAGAAAAAATTTTTCCCATTTCGTCAAATCCACGATGCCTCCTTGCATGACCGCAATCTTCTTTGGTGAGGCAGAAAGCAGGAATAAGGTAGAAAAATGTCAATCGGAGATGTTCCCATTCGCATCAAAAATGTTGAATTTAAATGTGATGACACGATAAAAATTCAAAATTGATTTTTCTATTTGCCGCGACTAACACCAGAGACCCTATGACAACGATGGCAATGATAACGATAAAGGTTAGATAGATGAATGTGGGAGCAACACGCCATTTTATGAGGACGGATATTGACAAAATTAAATGATGAAAATTTCCATCAATATGTTATGTATTATTCTCATAGAAACAAGACGAAAATAAATTGTTTGTTGATTATAAATGATAACTGCTGGAGGTTTTCAAGAATGATATAGTTTTTTAACCTTTGCTGAATACTGATTAATATTTTTCTCTTTCAAATTTTACTATGAATTTGTTCTCTAAGGTGGATTTTAGAATAAAATGGAACAAGAAAACAACATTAAAAGCTTTGGTATAATACTTCAGGTTCAGTAGAAAAATTATATTTACCGCTTTTCTAACGATCAACAAGATGCACATTTAAATATTTCAGCTGAATCACAATCGTTCATATAATCTAATTCTGTAAAACCCATAAGAAATTTTCGATTCTCAATCGTTTTCCAGAAAATCTCACAAATTTTTGCCACTAAAAAATCTCGTGAAAAACTATTTTCTTGCATGAATTTTCGAGTAAAAAGATGTTCTACAATCATTGCAGGACTCGATTTATTCAAATCCTTACAATTCAAGAGTCGAACTGTTTCACATAAGTAAATAAAGTTATTTTTCTAAGAAACTACGCAATAGGATTGCAGCTATTGCAATTACCGGAACTCGACGCACTACTCCGACAAACAGAAATCCTTATGAGACAGCAAGCCAAGTGTTCTGCGATTCGATTGAAAACTCCAAATCTTGGACATGAGGGGAATATTGACCACTTAATCATATTACGGAGGGATGAACCAACGCCAGAGAAATTCCCTGCTTTCCCCATAGTTTCAAATCAGTTATCCCTAGTAAAGATGACTATATCATGCAGAGAAGTAAAATACAGGAATCGGTCAACATCTACACTGATCGACCAAAAATGGATCGAAAAGTTGGCTATGCGCTTTTTCAGAACAGCTGAAAGCCTGAAACCTGAAACTATCTTTCCGGCTTCTAGACCACTGCACTGTTTTTCAGGCAGATGTCATTGCAATAAAGAAGATAGTGGACTTTTTGAAAAAATCAGAAAATCTTTATAAAAAATTTCAATACAGTCAAGCTGCTATCCAACCACTATCCAATGTGTATACCTCATCCAAAATTGTAAAAGAATGTCGCACACAACGCCATGTTGCTTCACTGTGAAGTGGTCTTTTGCTGGGGTCCCTAGTGATATACCTGAAAATTGTGAAGCTGATGCTCTAGTGAAAGCTTGTATTGACCTCCAGGATTATACACTAACACCTTAGGTCGCCATTCTCTGGCCTGCATTAAGCTAGGATTCAATCAGTATAACACGGAGGCTGCAAAAAGAGTAGAACAACCAGGCAAACTTGGCACACATTCAGCCCAAAACGCATTTGCATTTGTGGTAATCAACGCTTTGTTAAAATGTTGAAATGTTTTGTAGTCAATCCTTTGCAAGATCATATATATAATCAATGGACGCTCCACTAGATGATATGACTGATTTTAATTCATTTCCATTACTGCTATGAGTTTATCTCATAATTTTTGCATCATTAAGAAATCAATCAACACGTATTAACATTTTAATGATGTTTTTAAATTTAAAAAAAATCTTTAAAGCCATTTTTTTAATTTCATAAAAAAATATTGAAAATTAGTGTTTTTTTTTTCATAAAAAAATTAATTAATAATTTATAAAATTATCATGGTGATAATAAATGTTTATAAAATTTATAAACTTTCATCAATTTCTGTAGAGACTAGCAAAATATTTTCTCATGATTTCAAAACAAATTGAATAAAAAATTAAAAAAAATCATTCAAAGTCACCATGGAAAAAGGGTTCATACGAATTTTTATACCTTAAATCTCTTATTCTAAAGACTTTATTGTAAAGTCAATCAAAGTTTGTTATTATTTGCATAATTTGCGGAGATTTTTAATAGTCACAGAACCGCGTTTTAACTTTAATAAAAAAACTGCTTAAATTTTGAAAACCAATACAAATCAAATCAAATTTGCAATTGTGATAATCCACGTTTTGAATGGTAAAATGTTTTGTAGTCAACACTTTTTGAGATAATATGCTTTGAAAAGCTTTCATCAAATAAAAAATTGTAGTTTTTAGGAGTTTTGTTCTTTAGTATTCGTAAAATTTGAGTTACTTCCGTACTCATTTGTAATACATATATTTTACTTTTTACATGCAATTGAACCTATTTTTGACTGCATAATCAATGTTTCTCAAAATCAACAGAAAATAAGTAATAATTATTAGATTCATTGATGAAAAATCGTGAAAAAATACAAATTCAGTGATAATGCTGAAGTGCTAGCGGTTTTGACCGCAACTATTCAACTATTCGACAAAATCTCTTCAGTTGTCGTAATAACAAAAACTGCATTCATTTTTGCTAGCCCTGTTTCGTCCTTCAAGCATCGATATGAAAATAACAAATAACGTAGAAAAGGCTTTGTAACCTGTCCCCCCTCCGATTGATCCACGTGAATATTAAGTCAAACCAATCCACGAAAATCTTTACGTAATCAATTGAAGCTCGCGTAGATGTTACGATTAATATTAAGTCATTACAATAACTTTTATGAGAAGTACATTTTGATTATTAAAAGTATTATTTTTTCCATAATTATTATTGTGTTTAATATTTTTAATATTTATGTAAATATTACTGAGAAGTTGTCCGTGTGGACCTCAAGGGTCGCACCTCGCGGCTTTTTTTTTCATATTAATGGAATTTTTTTGCTGGATTCTCTTAAAAAACTGATAAAAATGTATAAATTTTATAAACTGGTATTGTTATGCTGTGGAAATCAGGGTAAAAAAGATTTTTTTACGAAAAAAATCCTCATTTTTCGTATTTTCTTTTATTAAATTATCAACTGCCTGAAACAATTTTTTTATAATGTTAAACACACCACAAAAATGTTAATGCAAGTCTATTGACACCTTAATTATGGATATATTATGTCTGGTTCGTGAGGTGTAGTGAATGACAAAAATGACCTTGAAGGTCATAATGACTGCTAATGATTTTTTATGTTTTATTTAATATTTTTTGTTATCCTGACAAAATCGTTTGATGGTCTTTCTACAAATATTGTTTGGAATATCTAACTTTTATAAAAATTGATTACTTTATTACGCAAAACAGCTCAAAAATTTATTGTTTATGGAAAAAACCTTAATTTTTTGCACTTTTGTTTTTTAAATTAAAAAACGGCTCGAAGAAATTTTTTAAAAACCTAATAGAATCACAAAAATGTTCATATCCGTCGATTGACACCTAAACGATGCAAATAGTATGTTTAGTTCAAGAGATATAACGCATGACAGAAATGACCTTCAAAGGGGCGAAACAACAACCCCCCCCCCCCCCCCCGACCGAAGTGTCCCAAAAACTAGTCACCTCTTAAGATTGCAAAGACGCTTCGATTGACGCTTCGATACGACTTTGTTTACATGAGTTATGCTCTTAGAAAAAAGTGTCCACGAACGCACGTACGTACGTACGTACGTACACACACACACACACATACATCTCCCTTTCTAAAAACACTTTATATATACTCTATAGACCTCAAAACGTAAAAAAATGTTGAAAATTTCAATTTCGATTTTCGAGGCGATTACAAGAACTTCCCATATACTGGGAAGTTAAAAATCAGTGGTGATTTTCAGTTTTCATTATAAAATATGGCTTACTAGAATCCATCAGCATGTAATTTAGATTGAAGAGTGAATTAGTGATCATATCACTAATTTCTGCAAAAATATTAGACTCATGTATTCAACTATTTCAATAAATACGTGTAATTTGACATTCAACAATATTTGTTGATTCCATTCAACATGATAAAATTGATTTTATATCCAAATACCATTTGTAATGATTTTTTCGGTTATGATTATGGCCATTGATTTAATATTCATGCAAGATTGCATATTTTATTTCGGCTACTTTACTTTTGTTTCACTTTTCTGCTTTGATAGAGTAGTATTTATTGTGAAATAAATCAGTGAAAGAAATTGTATCAAACACAATAAATATCCGATTGGATATTTAAAATAATGTACAATTATTTAAAAATTACTCATGGTTTTCGAAAACACCGCTGCCATTAATGATGAACTCTTCTTGTGGACTTTTTTTTAAAAAAGTTGAGGACATTTCATACAAATAAGAAATTGTGTCTATTATGGTGTACATTTGGTAAAGTAGTGTACTAAATTGTAATTTTTTTGAGCACTATTTTGGGCAATAAATTATCCACAACAAATCGGAACTAATTGAAATTAATAATCAATTGACTTCAGTTTAATCAAGGAAGCTGAAATTAATACCAAGACTTTGATATTTCTTGCAAATCAAAAGAATAACTGAGTCAAGCCTGTTTAAAATAAGACTATGCTACAGATTTGAAGGTAATCATATCATATATCATATCGTATTCACGTACCTACCTTGAAAGTCTTTTTAGTAAAATACTGATCCAAGTATCATTGCAGATAGCCCAATATTCTGACAATGGTTTGAAATTAGCGAAAACACGCCTCGAAGTTCTCAATAATTTAAAATTGAAACTGTGCCAAATTTTCAACAAATTCACGGAGCTTATAGTTTGGGCCAAGAGTTCTGATTGGCATGATAATAAAATAATAAAATGTGATCACTTTGAAGTGGACTATTCTAAGATAAGGTTTTTTGAATTTTCTGGTAAGTCTGGATATTTTAATAAATATCAAAGTAATGTAGTTGATGGTTAAATGTGAGACTCGAATTGTTTTGAATTTTATTTTAATTGAATAATTTACTGTAGAATTATTAATAAATTTAATTTGTTGAATTTTCAAATTCTGTCTGTGTAAAAATGTACCTTTATGTTTTCACAGGTATCTAAATAGAAATTACAAAGAGATGTCATTGAATCTTGAGTATAATCTTAAAATTTTGTATCATAAAGCAAATTAGAAATTAATTCATAAGATTTTCCACACTATTCAAAGAAGAAATTTTTAAACCTTGTACATTTTATTATAAATATTTTATTTATGGTCATTCAAATAACTGCCATATAAAATCAAATATTTTTTAATGGTTCGATCATTTTCTACAAATTTGGAAATGCGATAAGGTTTTAATACTTTAACTCAGACATAAATTGAGGCTCTCACATTTAATTTAGTTGTGTGGTATGAGAAATGATCTTTGACTACGCCGATGGCAATTTAAAATATTTGAAAAATATAAATAAATATCAGCATCCTCTTTAGAGTAACTAGCCATTTTCCGGTACAACATAGGCTGCTGATAACTTTGGTCGCACTTTCTAAACTATTTGAATTTTCGGCTTATTAAACAAAAATCTCTTAAAAGCAGTAATCATTTTCAGGAAATCAACCAAAGTTTGAAAATGTTTCCCGTTCTAAAACGAAGCGAAAATTTTTCCTAAAATAATATGCTCCTTTGAGTTTACACTTCTAACCTTCGATTGAAGAATATTAGAAATCCACATTAAGCATAATCACATTATTCGGGCAAACACAAGTGCTACCAACCAAAATCAGGACAGGTTTCCTTTAACAGAACACTAACGAGTTCT
The DNA here is from genome assembly GCA_963942545.1 of Oxycera nigricornis. Lineage (NCBI taxonomy): Eukaryota > Metazoa > Arthropoda > Insecta > Diptera > Stratiomyidae > Oxycera > Oxycera nigricornis. The sequence continues at coordinate 35,937,796 of OZ012662.1, read as the reverse complement.
ATGCTGTGAAAATGTTCCTAATATAAATAAAAATAACGCAGTAAGTGCTCCGGAAATCATAGTAATTATGGTAGATGACACAATGAAAAAAATTCAAGCCATCGCCTCAGGTATTTACATTGGTCACCAGGAAATTGTTATTTCCAAGGATTTTTCATGTTATCCTCGAGTCTTACTTCCCGTTATTAATTTCCATATTTGTCCTAAATAACAATCCTCGGCTAATTTTTCTGATGGCAGGCAGGATGATAAGCTTGCATATATAGTACGCTGCTTTATTTGGTCAGGCTATGATGTTTCATATGATGTGAGCAAGATGGGGAACCCTCGAGTCCTGACTGATGGAGTGCTTCCGTAGAAGTTAATGTAATGGATATTATAATGGATTGCGGTCTTGACACTGGCAGAAAGAATTTATTTGATTGTCCCTCTCCGTCATGTTTTCAACGAATAGAATGGAATGATTTGAAGTATTTCAAAAAACTTATGACCTGATGTATATAAAATGAATACACTTTTTTCATTATGGAAGTAAGGTAACTAATTTTTAACCGTGATGTGTGTGGGTAATTACTTGAAAAACACATTTTCTGGTTCAACCCGTTAATAATCATGGAAACATAGTTTATAGATTGTGATTTCAGTGTCAATATGAGTTCCAAAACATATTTGTAACTTGTTAGAAGCCACCCGCCTTTATCACTTTTTTCAATAATTTTAAAACGATCTGGATAAACTTGACATGATTTGGATTTTTGCACTCAGTTTAGTATTCTATTTTGTCGAAACAAAATCAATTTCAGTTATCTTAAAATATCAGTGAGCTAAAATAATTTTGATGTAATATCTATCCGGAAAATCTCTAGAAGTGGAGCAAAATGCCTAAAATTTCGAAAATACCAAAACAAAACCGTTCTGATATTTGGACTTTACGTAGTAAAGAATATCTAATGGCTCAAATATGGAAAAAGTTGAATATTTTGTAAACTACTGTATTCAATGTCCTAAAGAAAAAAAGTAACACGACTTTTAATGAACAAACGAAGATCAGGAAGAAAACGATAATTAGTGTTAATGAAGACACGTTTAACATAGTTACCAGCAAAGAAAAAAGATGCTCGACAGCAGTAGAAATTAGGCAAATAGTGAATATGATTCGTAATAGATAAATGTCGATGGCTACGCTAAAAAAATGTTTAAAAACAGCGGGCTTGGAAGGAAGAAAAGCTGTGAAGAAACCATTGACAAGTGCGAAAAATTGGTTCTTTTAGAACAAATATTGGAAAATGTAGCAGCGGAAAAATTTCCCTAGGGCGGATGAGCTCAAATTGGATATTTCTGCATCGAAGAGACACGTGTCTGTCCGAAGAAAACCTAGAGACCGAGTATCTGGTCAGTGTAGAATGCCGATGGTAAAGCATGGCGAAAGAAAGGGGTTGTTTTGTGGTGCTAAGATTGATAATTTAAAGAAAATAGAAGAAGTTCTAAGAAAATAATGAAATCGGGCGATATAAAAATGAAATTCTCTCCACAAGCCAAATATTTCAGGAAATATTTACGTTTCAAAAAGATAACGACCCGTAGCACTTATGTAAACTGTGATGCAAATAACAAAACGGCAAACATGATCTGGCTGCCACATTTCTTGATCTTTCTCCATTAGAATTTCTCTGCAATTAAATGGAAAAGTATGCGAGACGTTACCTGCAAGTGCCAGCGGATCTTCAGAGAAAGTAGTTTAGAATTCATTTTCTGAGGAAACACTTATGAAATTGAAAGCAAGAATGCCACGAATATGCAATGCTGTGATACGTGCGAAAGGTGGACACATCAATGAACAGATTTATAAAAGGAAATACACACAACCTTACATTGAAACAATACAACAATTGTAGCATATGATTCAAGAAATAAAATATTTACGTGTGATAAAATTATATATCTTAGTTTTTAACTTCCCAGTATATGAGAAGTTCTTGTAATCGTCTCGAAAATCGAAATTGAAATTTTCAACATTTCTTTATGTTTTGAGGTCGATAGAGTATATATAAAGTGTTTTTAGAAAGAAGTATGTATGTGTCTGTGTGTGTGTGTATGTACGTACGTACGTACGTGCGTTCGCGGGCAGTTTTTCTACGAGCATAACTCACGTAAACAAAGTTGTATCGACTTCGTTAAGGTGTCAATCGAAGCGTCTTTGCAATCTTAAGAGCTGATTAGTTTTTGGGAAACTTCGGTCGGGGGGGTTTGCTGTTTTCACCCCTTGAAGGTCAACCATGTTATGCGCTATATCTCACGAACCAAACATACGATTCCCTTGAACAAGGTGCCAATCAACGCGTATTAACATTTATGTAATAGTATGAAGTTTCTAAAAAATTTCTTGGAGCCGTTTTTTAAGTTTTTTAAAAAAAGTGCAAAAACTTGGGTTTTTCCCAAAAACAATAAATTTTTAACCTTATTTTCAAGTCGAAGTAATCAATGTTTATAAAATTTATATACTCCAAACAATGCTAACAGAAAAATTATCAAAACTTTTTCTCATGAATACGTAAAAAATTAAATTAAAAATAAAAAAATCATTAAAAGTCATCATGATTTTCAAGGTCATTTTTATCATGCACTATATCTCACGAACCAGATATAATATTTGCATCATTATGGTGTCAGTCGACGAAAATTAACATTTGAGTGAAGTTTTTAAGATTATGAAAATTCGTTTCAGCCGTTTTTTAATTTAATAGAAGAAAATGCGAACAATTATGGTTTTTTTCATAAAAAATATTTTTTTAAATTGATTGACACAGCAAAGTGATACCAGTTTATAAAATTTATACATTCTTATCAGTTTTTGGAGAGAAACCGGCAAAATTTTATTCCATGATTATGAAAAAAACTAAATTAAAAATAAAAAACAATTCAAAGTTACCATGTAAAGAGGGTTCATACGAATGATATTACTTTATATCTTTTTTTCTAACTTAATTGTTGTAAATTCAATGAAAGTTTTAAAATATCTGCATAATTTAAGCAGATTTTTAATAGTTTTTTCAGTTTTTCAATTAAAAACTGCTTCAATTTTAAAAACGAACAAAATTTCAATCAAATTTGCATTTGTTGTAATCAGCGCTTTGAATGGTGATATGTTTTGTAGTCAATACTTTGCAAGATCATATGCTTTGAAAAGTTCTCATCGAATAAATAATTGTAGTTTTTAGTAGATTCATTCTTTAGTTATCGTGAGATTCCAATAACCATCAACATTTGTAATACATTGTTCTTTTTACATGCAATTGAACCTATTTTTGACTGCATATACAAAATTTTTCAGGACCAAGAAGGCCCCCACCGATTGATCCGCGTGAATATTCAATCTGTCCTCAACGACCAAAAACCTTACGTAATCAATAGACCCTCCCGTAGACGATATGATTCATATTAACTCATTCCTGTTACTGCTACGAATACCTCTCATTGTTATTACTTAAAGTAGTATTATTTTCAAAATTATTATTGTGTTTAATGTTGTTGATGTTTATGTAGATATTACTGGGAAGTTGACCGTGTGGACCTCAAGGGTCGCACCTCGCGTTTTTTTTATTTTATCATAAACGTTATATATGCTGTCGTTCCAATATATCTGGACAGCAGTGTATATGTGCCATTGAGCGTCGGAAGGAAAGTATTTTGATATCTATTGAACGCAATGCTATACTAACAACGGTTGTTGATATATTTTTCTATGTAAAAGGAAAAAAGGTCGTTTTTGAAAAAAATATAATAAATAAATAAATAAATAATTAAAATATACTTTTGATAATCATTCAACTGTTTTTCATCTATAAGAACCACTTTAAAGCAATTTCAAACAATCTCGTGATTTTCTCGTAATTTAAATTAGATTGATTATGCAACGAATTCTGTGGGCCTTTGAAAGTCTAAACTAATAAAAAAATACTTTATCACATTGTTTCAATAGAAATTGAACTTTTCGATCATTAATTGTTATTTTATTTTTGCAAGTGTATAAGATTTAGTAAAAATCCAAAAGATCCAATCATAAAATCTAATATAAATGTTTGCTCAACGAATTATTCCTAAAAACAAATATGTATGTACTGCAATAAAATGGGTATAAATTACTGAAAATTTATGTTTCTAACAGCGAATGGAATTGAATACCTAAACAACTTATGGTGCCAAGAGATGAATGCTGCATCATGCAATTAGGATAGGAATGAAAACTATCTTAAAAGGCTGCTTTATTCATCAAGTTCAGAATACCGATGAGATATCACGTTCGGTGAGGTATCGTTGAGATAACGCAACTCTCGTATTTACTTCATTCCAAAGAAGCTTGGAGTTTAATTAGAATCCTTTTCCAACGATGAAAAATGAGGTTTATTATGTTTTTTCTACTTTCTAGTACTCATTAGATATAAAATGTTTTTAAGTCATACCGCCAGTTGAAATCAAAGTAAAATAATTAAAACACTTTAAAAATAAAATTTCAATTCATTGCTGTTTCGATTTTTTTCTGCACCAATAAATAAAAGCTATCCTGCTTCAAAATAGTGAAACACAAATTGGATCTTTTGACGTTGCCGAGTAACCAAGAAGCAAAATCCACAGAGCAAACATAATGAATTAACAAAGTTTGCAGATGAAAATGTTTCACACTATGTTGCTACACGTTGGTTTGCTTCGTTATCGCAAACTACCTACAATAAGAAGGATTGTGATTGTAACTCACGTCCCACTCGCAAATAAGTTAGAAAACAGTGCCTTGAACGGGTGGATATTTTGTAATGAACAAGGTACCCGTACGTATAAAAGATACATACGAGTCTTGTTTAATCCAACAACAAGATACAAGAAATTGTTAGTTTAGCCGTTGGTTGCTTGTTGACGCTTCAAGGATTTGAATCAAGCAAGTTCACTTAAAACGAATTTCTGAAAACATGCTTCTAGGCTATATATTTGAGAAGAGTTCTTGATAATTGATAAATCTTGATTAAAAGTTTCGTACCCATTTATTTTGAATTTGATTAATTTTTAAAATTTAATAAGGCACTGCCCCTAACCTGGCGCCCGACATATTACAGAAATATGCTGCTGTTTTTTGCGTCCGTAGAAAGGCATGTCGTCATTTTTATCTATGATGGTAGCTTCCGCAACAAAAGTAGCATCGACTTTGTTCAATCGCAACATGTTAGGAATGGCAAGAGCTGATTAGCTTTTGATGGGAGAAGTGGTACCATTTTTTTTGTTTTGTCACATCCAAACTCATTTCCATCAGGCATTATACCTCATAAACAAAACGTTACATTGAGATAATTTCGATGTATATTGAAGCATTAGAGAACCCGTGAGATATTTTCTAATTTTATTTAATAAAAAAGTGTAAATGCTTTCTAATCTTTTTCATTAGCAACTAATTTGCACTTTTAACAATCATATTTTGGAAAATCAGATGTTTTAAAGAGCTGGAATCAAAAATATAAGGAATTCCTTTTATGATAATAAACAGAAAATTTAAAAGAATAAGCAATTTCCAGTGCAATATCAAAAACATTGTTGTAATCGGTGACAGCGTATCAGCTAACGTAAATCTTGAGAAAATTTTCAATAATTACAGTACCACCGTTTTTGATATTCAAAAAACTGCAATAAAATGGAAAAAAAATATTTGAAGTTTTGGTTTATTGTAATCACCGCTTTGGAAGATCAGATTTTATCAAGAGGTTATACTGAAAAAAATATAGTTTCATTATGATTGCGAAACATGTTCAAATTAAAAAATAAACAAGCCGCGAGGTGCGACCCTTGAGGTCCACACGGTCAACTTCCCAGTAATATCTACATAAACATTCCCAGTAATATCTACATAAACATCAACAACATTAAACACAATAATTATTTTGAAAATAATACTACTTTAAATAATAACAATGAGAGGTTTTCATAGCAGTAACAAGAATGACTTAATATGAATCATATCGTCTACGGGAGGGTCCATTGATTACATAAGGTTTTTGGTCGATCAGGACAGATTGAATATTCACGCGGTTCAATCAGTGGGGGCCTTTTGGTTTCGCAAAATTTTGTATATGCGGTCAAAAATAGGTTCAATTGCATGTAAAAAGTAAAATGTATTACAAATGATGATGGTTATTGAAATCGTACGATAACTAAAGAATGGATCTACTAAAAACTCAAAAAACTTTAAAATTTCGACAGATTCACAAAAATGTTAATACGCGTCCAATGACACCTAACCTATGCAAATCGTATGTTTGGTTCGCGAGATATAACGCAAAACAGAAATGACCTTGGAGATCATGATGACTGTTTATGATTTTTTATTTCTTATTTGATTTTTTTTTGTGATCAGGAGGGAAAAATTTTGATGGAATTTTGAAATAAACTGTATGGAGTATATAAATTATATACACATTGATTATTTGGACTTGAAAGTAAGGTTAAAAGGTTATTGTTTTTGTGAAAAACTGTAATTTTTTGAACTTTAATAAAAAAATAAAAAAACGGCTGCAAGAAATTTTTTAAAAACTTGATAGAACCACAAAAATGTCAATACGCGTTGATTGACAATTTGATTAAGGAAATCGTATGTTTGGTTCGCGAGATATAACGCATGACAAAAATGACCTTCAAACAGGCAAGACAACAAACCCCCCCGACCGAAGTTTCCCAAAAACTAATCAGCTCTTAAGATTGCAAAGTCGTTTCGATTGACACCTTAATGAAGTCGATACGACTTTGTTCACGTGAGTTATGCTCGTAGAAAAAGTATCCACGAACGTATGTACGTACACACACACACACATACATTTTAGTTTTTAAAAACACTTTATATATACTCTATAGACCTCAAAACGTAAAGAAGTGTTGAAAATTTCAATTTCAATTTTCGAGGCGATTACAAGAACTTCCCATATACTGGGAAGTTAAAAAATCAAATGTACAATGAACTAGGGGTTAGCAGGGATAATGTGACCTAACTTTGGTTATTCTAATGTCGGTGTTGTAGTATTATTGAATAAGTATTATCATTTATATCATAGATCACAATTTACAACAGATTTACCGTAAAATTTAATAAAGTAAAGCATAAAAATTCAATTATCTTACATAAGAAATTCTTTTTTGTCTTATATGCACTTCTGGCTATCAATGCGTTTACAAAAGTCCGTGTGATGGGGATTGAAAACCATAGTTTTTATACTTGCGAAAACTTTTACTTATACAATAATATTTTCATATAAAAATGAAATGTAAAATATTTGAATTAAGAGGGGAAATTCAAGTAAATGCTCAAAAAAAAATCGATTTTTTACATTAAAATATTTTAAATACTCTAAGAATACGCCAAAAAAAGTTTTTAAGCAATATTCGTATTAGTTCTCGAGTTATAGTCCGTTATAGGCAGTGAGGCGTTCCCCAGTTAGTCGAGCACAGCTGCCCCGCGTCCCTGCCTACTTTCTTTCCGGAGCTATTGGCGGTTTTTTAATTGTGTATACCTACCATATTCTTATAAATCTGGAATTCTAAGAAAATGGGACCTCGAATCTCTGACTAACGCGTAAGTTATAATAAAAATTAATAATCAATGGTTTTTATCTACTGCAAACTTCTCAAAGTAGTACCTTTTCAAATTCCATACAAAATATCTCCAAAAATATTGAACCGCTCCGGCTGAAATTTATACCACATTTACAAAAGAGTATTATCCTCTTGTTAAATCTACATGCTTTTGTAATTTTCGAGAAATAAATTGCCTTTTATTGTTTAAATGCGTTTTTCTGGAAAAATTATCGATTTTTTTGTTCAATCTAAAATTAATGTAAAAATTAAAAAAAATTAAAAATATTTCTTTGGTCAAACTTTGAACTCTACATCTCATTTACATAATATTTTTTTCTGAATGTTGCAGGATCTCCGAAAGTTGCGTTAAGTGTTACGAGTCATTGTTTGAGGTGTTTTTTTAATTCGCTCGCATCGCCGCCATTTTTTGTTGAAAATTTATAAAAAAAATATTTTCAAGAGCTTTGAGACATGCACTTCAAGGATTTTATGTTTAAAAGCTTTTAAATAAACAAGATGTATACTTTAAATCAACTAGAAATTAGCATTTTTTTTAACTTTACATGTATTTCTCCCCTTAATTCATTTTGAATGTTACGTGCCATTACAGCTTATTCATTCTCTGAGATATTTAATACTCCCCAGTATTTGGAAAATAATTTTAAGCGCTCCGAAAATCGAAATTGAAATTTTGAACATATCTTTACGTTTTAAGGTTTTGAGAGTGTATTTTAAGTGCTTTTGGAAAAAAGTGCTCGGATACCAAATTATTTTCAAATAGAGATCTTCAGTATATTGGAATGTACCCCAATGATAGATGCAACATTGACAGTAAACTTTAATTTTTCTAACTTAAGGTATATTTGTGTGGTTCTTTCTACTAGTTTTCTTATACTAAAATCTCCAAGACATTAAATATCCTATAAAAAAACATAAGAAGCATGTGAATAAAAAACAAATAAAAAACAAGACGTACGGTGCGATCCTTGCGGTCAACACAGACAACTTCGCGAAGGCATTGTAAAAATACTATTTTGCAATTTAACTTCAGAAAACAAAAACAGTCATTTTTTGCACTAAGATACAGTAAAAATTCAATATCTGCTTAAAAATTATACACATAAAATCTTATGTTACATTGAGAAATATTTGCCTGAAATCTTACAAACCCATAAAATGAATGAACTCTAAATTTCGAAAATGATCCTTACTCAATTGATGCTCCCTTAGTAATTCTAAACTTTAATTGCTTATTGTTTTTATAATAGTTCTAAAAGCACAAAAGCGCCGTTGTTTTTTAAGGGGGTAGCCTAGGTCCATTTTAAAGAAATCGATTTTCTAAAAACATCACTTTTGGATACTACATACATGTAGAATTAGTATTCAAACTGGTATTTTGGTCGGCAAGACCGAGAATTATATAGATACAGCGATACAATAGAGCGTTATAAACAACATAACCTCCAAAAAATAGGTCAAAAACTCGAAAAGTCCGCCATTTTGTTATTTTTAAAGTTTTTGATTTTAGTATGAGCTATAACGACTTACTTATACTTAAATATGCATTTTGAATTTTTTATTGCAGAGGTTCCTGAGTTGAGAAATCTTGTCAACCAGGCTTTGTTGTGGCAATCATATCTGGGCCACATTGGATTATAAAAATTAAAAAAATAAAATTTTTAACACTTTATTATGTATTATTGCATTTGTGAAAAAATTGTAGATGAATAATAGAATTTACTGTCAAAACAATTCTTGAAAATATGTGCAGCAGACTAGAGATGCCCCTTAAGAAAACTTTATAACACATTTGGTTTTGTAAGGAAGTAATAAAAAAGCCGCGATGTGCGACCCTTGAAGTCCACACGATCAACTTCCCAATAATATCTACTTAAATAATAAAAATATTAAACACAAAATAAATTATCAAAATAATACTACAATAATAATAAAGAGAGGTACACATAACATTAATTGGAGTACGTATGGCTGTTGGTGGATGGGGGGTAGATTGGTTTGATTGAAATTCACACGGATCAATCGAGGGGGGGGGGTGGCAGGTTACAAAGCCTTTTCTATGTTTTTTCTTATTTTAATGTCGATGCTTCAAGGACAAAAGAGCGCTAAGAAAAGTGAATGCAGTTTTTGTTATGACGCCCACTGAAGAGATTTGGTCGCGTGGTGGCCATGTGGAGTTTTGTTCAAAATTGCGGCATTATCACTGACTTTGTATTTTTTCACGATTTTACATCAATGAGACTAATAATTATTTCTTATTTTCACTTGATCTTGAAAAACATTGAATATGCAGTCAATAATCAGTTCAGCTGCATGTAAAAAGTTAAATGTATTACAAATGATGAGGGAAAACGCAATAGAAATCGTTTGAACACTTAAGAACTAAAATACTAAATCTATATTGTTTTTTATTTGATGAAAGCTTTTTTAAGCATATGATCTTGCAGACTATTGACTTTGAAGCGGTTATTACCACAAATGCAAATTTAATTGATTTTATTTTTGGTTTTCAAAATTAAAATTGTTAAAGCTATTCAAAAGGCTTAAACTATGCAAGTATTAATAAACTTTGATTGACTTTTTAACAAAGTCTTTAGAATAAGAGATATAAGGTATAATCATTCGTATGAACCCTTTTTACATGGTGACTTTGACTAATTTTTAATTTTTATTTCATTTTTTTAACATGGAAATTTTTTTTTGTTAGTTTCTCTGCAAAAACTGATAAGAATTTATAAATTTCTATAAAAAATTATTACATTTTAGGTTGAAAATGTATTTGTTCTGAAAACCCCCCTTATTTTTCGCATTTTTTTTTATAAAATTAAAAAAACCTTCTCAACGGTTTTTTTATAAATTTAAACACATCACAAAAATACAAATACGTGTCGATTGTCATCTTTATGATGCAAATATTATATTTGGTTCGCAAAATATAGTAAATGACTTAAATAACCTGGAAGGTCATGATGACTTTACTCAATTTTTACTTTTAATTTATTAACTTCCCAATGGGAAGTTATTGTAATGGGGTCAATATTGCGAGTCGCTTTAAGGTCTCTTAAATCCAAATCCATCGTTTTTAGAAAGATGTCTGTGTGTATGTATGTACGTTTGCGCGGATGTGCGTATGTGCGTTCGGAATTATTTTTCGTCTCGATTATCTCAAGAACCAAAGATCACATTGATGTGGGACTGGTTTCATTCGGCGTGTAATTACGTAGCTTAGAACTGAATGAGTTTTCAGCGAAATCGGCCAAGTCGTTTTTATTGAGGATGAAAAAACTGAAAAAAGACAAAAAATTGCTTAATTTTTAAATTGTTGAAAAGCATTATTAATTCGTGCAGATCCCAAATACCTTCAAAGTAATATTATCATTGTCTGTTTTAGCGAAATTGTGATCAAATTTGTAAAAAATGTATTTTGAAAAAAAATCAAGATAGTTTTTTAAATTCCATACTTATATTATCAGGTTTGAGAGAATGAGAGGAGAGACGCTAATGCAGTTAACATTGGATATTGTTATAAGTAATTTAATATTGCTAATAACAATCAAATATTTTTAAATATAATTTAATATTGTAAATATAATGTCAAGTAAATATGTAAATATTAAGGCGTCAGTCCACATTGTCACTTTGAAATTTTTAGTTTTTTTTGAATGATTCAAAAGAATATGTATCTTGAAATATTGTGTAAAAATTTTAAGAAAATCCGGGCATTCTAACTATATATTTTTTGACCTGAACATCACTACCTTATTTGGCCTACCTGCGCGTATAACGCGCTCCGTCGAGCCAACTGCCTTTTAATCCCTTCTGTTGTAATTGTTTGTGAAACAGCTGCTTCGCATCAGTATTCGTTGTAACTGCGCTTGAGTAGCAACGGTCTGATTCATGGGAAAAATTTCACAATTTTTCATTTAAAAAAACTTTCAACGCGTTTTTCTCAAAACACCGTTTCAACGTTTTCAAAATCTAACTCCATCGTATCTCGAAAACTAATAAACCGATTAAAACACAGGTTATTTTTCCCGGAAAGTTCACTAGCCGCTAAATATGATTAAATAGATAATTCGACAAAAGATTCCTTTTATGCGACTATGATTTTATTTTAATTAATGTAAATGCGCATTTCGACCGGCACACCCGGTCTTCATCAGTACACTCTACTCTTTAATATTTTACTTAACCTATATATACAATAGTTACTTAAGTGATGTCCTTACATTTTAAAAATTACATCCAATATCTTCGAGTTGTTGTTACCTGCATCCTCATTCAGCCTCCGATCTTTAGGTACTTTTCTTATCTCGATTGCTTCCACTATATCCAACTTATTAATCCTATCTACCTCTTTGATCACCTTCGTATGTTCTAGCTTGATGTTATGGTCCTCCTTTATTATGTGCTCAGCAACCGCCGAATTGATGGATGTTTTTCTACCTTTCTTGTATAATTCTGCTTCTTTCGTGTGTTCTTCAAACCTCACTTTTGCTAGTCTTTTGGTTTGGCCTACATAAATTTTACCACATTCAGGGCAAGTAATTTTATACACACCGCCTTTTTCTTTATTTAGTTTCTTATCCTTTTCGCTTATCATCAACGATTTTAATTTTGAAATTTTACTCGTTGCAACTGCCTCAATATTACACTTCCTCAGCTGTCTTTTAATAACATTAAATAGCCCCGAATATGGGATACTGAATCTTATTTTCTCACGCTCTCTATGTTTTTTGTTAACCTCAAATAATTTTGACAATTTTAGCTTTGCTAATTTTGTCCTTTTCTTTTTAATCATATTTTTTATAATACTCCTATCAAACCCATTCAATTTCGCGGTTTCTATAATATACTTTACTTCTTTTTTGTAGTTTTCTTCTGACAACGGTACATTCAAAAGCCTATGTACCATATTACTATACGCAGCTAATTTTTGACCATAAGTGTGGGCAGAGGTGGCCACAATCGTTCTTTGTGTACTCATTGGTTTTCTAAATATATCAAACTCCAATTTTCCTTGTTTACGAACGATCCATAAGTCCAAGAAAGGTATAACACCGTTTTTCTCCTTTTCCATCGTAAACGTAATGTATTTAAAGATTCCATTAAGTTCTTTTAGGATGTCTTCTTCTTTATTTTTAGGGACAATTGCTACTATGTCATCGACATACCTCCACCAGATCCTAGGCATCCATTCTTTTTGTTCTATTTTTCTTTCAAAAGCAGCCATATACATTTCCGCTAATAATGGCGACAGTGGGTTCCCCATCGCTAATCCTTTTGTGATCCTATAAAATTTATTACGAAACGTACAATAATTTTCCTGCATGCATAGTCCCGCTAGCTTAACATATTGTCTAACTTTCTTCCTCCATTCCATTGACTTATCAAAATTTACCAACCATTCCTCTAGTTCGCATATCGCTTGCTTTGATGGAGTGTTGGGAAACAAGGCTTGGACGTCGAACGATATTAATAATTCACTCTCTTTCAACTCAACATCTCTTAGTTTGTCAATCAAATCGGAGGAATTCTTAATGGACCTTTTCCCATATACGCTCCCGAGTTTCTTACACTCTGCAATAATCCATTTAGCTACCTTTACCAGACCACATTTTTTTGCAATCATGACAAAAAGTTTTGCCGGTTTTTCTACGAAACATTTTGGAGTAATAGAATTTTATAAACATTGATTACTGTGTTTTGCTAATTTGGTTAAAAATGTATTAGAAAAAACCCAATTTGTTGCAATTTTTTTTAATAAATTAAAAAACGACTCCAACATTTTTTTCAAAAATTTGACAAAACCACGCAAATGTTAATACACGTCGATTGACACCTTAATCATGCAAATCCTATATTTTGTTCATGAGATATAGCGCATGACAGAAATGACCTACAATAGGTCAAAACAGCAAACCCACCGGACCGAAGTTTTCCAAGAGCTAATCAGCTCTTAAAATTGCAAAGACGCTTCGATTGACACCTCAACTAAGTCGATAGCACTTTATTTACGTGAGTTATGCTCATAGAAAATCTTTCAATTTCGATTTTCGAGGCGATAACAAGAACTTCCCATATACTGGGAAGTTCAAAATGACAGTTCACGTATCATTATAGCTAAGCATGCATGTATGCATATATATTTTCTTGCAAAACTAATAGTGCAAAGTGTTGCAGTTTTGTTGTACAAACATTAAATTAAAAATTTCAATGCCTATTTTTCGACTCATTACAATTTTTTCCGTGTAAACTGAAAATGTAGTAATATGTTTTTTATAATTATAAATGAAAAAGTAATAAAGTTTGGTCTGAAATGTCACATCACATATCAATTAGTTATTCAGTGCATTTTTTAAATGCATGTCCAGCTGTAATAGAGGCTTACTCCGAAAACCAGTGCAAATCACGAAGGAATGAGTTTATCAATCAATATTGATACAACAAACAAACAGTTATAGCAACCTTTCACCTAATTTCTTAAAAAATCACATAGATTTTTAAAGGCTTTTCTCGGGAAAGCAATAAATAATAACTTTGAAATTCCGAGAGAAAACTTTTTTCACTTTCGTTTGAAATCCGATCGAATGGCGCGGTTTTCTATTTCTTCTCCACAAAAACAAACAACAGACTCTTATTTTTTGTAATCCTTTCAGAGACGTGAAAAATTCCAATATCATAGATACTTTCATAAGAATGTCTGTTTGGATTGCAACAATGCATCCTTGAAATTGAATTGTCCAACATCAGAAATTGCAAAAGTGCTATTTCATAGATGCTCTACAAATACCTTTGTTCTGCTATAAAAAAGGAAGCAATTCAAGCAATGTTGAAGATCCCTTCAATGAGAAAATTGAAATATTTATAGTCGATATAGTGGAACTTGAGACGTAACGAAACAGAAAAAGATGTTCATTTTGAAACAACAAATCTTAAAACAAATATCAGAAAGTTTTGTTCTTTCGATTTTTGCATGATGTTTAAGGACAATAAAAATCAAAATAGAATAAAAAATATTACTGAGATACATTTTTTGAAAATATTTGGACAATGTACCTTAAAAGTTTAAATATTGAAATTTTTCCAGAAAACCTATTTGAAAACTTTCTTGCACAAAAATTTATTGAAATCATTTTAGAAATGACTTAAGAGCTCCTCAAAAATTGTAACAGGACCGTCAGCGAAATAATGCGATTAAATTTTATGGAAAGTCTCCAAGGCGTCAATTGAATTCAAAATTATTAAATGAAATTCTATGAAATAAGATTATAACATCAAACATATCAAAGGGAAAAAAGTGAATATTCATATCAAGAAAGTGTTCCTTTAGCAAATATTGCCATTTCAATACATTACCTACAATTTGGCAAGTCCTTTTATAAAAATAAAAGAGTTTCTCTATCCTATCAAACAAAATATATCTTGGCAAGCTTCAGATGATCCATTTTTTTGTAGTGGTGGCAGTAAAACTATTAAAAAGATTTAAAATTATGTGTGATTTTTACTTTACAAGATGGATCAAATTAGTGTTGGTTCATGATCGTTATTCAAAACTGGCTGCCAATATTAAGAATACTTGCAAAGTGTTACCAATTGAAATATTAACCCATGCAAATATATTTTATCTGAAAACTTTATTTTAGCCGGTGGAGCAGTTTTTAATTTATCTAAAAAATAAAGTGCAAAATATCATGTTTTTTATTCAAAATGGCCACCATGCGACAAAATCTCTTCCGTGAGCGTAATAACAAAAACTGCGCTCTTTTGTCCTTCAAGCATCGATATGAAAATAACAAATAACGTAGAAAAGGCTTCGTACCCTGTCCCCTTCCGATTGATCCACGTGAATATTCAATCAACATCCTAGCCACCAAAATCCTTACGTAATCAATGGACGCTTCCTTAAATGATACGATTAATATTAATCATTTCAATTACTGTTATAAGACGTACATTATTATTATATAAAGCATTATTATTTTCATTATTATTAATGTGTTTAATATTTTTAATATTTATGTAGATATTACTGAGACGTTAACCGAATGGGGTCACACCTCGCGGCTTGTATATTGGGGTTTTATGGATTTTTTCTCCAAAAAATCAAATATCGACCTTTGGTTTCACTGACAGTGATAAAATTCGGAGGAAATATTAAATGGAATCTCAATTAAAAATACCGAAAAAGCTATCAATCTTGACTCAATAGCACAAAAAGCAGTTCATGAAGACAAGTGTGAATAAAAAAAAATTTACAGACGAAAGAAAACCCAGTTTACAAGTTTTAATTAACTGATTAAAAATTCAATCAAAATTTGTCGCTTGCGGGGTAACATAGATGTCTAGTTGTAATCAAATTCGTCTTTTAAAGGCTCGGTAAACTTTCATTTGCACATAATTTTCTTTAAACTTTTATCATGAAGGTAAGCTAATTACTCTTTAAATACGACACAATATATAGTTACTTTTGTTTCGTGCCTTTCCTTTGAATATGATTATTACTTATAATCAATTCATCGAAACGTTATCAAAGGCTTCAATTTTGTACATAAAACATTGCTGCTACCACAATCAAAGGTATAATTACACTTTCTTGAAAGCTGTATTTGTTTGTCAAATTGATTGAAAGCAACTGTAAAATTAAGGGAAATTACAAATTAGTGTTTTAATGGATTGATTTGCCTCTTTCCCAAGTCGGTTTCAATTTAATTCCTGGCATTTAATCGGATTATGTTTGAATGGTCGGTAAGGGTCTGGAAAATAAAGTTTGGGAAAATGAAGGGAAGTATTCAAGCGCTATGATTTGTTTACCCTCAACTAATAGGTTCAAAAGCTTACCTGTTTCCATGCGTAAATTATTCCTACTATTATTTTTGATATGGCTTAATTTTTTACTTTTTAATCATAGGAACGTTATTGGTAGATTATCTTCTTATGTAAGTGCTTATTAGAGTTTGAGAGATTTGATCTAGTCGGATTTATGAAGAATAAACATTTTCAAAAGTAAACTGAACTGAACTTTACCTGTTTATACACGATAATTTCAGTAGTTTTCTCAAATTGCAAATAAAAATACTACTACTGGAAAAAATAATCAGTGAGATTGTCAACCACTCAATCCAATGTGTGACAACTATCCAAATTTCTTCGTGTTTTACCAAATTTAATGCAACAAAATAACGATAAGTTTAATCGTTTCTTCAATGCTCAAGTAACAATAAAAAACGGAAGCTTCATAAAGCACCACATTTTTAACTTCCCAGTATATGGGAAGTTCTTGTAATCGCCTCGAAAGTCGAAATTGAAATTTTCAATATTTCTTTACGTTTTGAGGTCTATAGAGTATATCTTAAGTGTTTTTAGAAAGGGAGATGTATGTGTGTGTGTGTGTACGTATGTACGTACGTACGTTCATGTACACTTTTTTCTACGAGCATAACTCACGTAAAAAAAGTCTTATCGACTTTGTTAAGGTGTCAATGGAAGCGTCTTTGCAATTTTAAGAGCTGATTAGTTTTGGGACAGTTCGGTCGTGGGTATTTGTTGTTCCGTTTGAAGGTCATTTCTGTCATGCGTTATATCTCGCGAACCAAACATGCGATTTGCATCATTTAGGTGTAAATCGACGCGTATTACTATTTGCGTGAATCTATCAAATTTTGAAAAAATTGTTGGAGCCGTTTTTTAATTTAAGGAAAAAAGTGCAAAAAATTAGGTTTTTTCATAAACAATAAATTTTTAACCTGATTTGCGAAGCACAGTAGTCAATGTTTATAAAATTTATATACTCCAAACAGCGTTTGTAATAACATCATCACAATTTTTTGCCAAAAATGCAAAAAATACTAAATAAAAAATAAAAAATCATTAACAGTCATTATGACTTTCAAGGTCATTTTTGTCATTCACTATATCTCACGAACCAGATATAATATTTGCAGAATTAAGGTGTCAATAGACGTGTATTAACATTTTTGTGATGTGTTTGACATTAAAAAAAAATTGTTTCAGCCGTTTCCTAATTTAGTAAAAGAAAATGCGAAAAAATAGAATTTTTTTCAAAAAAAATATTTTTTTACCTGATTTGCACATAACAGTAATACCAGTTTATAAAATTTATACATTCTTATCAGGCTTTGTAGAGAAACCAGCAGTTTTTTTTATGATTATAAAAAAACTAAATTTAAAATATAAAATCATTCATAGTTACCATTTAAAGATGGTTCACACGAATGATATTACTTTATATCTTTTATTCTAAAGACTTTATTGTGAAGTAAATCAGAGTGTTATAAAATTCGCGAGATTTGAGCAGATTTTTAATAGATTTAAAAATGTTTTAATTGTAATAAAAAAACTGCTTAAATTTTGAAAACCATCAATATTTCAATCAAATTTGCATTTGTGGTAATCAACGCTTTGAATGGTAAAATGTTTTGTAATCCATACTTTGCAAGATCGTATGCTTTAAAAAGCTTTCATCAAATAAAAGTTGTAGTTTTTTGTAGATTTATTTTTTATACAAGGAACAAAACTAATTTGAACTACGCATTAACAAATATAAATATTCTTTCATGTTTAATTTAGAACTGATAGTACGTGTCATATAAAAATGTCTATATTTCCAGATAAATTCAATGAAGCGCATTGAGCTTTTCCAGAAGTTTTCGAAAGAATTTTGTCATTTTGGATTACAAAAACAAAAGGACATTATCATATTCTCCGGATTTCAACTGTTATACGAGTAAAGTCTGATTTATGCTTTCTCAAATGATCATGAGAATCAGTTTATGGATTCTTCAATTATGATCGATTTTTTAAATAATGTATTCAATATAATTCTAAAGTGTGACAAACGAGAGAATAGAGATGACCAAAAAGCTTCATTTACGCAGATATTCCAGTACTTTAAAAAAATCTATTTTTTTTGTAGAGAGTCACAAAAACGTTCACCATTATCTTAGTAGTAAATAACAAAGAATCGTATCCTTGTTTGAAATCGATAGTAGAACAACATCCAAGTAATGATGTCTTGTTTTAAACAATAACTATATAATTTCACATAGGAAACGAGAGTAGGCTGAAACAAAATCCTTACGTACGATCCTTTTCTTTTTAGGTGTCATGTATGATTGGTGAACTTATTTCACTTACGCGGTAAGGGTTAGCCGAGCGCGTTCAAAATGAACAATTTTTTAAAAAAAATTGGAACACTTGCAGGATGTTTTTTTTCATATTGCATAATTTTCTTTTAGTATATTGTAAGCGATTTTCAAGAAAATTTCCAATAAAAATATTACCTCTAGACCAAAATGTCACCTGAAATGTCGAACTCTCTGTGAATAAGTGTACGCTGCGGTGACTATCAGTAGCCTACATAAGTGACTTATCCTAAATCAATGAACCAAAAAAATTAGCTCCATAATTGATCTACTAGCTGATCAAAGGTTTGTTCTTTAACTTCAATTTAAGCAAAAAAATGGCATCTGTAAAGCAAATTATGATTTTTTTCAAACACTCGTTTGTCATTAAAACAAGCCGCGAGGTGCGACCCTTGAGGTCCACATGAACAACTTCCCAGTAATATCTACATAAACATTAAAAAAATTAAACACAATAATAATTTTGAAAATACTACTACTTTAAATAATAATAATGAGAGGTATCCATAGCAGTAACAGGAATGATTTAATATTAATCATTTCATCTACGATAGCATCCATTAATTACGTAAGGCTTTTAGGGGATGGGAGTAGATTGAACTGATCAATCAATCGGTGGGGATCTTTTCTCCGTTATTTGTTATTTTCACATCGATGATTGAAGGATAAAAGAACGCTAGCAAAAATGAATGCAGTTTTTGTTATTACGCCCACTGATAAGATTTTGTCGCGTGATGGCCATTTTGAATAGTTGCGTTCGAAATTGCCATGACTTCAGCATAAACACTGAATTTAAATTTTTCACGATTTTACATCAATGAGACTAATAATTATTTCTTATTTTCAGTTGATCTTGAAAAACTTCGAATATGCAATGTCAATAATATATTCAATTGTAATGTAAATGTAAAAAGTAAAATGTTTTACATATAATGATGGAGAAAGTAATTAAAATCTTACAAACACAGGGACCAAAACTACTTAAAATTGAAATTTTTAATTTGAAGAACGATTTTTAAAGCATATGATCTTGCAAAGAATGGATTTCAAAACATTTTACCATTCAAAGCGTTGATTACCACAAATGCAAATTTGATTGAAATTTTGATGGTTTTCGAAATTTAAGCAGCTTTTTTATTAAAATTGAAACACTGTGAAAGCTATTCAAAATCGGCTCAAATTATGCAAATGGTATAAAACGTCGATGTAGTTCACAATAAAGTCTGTAGAATAAACGATATATGGTAAAATCATTCGTTTGAGCTGTTTTCTAGGTTTTTTTGGATCATGCTAAAAAATTGGATAGTTTCCCTTCGAAAACGATTAGGAATGTATAAATGATATAAACATTTATTTCTGAGCTGTGCAAATCAGGGTAAAAATTATTTTTTTATGAAAATACTCTAATTTTTCCCATTTTCTTTCATTAAATTAAAAAAAAAAACGGCTGAAAAGATTTTTTTATAAAGTTACAAACATCACAAAAAAATTAATACACGTCGAGTGACATCTCAACAATGCAAATATCATATATGGTTCGTGAGATATAGTGAATGATAAAAATGACCTATAAAATCATGATGATTTTTAATGATTTTTTTATTTTTTATTTAATTTTTAACGTTAGCATGAAAAAAAGTTTTGCTGGTTTTCTTACAAAAACTATTTGGACTTTGGTGAAGTGTCAATCGAAGCGTCGTTGCAATTTTAAGAGCTGATTCACATCTTAATTATGCAAATCGTATGTTTGGTTCCGGAGATATAACGCATGACAGAAATGACCTTCAAAGGGTCAAAACAACAAACCTCCCCGACCGAAGTGTCCCAAAACTAATCAGCTCTTAAAATTCCAAAGACGCTTCGATTGACACCTCAACGAAGTCGATACGACTTTGTTTACGTGAGTTATGCTCGTAGAAAAAAGTGTCCACGAACGTACGTACGTACATACACACACACACACACATACATCTCCCTTTCTAAAAGCACTCTATAGACCTCAAAACGTAAAGAAAAGTTGAAAATTTCAATTTCGATTTTCGAGGCGATTACAAGAACTTCGCATATACTGTGAAGTTAAAAAGTGTTTTTGATTGAAAATATTAGCAATTATATAAATTATATAAATAATCGCTACGTAATCAATGGACGCTCTTTTATTCATTATAAATGTACATTGTTTTCATATGATTATTTTTTCGTAGTTTAAAAAGAAATATTTTTTTATCACAATTATTAAACGCATTTGATTTTGTTTACATTGCCGAAAGTGTGAATAAGGATTAACAAATTCGCAAAAAATAAATGTAATATTTTTAAAATTAAAACCAACTGCACTGAATTCATTGAAAATTGTATTGAATCATAAAAATTGTTATTATTATAAGTTTGTATGAGGTTAACTGCTCCCTACTTGGCATGGTCGTATGTATAGTTATTAATATATATGAATGTTTATCTCTTTATCACAGTACTCCAAAACACTCGGCACACAGCTCGTCCAAATGGCAGAAAAAATTCTGCTTGAAGGGACGTTATTTTGGAGATGTTTAATGATGAATGTTCAGTTTTGATCACTTTAATAAAGATCCGGTGTTTGGAAAATAAAATCAACTTGTAGATAAGGTTCTTCATTGAAAAAAACACTCTTAAGAAGATCAAATTATTTTTAATTCAGTCAAAATTGTCATTACAAATTTTACATCATGCAAACATAAATCAGAAAAGATGAGACGAAATAACTTATTTGCTTTATAGAAATACCTTTCAAGAACACTTGACATACCAAAGTGGTGGTGACGAAGAAAAATGAAACAACATAATATCTTACAGACTTGGGTTACTCAATTCTCCTTAAAAATTTCATTTATGGTTGATAAAATTTTCCGTGGGAGAAAATCTCTCGCTCTAGAATTGCCGAACAATATTTTTGTGTCCACTATTCATTAATAAGATTGACATTCCAATTGATCCTGAATATGGTCAAATATCAATGATTTTTTAAAATTTCAAAAGTAAAACCATCCAGAATTAATTTTTTGTGAGCTGTGAAAATAGTTTTTATTCGATATGTACTTATTTGAACTGACGGTAGTTAACTAAGCATTATTTATGAAGCTATTGAATATATGAGAACTTCATTCTTACTAATTCTTTGCTGTCACTCCAAGACTATTTTGTTTAGAAATGTAAAGCTTACCAGTGGTTTTTTATTAAACATTTTGGAAATAAACTGTTTGTTAAGCTTTGTTGCATAGCCATAAGTAAGATTCACGTTTTCAAAAAATAAGATCTTATCTTTTTGAGTTACAGAGAGAACTATGAATGTTGTAGAAATTTTATTAAATAATGCTTTGCAAAAAAAATAATACGTTAAAAACAGTTGTTCCCTCAATCAGCGTCCCTGTTAAAAAAGCAAATAAATATATCTACCAAGACTCATATACACATCTACTTTCATACTAATTAGCATTAAGGAAACTCGTTAATATAATTTGTGACAATTTATCTTTCACTACAAGGAAATTATGGCAAACTTCTTCGTATATCAGAATAATTAATTTCAAAGGTAAAGTCAGGGAGTGAGTTAGTCACTGACGACTTTCTATCCTTACGTAACATCACCTTCTGCATGAAAATTAATAAACATGACCATGAGAATGTGGATGCTACATATACGGATATGTTATCATGAACTTACGTACATATTAATATATTCACCAAGCACGTGCTTCCATGCGGTAGACACCGGTTCAAGGTAAACAAGGACGAGGAAATACATTTCGCAATTAAGGATATGACGTGACAACAGACAATTCAAGGCATGAATTCATTGGCATGCAAGACGTGTTTATTGCAGAAGTGACAAAAATTACTTTTCATGCAGAGAAAATTAGTATGTTCATGATTCAGGCTTATGTAAATGGTAATGCAATATAAATTGTTTCAAAATACAATATATAGCTAATACCTTGCAATAATCTGCGTATGTTATATACAGATTTGAAAAATATCTGCGTAGATTGAAATGAAACGAACATGAGCTTATGAACTTCGCAGTAAATGGGATGTTTTTGTAATCGCCTTGAAAATCGAAATTGAAATTTTCAACTTTTTTTTACGCTTTGAGGTCTTTAGAGTATATTTAAAGTGTTTTTAGAAAATGTGATATGTGTGTCGGTTTTCATTTTATTAAAAAAAAGTGCAAAAAAATCAGTATTTTTTCATAAAACAAAAACAAATTTTTAACCTGATTTGCGACACACTGTGGTCAATGTTTACAAAATTTATATACTCCAAACAGTTTTCGTCAAAAAATTTACCAAAACTTTTTCTCATGAGCATTGAAAGTCATCATGACTTTCAACGTCGTTTATGTCATTCACCATATCTCACGAACCAAATATAATATTTGCATCATTAAGGTGTCAATCAACATTTGTTAACATTTTTGTGATGTTTGTAACTTTATAAAAAAAACGTTTTAGACGTTATTTTAATTTAATAGAAGAAAATGCGGAAAATTAGGGTTTCTTTCATAAAAAATATTGTTTTAACCTGATTTGCATAATACAGTAATAATTTTTTTTAAAGATTATACGTTCTTATCACTCTTTGAAGAAAAATCAGCAAAAAAAGTTTCCATAATTATGAAAAAAATCTAATTAAAAATAAAAATTCAATCAAAGTTACCATATAAAAAGGGTTTATACGAATCACATTACCTTATATCTTTCATTCTAAAGACATTATTGTAAAGTCAATCAACGTTTATTGATATTTGCATAATTTGAGTACATTTTAAAAAGTTTTCACAGTGTTTTTATTTTAGTAAAAAAACTTGATCATATGCTTTAAAAAGCTTTCACCGAATATAAAATTGTAGTTCTAAGTAGTTTTGGTCTATAGTGTTTGTACGGTTTAAATTACTGCCTTCATCATCATTTGTAATACATTTTCCTTTTTACATGCAATTAAACCGATTATTCAATATTTTTCAAGACCAACTGAAAATAAGAAATAATTATTAGTCTTATTGATGTAAAATCCTGAAAAAATACAAATTCGGTGATTATGCTGAACCCATGGTAATTTTGAACAATTTCAATTTCAATTTTAAAAATAGCTTTATTGATATCATTGATTTTCGCAATTAATAAATTCTTAAGCCTACGAACTATCATCTAACTTAAAAACTACATAAATGGCCACTAGGACGCTCAAAGTTTGCTAATAATATGCTAATCATATGCATCTAACATATGCCGCTTATTTTCTAACTTATCAGCACTATTGTTAAATTTAAATTGGAAAAACAGAAAAAAACAAGCCGCGGGGTGCGACGCTTGAGGTCCACACGGTCAACTTCCCAGTAATATCTACATAAACATCAACAACATTACAACAATAAGAGGTATTTATAGCAGTAACAGGAATGAGTTAATATGAATCATATTGTCTACGGGAGGGTCCATTGATTACGTAAGGTTTTTGGTTGATGAGGACAGATTGAATATTCAATCAATCGGTGGGGGCCTTTTTGGTGTTGAAAAATTTTGTTGGTTTTCAAAATTTAAGCAATTTTTTTTAATTAAAAGACTATAAATACTATTAAAAATCTGCTCAAATTATGCAAATACCTTAAAACTTTGATTGAATTTATAACAATTTTTTTAGAATAAAAGAAAAAAGTCATATCATTCGTATGAACCCTCTTTACATGGTAACTTTGAATGATTTTTTTATTTTTAATTTAGATTTTTCATAATCATGGAAAAAAATTTTGCCGTTTTCTCTCCAAAAGCTGATAAGAATGTATAAATTTTATAAACTGGATCACTGTGCTGTGCAAATCAAGTTATAAAATATTTTTTATGAAAAAAACCATAATTTTTCGCATTTTCTTCTATTAAATTAAAAAGACGGCTAAAACGAATTTTTATAATGATAAAAACTTCACAAAGATGTTAATACAGGTCAACTGACAAATATTATATCTGGTTCGTGAGATATAGTGAATGATAAAAATGACCTTGAAAATCATGATGACTTTTAATGATTTTTTATTTTTAATTTACTTTTCTACGTAATCATGACAAAAAGTTTTGATAAGGTTTTTGCGAACCTTGTTTGTAGTACATAACTTTTTCAACCATTGGTTACTTAGACTTGACAATAAGGTTAAAAATTTATTGTTTTTGAAAAAAAACCTAATTTTTTGCACTCTTTTTCAAAAATTTGAAAACCACTCCAAGATTTTTTTAAAAATTTGATCAAATCACGCAAACGTCGATATGCCTCGATTGACACCTTGTTCAAAAAAATCGTACGTTTGGTTCGCGAGATATAGCGCATGACAGAAATGACCTTCAAACGGGCAAAACAGCAAACCCCCCCGACCGAAGTATCCCAAAAACTAATCAGCTCTTAAGATTGCAAAGACGCTTCGATTGACACCTTAACGAAGTCGATACAACTTTGTTTACGTGAGTTATGCTCGTAGAAAAAAGTGTCCACGAATGGACAGACATACGTACGTACGTACGTACACACACACACACACATACGTCTCCCTTTCTAAAAACACTTTATATATACTCTATAGACCTCAAAACGTAAAGAAAAGTTGAAAATTTCAATTTCGATTTTCGAGGCGATTACAAGAACTTCCCATATACTGGGAAGTTAACATTTTATCGTCACACCTTAACCTAACTCAACCGAGGTGTATCTGGGTAATTTTGAACAAAGCTATTCAAAATGGCCACCACGCGAGGAAATCTGTTCAGTGGGCGTAATAACAAAAACTGCATTCATTTTTGCTAGCGATCTTTTAAAAATAACAAATAACATAGAAAAGGTGGTACGATTAATATTAACTCATTCCAATTACTGTTATGAGAGTTACATTATTATTATTTCAAGTATTATCATTTTCATAATTATTATTGTGTTTAATATTTTCAATATTTTTGTAGATATTACTGGGAAGTTGACCGCGTGGATCTCAAGGGTCGCACCTCGCGGTCTGTTTTTTATTCTAATGATTACTTATGAGGTTCGGTATGATTGTATATGCAGGATAGCCTCTAGCAGCTGCCTTCTGAATGTCTAAGATCAAATAAACCGCCATGTGCAACCCTTGTAGTCCATTCGAACAACTTCTCAGTAATGTCTATTTAGTCCAGTAAAATGGTCCAGATTTTGACGTCAACCGTGCATTTCTAGCTGGCAGGCTGATTTTTGTTACAATGGTCAAAGAGCAGAGGCGCAAATTTTTTTTCAAATGGAGATGAATGCAAATTTTGTTTTCACTCCTACTGAACTAGATTTTGTCGCTCGGTGACCATTCCCATTAAGTACTGCATAGACATTGTATATGTACCATTTTGTCAATATATCTTAGAATTACCAATATTCATTTCGTATTTCGTAGTTCATATTAAAATCATATTGATTATTCAGTAAATAGGCGTTGTTTGATTACTTGGACAAATATAAAGTCTTAAGTGAAATTGAGGAAGAAATAACTGAAATTTCACCAACAATTACAATGAATGAACTCAAAATTTTGCCAATGATCTTTGATGGACGACGCTTTATTTATCATAAATATTTATTGTTTATTTGTAGAACTTCTGACTTTGTAAGACATTGAATGCCAGAAATGCAGTTAAGATAGAGATTTTTTAGGAAAATAGATTTGTTTTTTTTTTCATTTTGTTTATTAAATTAATAAACAGTTGCTCAAAATTTTTTGAAAATTATACTACGAATGATAAAACATATTAATTTTTCCGCAATACATCATAAAGTAACTGAAATCAACCAATGTTTTTCGTATCAACCACTTTATTTCAAATGCTATTTGTTTGTGGTTTATGTCTAAATATGCTCAGCAAACCTTACAAAAATGTGTTTTTTTTTGATAATAAATCTTTAAAACATTTGATCTTCCAAAGCATTGATTGCCACTATTGCAAATCTGATGGAGATGAACCGATTAATAGGTAGCACTACTCTAGGAATTTCAAAAAATCGGTTTTTAGATATGTTTAGTTGATTGACTTTAACCCCGCAAACCCTAAAAAATTCTTCACTTTTCCTAAAAGAAGACATCATTGTTTATTTTCCAAAATATCAAATAAAATGAATTGCTAGTCTCGGTCGAAAGATAACAACCGCCTTCTCTATTTCCATCTATAAAAAACAACAAGAAAATGCTGATTGGAATCAGGAAGAGCTTTTTTTATTGAAGCCAAAAATCACTTAAGGGCCCTTAATATCGCAATTTCGTGAAAATACCTACGCTGAAGCAATAGAAACTTACTTCAGAGTTTGTTTTCTTACTGTTCCTTTATGTCAGTTTTATGTATTTCTCTATAGTAAGCATTTCGCCCATAACAAGATACATTTATTACTGTTTTTTTCAAATTTGAAACTCCTAATTTTATGAAGCCCAAAGTTGAAAAACGTTACAGATGCACAGGGCCAGTCAGCGATATGATAAATAAGTAAGACAGTTCATCTGAGAAGCTTCATGAACATGTATATCGAAAGTTTTTCAGAGAAGGAAGCGAAAAGCTTGTTTTTATATACAAAAACAGTTTGATATTGGATGATATCAGGATGCATGTGTTTCCAACTGGGGAAATAAGATAAGAAGCTGGTTGGTAGCTAGATCATGAAAAAATATAGCATTCATTGCAAAGTCTTGGCTGCTTTTATTCTATTTTTCATGATTACTTTGTATCCAAAATGATTCATAAGCAATGTTACTTCTAACTGAAACATATGTTTATCATCATTCAATTTCTAATATCAGTAAAGTTTTCCAGAATTCTTCTTTTTTATCATAATCAGCTGAAATAGACAAAACGTAACTTTGAACTGCTAACTTTCCTATTTAAACTTAACCTTTTGGGTCAGCTAAACGTAATTCTCATAATTGAACATCATTTTTTACTTGCACTATGCAAGTACTCTCTATTGAAATTTGTATGCAACATATTTTTTAAAATGTTTTAACTTAAAAAAAGTTATTTTGAAAAAAAAAACACGCATGAGCCACGCTCCGGGTATTTTGCAGTGTGATTGTTGCACAAAAATCATGAAGTTTGCGTTTTTGCACAGCAATATACCAAAACAATGTGAAAAATTACAAGAAAAAACATAAATTTAATCTTTCTCACAGATATATTTGAAATCAATGATTACAATCCAAACATTTTGTGATTTTTGCTGTGTGCTTATCACAAACGGGCTTATTACATACGACGCAAGACTTCCTTGTCTCTCTTCTGTTTCGAATAGGCTGCTCGTTGCAAATGTAGCATGATCCAACTACAACTTTTCTACCACTAGCGTCTCGTTGATCGGTGTTATCAATTATCACTTCTGGTATTAGCTTTTCGTAGTAACTTTCGATTGCGATTTTCGTTGCATGATTTCGCATAACTTGCTGGTTAGAAAATCGGTCTTCTATCATTGGTATGACTAGGTTTTTTGAGAGCTGGCGTAGAAAAGGTCTGCATCTGTTGATTTTTGTTTTGCAAGGACATGAATATTTTCATAGTAAATTACGTACGCAACAACAGCAGCGATATCCACAGTATTGTTAAAAAAGCTAGCGGCCATCTGCAAGTTCCACGTTGGGTGGAACATCTCATGCACATTTGATCCACAGTATCAACGTCAGCTTTAGTTTTGTTGTAAACCAAAGTCATTTCTGATTTCTGGTGAGATACATCAGAGATAGTAGCATCATTGTGCAGCGTACTGAGAAGAATCATCGCTTTGTTTTTCTTCTGAACAGAGGTGAAATCCAAAGACGCTCTAGAATTTGACGGTTTCATTTCTTGAGGAATATATGTTTTTTAAGGACCGACGAAAGTAACCTGATGAATGTTTTGAATGTGTGAGAGATCGATAACATTTCCGATTATCCGATGCTTCAGTATTGGCATTTTTTCCGCACTATTTTGCAAATGTTTCTTTAAAATGTTTAGATATCCCACACCGTTTGCAGACATGCATCCCCATATCATAACGCCACGGCCATCATGTTTCACTGTAGGATGTAAATATTTCGGCAGTAAACTTTCGTCTTGTCGACCACTTTTTTATGCGACCACTACTTCCAAAAATAATGGATTTCGATTCATCGGAAATAATTACCTTGTTCCAGAAGTCAGTTGGTGCATTTAAGTATTTTCTGGCGAATTCTAGACGTTTTTTTTATTTGCCTTGCTTATGAACGGTTTTTTGCGAACGACACAGCTTCTAAGTTCATTACTTCGTATACTCTTTCGATAAAGTTTTGTTCTCAATTCAACTGAAGCTGCCTGGCTTAGTTCATTTGTAAATACTTTTGGAATTGCCTTGACTTAGCGCATTATAATCCGTTTATCGTTGTCGGTTAAAACTTGAGGCCGGCCCGTTCTTGTCTTGTTAACTTTCCAGTATATGGGAAGTTCTTGTAATTGCCTCGAAAATCAAAATTGAAATTTTCAACATATCCTTACGTTTTGAGGTCTTACGAGTATATTTTAAGTGTTTTTAGAAAGGGAGATGTATGTGTGTGTGTACGTACGTACGTACGTGCATTCGTGGACAGTTTTTTCTACGAGCATAACTCACGTAAATAACGTTGTATGGACTTGTTTGAGGTGTCAATCGAAGCGTCCTTGCAATTTTAAGAGCTGATTAGTTTTCGGACACTTCGTTTGGTGGAGGGGGGGGGGTTGCTGTTTTCACCCTTTGAAGGTCAACATTGTCATGCGCTATATCTCGCGAACCAAACGTACAATTTGCTTCAGCAAGGTGTCAATTTTTTTTTGAAAAAAAGTGCAAAACATTCGAGTCTTTTTCGAAAACATCCAATTTTTAACTTTATATTCAAGTCGCAGTAATCAATTTTTATAAAATTTATATATTCCAAACAGTTTTTGTAAAAAAAACTACAAATTTTTTTTCCATGACTACAAAAAAAATTAATTACAAATAAAAAATCATTAAAAGTCATCATGTCCTTCATAGTCATTTATGTCAATCATTATATCTCGAGAACCAAATATAATCTTTGCATCATTAAGAAGTTAATCAACGCATATTTACATTTTAATGATGTTTTTAAATTTGAAAAAAATCTTTAAAGCCGATTTTTTAATTTAATAAAAAAAAATTGAAAATGAGGGTTTTTTCATAAAAATTGATTAATAATTAATAAAATTAACATGGTGTTAATAAATGTTTATAAAATTTATAAACTTTTATGAATTTCTGTAGAGACTAGCAAAACCTTTTATCATAATTTCAAAACAAATTGAATTTAAAATAAAAAAAATCATTCAAAGTCACCATGTGAATAGGGTTCATACGAATTTGTATACCTTAAATCTCTTATTCTAAAGAAATTGTTGTAAAGTCAATCAAAGTTTATTATTATTTGCATAATTTGCGGAGATTTTTAATAGTCTTCACAGAAACGTGTTTTAACTTTAATAAAAAAATTGCTATAATTTTGAAAACCAATACAAATCAATTCAAATTTGCAATTGTGATAATCAACGTTTTGAATGGTAAACTGTTTTGTAGTCAACAATTTTTGAGATCATATGCTTTGAAAATCTTTCATCAAATAAAAATTGTTGTTTTTAAGAGTTTTGTTTTTTAGTATTCGTAAAATTTCAGTTACTTCCGTCATCATTTGTAATACATATATTTTACTTTTTACATGCAATTGAACCTATTTTTGACTGCATAATCAATGTTTCTCAAAATCAACAGAAAAAAAGAAAGAAATATTTGTTTCATTGATGTAGAATCGTGAAAAAATACAAATTCAGTGATTATGCCGAAGTGCTAGCAATTTTGACCGCAACTATTCAAAATGGCCACTACGCGACGAAATCTCTTCAGTTGTCGTAATAACAAAAACTGCATTCATTTTTGCTAGCGCTGTTTTGTCCTTGAAGCATCGATATGAAAATAACAAATAACGTAGAAAAGGCTTTGTAACCTGTCACCCCGCCGATTGATCAAACCAATCCACGAAAATCTTTACGTAATCAATTGACGCTCGCGTAGTTATTACGATTAATATTAAGTCATTCCAATAGCTTATATGAGAGGTACATTTTTATTATTAAAAGTAGTATTATTTCCATAATTATTATTGTGTTTAATATTTTTAATATTTATGTAAATATTACTGGGAAGTTGTACGTGTGGACCTCAAGGGTCGCACCTAACGGCTTGTTTTTAATTCTGTTTTCTATTTCCCGTCGTTTTATCATATTTCTTATTATTGACTTACTCCTTTGTATATATTTTCCAATTTGCTCATAAGTTTTCCCATCTTTCCTCATATTTAGCACAATTTTTCCTTCTTCACACGTTGTTTCTTTGCATGACATCTTTTTTAGTCACGACACAATTTAAAAATTGACTGAATCAACGTAAAACTTTCTCAAACTAAAATAGATAGACCACTGAATCGATATTTACTCCCAACTGGCTACATAGTCCCTGGAAATTACTGCTATTGAATAAGGAACCAGCTGAGTGCTATGATTTTTGTTGCGGCATTTGTGTACTACGCAACAAATTTTATGCTTAATGGACTAACGCAATGCAATATGGAAATTCTGTAAATGGAAAAATATAGCTGCCTATATGAAGATAATATTTTGAGTAATTTACTTTTAAAAATTAAAAACCATAAATTGTTTTGCTATACAATTAAAGGTACCATGACTTTTGTCGCTGACTGTATATTGTTGTCTGCAAATTGTGACAGTCATGCTTTGTTTTGAAATTTAATGAATATATGGAAAAAAGCAAGTCTCTGTAGAAGGCTTTATTCAATTCAAAGTTAATTCAGTTTTAAATTTCGAACTAACGTCGAACATAAGTGTTGCTTTAAGTTGCAAGTTGCCGTGTACAGAAACTACATAAGCAGCAGGATCAAAGGAGCTCATCATGTATGCTGCATTACCTGAGTAACGGGTTCGAGATTGCTGCACAACTTTATTGAGTGGTTGAAATAAAATTCAACTTGACTAGAAGCTGAGGAAAGCATCGTAGCGTCAGGAGGAGGGAACAGTAGACTGAAGGATATTCAAATCAACATATGTGAAATACGTTTCATGCTTTGAAAGTGTGAATTGTTTGTGCAACAACGGTTAAAAATATTGCCATATAGTGCACGGCGTACCACATGAGTCACTTTTCATTTTAAAGTTTAATTTTGATGCCAGATTCTCTAAAAGGATGTTGAGTGATTGCAATATTGTTCGGGTGCAAACATATTAAAGGCATTACAGTTTTCTTGAGACTAATAGAGAATGTATTTGTATTTCATTCTAATGTGCGATCCTCGAAAAGTATCATGGAAACAAGCAAGTTTGTTCCGAAAGTTAGTAAGACCTTCATTTATTTTGATGCTCGCTGTTTGCTAGGATACAATTAAGAAGTGCAATGAATAATAGGATAGATATTCAATTTTGTTGATATTTGGCACATGCAATTTTCACACTAAATTTCGCAAAACGCATTGAAGAAATCGTTTAAGTGTTCAAGTTGAAGTGAAGTGAGTAAAGTAAAGTACGATACAAACCAAAGTCGGTTGAAACTGAAATTTGCTCTAGAAAATATTTTATTCACTGTCTTTGCTCCTGTTAATTCGTGAAATTTCACAAAAGGCAAACATCTTGAAAAGATTTCAGCGACTCACTTTGTATACTCTCTAGCTATGAATGCAACAAACCGTAGTTCTTATCCTAAATATAGGTATTAGAAATTATTGAAAGGTTCTCATTGCCTCAAAAATCTATTTCTTCAATGCAATTCAGTATCCTTCGACAAACATTTTACCTCGAGCTTAGTTTTTTAACTTTTTTTAGTTTTACATTATTTATTTCACAAGAGCTTAAAAAACAAAGATTAATACATTTTTTTATCATCCATGGACACACATTATTGTCGCTGTTCGGTATTTATCAACACAGAGAGTTTTCATTTGAAATGATTAAGCACAGTGCGAGCTTCAGCAAATTTAAGTTTACTTTCACTTCAACATATTGTCGATTATAGTTACTATTATTACTCTTCTTAAATCAAATACTTTTTATAAATTCCTTTTGATTTGAGCCATTTGTGGGAAATACTTCATAGGGATACTATTTCTAATTTTGTATTATGTGCCTTCAGCAGTTCTGCCACAAGTGCCGCTCTGAACGGATATAGATATTTTGTCCGACGCAGCGATAGCTTGCCCAGCGAATACGTGTAAGTATAATGCTTAGTAGTAAACGAGCACACAATAAAAGTAATAAGTTTCGTAGGAGTCTTTGATACCATTTTCCGGTAAAACACTTTTCCTAAGCTTTCTGTAACTTCATATCTGCGCAAACTTGGGTTGTCCTTTGTTGACTGCGGATGAACAAAGTGGATAGTGGGAAAATGTTGAGTACCTACTTAATATTCAGGAGGGATTTGTGCAAAGCTGATATTAATATCATCGTAGACTATTAAGAATATTAAGGGTTTAATATGGAAATTATTTGCGGATATACACAAAAGGAAAAATTTTGTGCATTTAAATTAAAATAATAGGAAAACGAATACGACATAGGAAGCGACGTAAACTATGATTCCTCAATTAGCTTTTTTTTATTTAGAAGACATAAATGGATATGGGATAAGTCATAGTTTATTCAGTTAGTTTTGATAATCATACCATTTTTTGTTACAATATTGAGCGTTAAAACATTATTTTCTTCATCTTTGAATCTAAAATTATCTTTGAACACAAAATATATGGCTATGGCTAATAATGGCTATTATATTATTTATGATAGAATGTTTACGATTATTTTTCGCTTCATGCTTTTCGGTGCTCGTCGCAAAAGTAAGTATGACGATGTTCCAGGCAGATTATGATACTTAAGTTAGGTTATCAGAGTGCTATGCCAACTTGGGAAGTTAAAAATTCTCAGTGTTTTCCCAATCATATTCTGAAATAATTTTGTAAACCCTGTTTTTAACTTCCCAGTATATGGGAAGTTCTTGTAATCGCCTCGCAAATCGAAATTGAAATTTTCAACATTTCTTTACGTTTTGAGGTCTTACGAGTATATTTTAAGTGTTTTTAGAAAGAAGTATGTATGTGTGTGTGTATGTGTATGTACGTACGTCCGTACGTACGTATGTGCGTTCGTGGACAGTTTTTTCTACGAGCATAACTCACGTAAACAAAGTCGGATCGACTTCGTTAAAGTGTCAATCGAAGCGTCTTTGCAATTTTAAGAGATGATTAGTTTTTGGGAATTTTCGGTCGGGGGGTTTGCTGTTTTGCCCGTTTGAAGGTCATTTCTGTCATGCGTTATATCTCCCGAACCAAACATACGATTTTCATTATTAAGGTGTCAATCGACGCGTATCAAAATTTTTGTGATTCCATCAAGTTTTTAAAAAAATCATGAAGGCGTTTTTCAATTTTTTTGAAAAAAGTGCAAAAAATTAGGTTTTTTTCATAAACAGTAAATTTTTAACCTGATTTTCGAAACACAGTAATCAATATTTATAAAATTTATATACTCCAAACAGTTTTTGTGCAAAAACCAACAAAATTTTCTCTCATGAGTACAAAAAAAAAAATTAAATTACAAATCAAAAATCATTAAAAGTCATCATGATTTCAAGGTCATTTCTGCCATTCACTATATCTCACGAACCAAATATAATATTTGCATCACTTAGGTGTCAATTGACGTGTATTAACAATTTTGTAATGTTTTTATATTTAAAAAAATCGTTGGAGGCGTTTTTTAATTTAACAAAAAAAATGCAAAAATTTAGGATTTTTTCATAAGAAATAAATTTGTGAACCAGATTTAAATGTTTATAAAATTTATAAATTATTATCAATTTTTGGAGACAAACCAGCAAAACGCTTTTCCAGGATGTTTAAAAAAATTAAATTAAAAATAAAAAATCATTCAA
This sequence comes from Oxycera nigricornis, assembly GCA_963942545.1. Taxonomy (NCBI): domain Eukaryota; kingdom Metazoa; phylum Arthropoda; class Insecta; order Diptera; family Stratiomyidae; genus Oxycera; species Oxycera nigricornis. The sequence goes on along the minus strand of OZ012662.1, from coordinate 35,903,003 downwards.
AGTCGCCATGTAAAAAGTTTTCATATGAATGATTTTACCCGACTACTCTAATTCTGAAGACATTGTTGTAAAGCCAATCACAGTTTATTAATATTTGCATAATTTAAGCAGATTTTTAATAGTCTTCATAGCACCGTGTTTTATTTTTAAATCAAAACTGCTTAAATTTTGAAAATCAAAAAAAATTAATCAAATTTGCATTTGTGGCAATGAACGCTTTGAATGGTAAAATGTTTCGTAGTCAATACTTTGCTAGATCATATGCTATAAAAAAAGCTTTCATCAATATGAAAATAACAAATAACGTAGAACTCCCCCCCCCCATTGATCCGCGTGAATATTCAATCAAATCAATCTGTCCCCATCGACCAAAAACCTTACGTAATCAATTGACGCTCCCGTAGATGATACGATTAATTTTACTGTTACTGTTATGAGAGGTACATTATTATTATTTAAAGTAGTATTATTTTCATAATTATTATTTTGTTTAGTATTTTTAATATATATCTAAATATTACTGGGAAGTTGACCGTGTGGTCCTCAAGGGTCGCACCTCGCGGATTGTTTGATTTTAGATTTACAAAGCAAATTTATTTACATGATATTTGTTATTGCCATATAAATATTCTCCATTTTACATATTAGAATAAGTGTTCTTTTGTGCCGATTTATAACATTGTGCCCTGCAGCAAAAAAAATATTTTAAAAACGTCAAACATTTTATCTATGTACATTACTTCGAACAAGGCAATTTTCTTACCGTTATATCTTATTACACGCAGATTACTTGAGAAAACTACTATGAAAAAAACATACATTAATATTGGATTAAACAAAAATGGCTTTGAAACTTTAAACAAGCAGTGCTGCTAATGTTTAACGAATCAATGTTCACACAGGTCCTATAGATATGCCTGTCCCGTATTTGGATAATTTTCAATTATCAATAAAGCACTTGCAACTTTAATAAGTTGGCACACTCTTTCGATGAAAAATGGTGCACATTTTTTAGAGCACGCAGGAGAAATGTCTTTTATCCTAAATTTCACTTTAATTTCAAGCATCGAGAAGAGCTACCAGTAAAGCAGTAAATGAAAAAAAAACAATTCCGTCTTTGTAACTTTTAACTACAATATTCACTTTATTATTATCGCACATCCCTTTTTGATGGCATCCAAACAATATAAAAACTAGTTATTTTCAATACAAGTTTAACTGTGAACTGCAAAAAGCATATATTCACGTATACTTGCTAAAGTTAATCATAAACAGATTAAAACTATTCAAATCATGCATTTTGTACATCGTGTAACTCACTTTTTGTCCTTGAGAAGTTAATATATTTTCTATTCCAGCATCTTTTTTAATATTCTAGCTTGGCACGGACTAGGTTCAACTATAAAGGTAAAGAATAATAAATTTCATGTAAAAGCTACCCTTCCAGCTGTCATTTATTCGTATAACATGCAATCAAGGGGGTACAAGAATTACACAAACAAAAGAATAAATGCTTGCAGTACAACTACTAAATTTTTGAATGCTCGCTGGTTATAAGTCCTGCAAACAAATTAAGATACCATTCCGTCATCAAATAAATTCTTATCTTTTAAATTGGCATCATTGTATCAGAAAGAAACTCCTTTTTGCGAATTTTGATAGTCTCCAAAAACCCAATTTTAGGTTCATTCAATTGAACTTAAAATGTAAATTGCCGCTATTATTTCTAGTAACTGGTTTGTTTTGTCGTATTAAAGTGTTAATCTTTCATCTCAGGTATTTCCAAGTTAAGTTGATCATTTCTTAAAAATAAATATGATTTTCCATGTTGAATTGGTGCTTCTCAATGTCTTACTAGAAATTCTTCAGCGGAGTTTATTTTGAAAAACTGTCATTTTGAATTGGAAAACCACAAATTAAATTTCGGCAACATTGAAATTGCAGACGAAATGCTAATAATCATATTATTCTTGCCTTCACCAACAAGACCTTTGATCAATTATATTTTCAGTAAATACAGAATGATAATAACAGATACAATTTTGTTCACGTTTTTTAATGAAACGAATAAACATGTTTTTATTTTCAAATTTCAAATTTAAATTAGCGCTAGCAGCTTTTATGGCCAGTCTAAAAAAATTGACGAGCAGATATACAGATTGAAAAATTGTATTATGTTTTTTTTTTCTAAAGTGATATTTTGAACTGTGAAATTTATAACAGTAATCTTTTGATAAGAAAGAAATTCGAATAAGGCGTAAATGTCATTAAGAAAATCGATAGTCTAGTATATTTTGATGCATATTGTGCTATATATTTTAAATGCATAATCATACAAAGTTTTTTGAATTATAGCGGGCATATGTAAGGTAAAATTATTTTTAATTGTAATACTATGCCACTAAATTGAATATAAATGAAAAATTAAATATTAAAGGTTATTAATTTTTATGAGATGTTATTTTGCCATTATCTAGCTTAGTTATTGGTTAATATCTTTTTTTAAAAACCACTCTATTCAGCTAGATATTGTTTGAAACAAATTAACTTTAAGATCTTAACGGTCAATAAATTTGGTTCATGACTACACATAAATTAAGCTAGAATTTCATTTATTAGCCAGATCCTCGATAGACTAGTCGAAGATTTTTGATTTTAGATTTTTTATCCTCTATCACTATGAAAGATTCTCATGTTTACATTCGCTTATTCTGTAATTAATCATGTTTTCAATCATAACACGCCATTGATTAGATCCCGAAACAGGAATTTATTCAAAGCAACCCTGACCAAGAAGTAGTGACGGCAACCATTAATTATCCGTAAATAGGCTTTCTTTAATAATCAATAGAACAATGTAATTTCCTGCCAGAAACATAAATTCACGTGACAGAAGACACATGGGGACATTTCTGTTGTTTATTTTTTCGTGCCTCTCAGCTCTTATATTATTTCCATCGCACCAAATGCTATCGCCTTCCCAATAAATGGATGAGAAGAACACTTATTGTAGAAGATAATGGCTCATTGATTATTTCTAGCTTGGTAGTAACACCTTGGTGGAAAATGGTTCAAGCAGAGATGGTGGAATTTTTAATATGGACAACTTTTCTGAAGAAAGTTTTTACTTAGGAAGTACATTGCAAGGAAAGTTTTACTGCCTTTTGGTTACAATTTATATGGTCAGTACTGCAAATGCCTATTTGGGTGAATTGGGACTTTAATTGATAAGACACGTTTATAGTAAAGTTGCATGAAATCAAAATAGTAACAACTGAATTGAAAATCTAAACGTAGGAAAGAATTTGAAGAGTCAATTGCAATCTGTTTTGGCGTTCTTTTTAGTATCTCTTAGAAAGTGAAATTGTGTAGTTGAGATAGCAAAACTTATTGCTACATGTTTCTGTTATTGTTGACTCATAAATCATGCCATATCATAATTTATTACCAACATACTATGAACTGATATCAAAAGAGCGTAAACATTTTTCGAACTGGGATACAAAACAGAAAAATCGCCGGAAGGAAATGTTATAGATCAGTTGTTTTGATTATGAGGGGTTGATTGTATCGAATTTGCAAAACACTAACCAGAAACGTATTTTATGAAACAAATAATGATTTACATAGTACATTAAAATATTATCTGTGGGTATTCTCGAGACTTGAAAATTCTAAAAAGGGGAATTTATAACTACTGAGATTCAAAAACATCTAAGCAAGGATGCAGTGTATTTCACTATAAGGATGCCCTAGGGTATTGCATTTTTAAAAGTAAATTCAAAAAAAATTCAAAAAATTTACCTCCGCTTTGTGAAGCAATATAACAAAAGAATAATTGAGCACAGCATTGTCATTAAGGAATGAATTTGCTTTTTTATGATTAATCCAAACTTTTCACACACCCACACACATGTTTATTTTAAAGCTCTACAATATGGAGAGAACCCACTTTTAAAAATGGTCCTTAATAAATAATTACATAAAAAAATTGTAATCTTTCATAAACTAAATCAAAGTAGGTTTTTGGAATTTGAAAATTATTCAAGCAACAACTCGCCTTTATTTATTGCTGCAGTGAAATCGCATATTTAAAAATGCAAACTTAGTGCAAATTATTACATTATGTAACATCAAAACCAGGCCAAAATGATTGAATTGAAAATAAATCATTATCACATACAAACCGAAAAATGGCATTTTTGCTTATTTACGACTACAAGCCAGAAATGAACCTCATCGCTGAAAATCATTTGACGGTAATAATGCGATTAAACTTCCAACTCATTCTCAGCCCATTTACGGAATTTACGATGCAAACTCTTCAATCGCTACTCTAGCTACTTGAATTGCTGCATCAATTACTGCTCTTGTTGGATCTTATGGGGTTTTGGTAGAAAATCTTCCATCAAAATTTTCAATCAAGTGGACGGACTGTAGCCAAGTTGTTGAGAATCACCTCGAATCGATAAATTTGAATCCTCAGTCACATTACCCTCTACACCAGCAAAAGCAGCCTTGGTACGCACTCACGAGCTCGTGTTGGATACGCAAATGTCAAATAGAATATACGTGGACATAAATGTTTCCATCGTTTTGCGTATGAGCTGTTCAGATGGACGATTACGAGCATCATAGTTTGGACGATGTGTTCTATAAATTCGTCGAACAGAGTTTTGGAAATAAATTTCCAGTGTTTTGAAACGTTATTTGGATGAGAGTCTTTGCATGGTGATGTGCCAAAGTAGATTTCACATAATATTAAAATGACATCGAAGTTTAACAACTCCAACGACATATATTGCTTTAGAATGTTTAACACATCTTAAACACGCTTACTTAATGGTTAGTTGTATTTGTAAAAGTAAGCCTTGCACGACTAATGTGTCGTGTTCCAAACACTGTAAAAGGTTGCAAAGAGTAACCGAAATACGTTTATGAGGAAATATACACTCTTTTTGGTGAAAAGTCAATAATTTAAACACTATCAAAATATGCTCTGAAAAACAAAACAACCAAAACAAAAGTTAAATTTTTTTGCAAAGTAAAAATACGGGTCCTACAAATTTCAAATTACAATCAATCAAAACTATGAAACTTCGACTAACAACTCAAGGGCGTAATTACAAGTTTTGGCTCACGAGCATTGTACACATACAAGGCAGAAATGATCTTGGTGGAGTGAAAACAAAACAAGCCGCGAGGTGCGAACCTTGAAGTCCACACGATCAACTTTCCATTAATATTTACATAAATATTAAAAATACAGAAAAAAATATTAATAATGAAAATACTACTATTTTAACTAATAATAATGTACCTCTCATAACAGTAATTGCAATGACTTAATATTAATCGTATCATCTACGGGAGCGTCGATTGATTACGTAGGTAAAAGGGCTGATTGAATATTTACGCGGATTAATGGGGTGAGTTTGGAGGGGGGGGGGAAGCTTACAAAGTTTTTTTTACGTTATTTGTTATTTTCCATCACAAAAGATCGCTAGCAAAAATGAATGCAGTTTTTGTTATTACGCCCACTGAAGAGATTTTGTCGCGTGGTGGCCATTTTGAATAGTTGTATCCAAAATTGCCTTGAATTCGGTATAATCATTTAATTTGTATTTTTTCACGATTAGTTATACTTATTTCTTATTTGCAGTTGGTCTTGAAAAACATTGAATGTGCAGTCAATAATCGAATGATGATGGAGGAAGTAATTTAAATCTTACGAACACTAAAGAGCAGAACTACTAAAAGCATATGATCTTTTTAAAGCATATGATCTAGCAAAGTATTGACGACAAACCATTCTACCATTCAAAGCGTTGATTACCACAAATGCAAATTTGATAATTTTTTTTGGTTTTCAAAATTTAACCAGTTTTTATATTAAAATTAAAACACGGTACTCTAAAAACTATTCAAAATCTGTTTAAACTATGTAAATATTAATAAACTTAACAACAATGTCTTTAGAATAAGAATAACCAGATAATATCATTCATATGAACACTTTTCACATGGCGACTTTGAATGATATTTTATATTTTATTTAATTTTTTTTTGTAATCATAAAAAAAGCTTTGCTGGTTTGTCTCCAAAACTGATAAGGACTTATCAATTTTATAAACATTTATTACGGTGTTGTGCAAATCTGGTTAAAAATTTATATTTTATGAAAAATCCTAATTAACTTCCCAGTATATAGGAAGTTCTTGTAATCGCCTCGAAAATCGAAATTGAAATTTTCAACATTTCTTTACGACTTGAGGTCTAAAGAGTATATATAAAGTGTTTTTAGAAAGGGATATGTATGTGTGTGTGTGTGTGTGTATGTACGGACGTATGTACGTTCGTGGACACATTTTTCTACGAGCATAACTCACGTCGTCGTATCGACTTCGTTAAAGTGTCAATCGAAGCGGCTTTGCAATCTCAAGAGCTGATTAGTTTTTGGGATACTTCGATCGGCGGGGTTTGTTGTTTTGACCCTTTGAAGGTCATTTCTGTCATGTCTTATATATCCAGAACCAAACATACGATTTGCAAAGTTAAGGTGTCAATCGACGCGGAATGACTATTGTTTGATTCTGTCGAATTTTTAAAAAAATCGTGTAAACCGTTTTTTAATTTATTAAAAAAAACTACTTAAAAATTAGTTTTTTTCCATAAACAATAAGTTTTTAACCTGATTTGCAAAACGCAGTAATTAATGTATATAAAATTTCTATACTCCAAATAGTTTTTGTAAGAAAAGCTGGAAAATTTTTCTTCATAACTACTTAAATAACTTAAATTAAAAATAAAAAATCTTTAAAAGTCATCATGATTTTCAATGTCATATATGTCATTTCCTATGTATACCTCACGAACCAAATATGATATTTGCATCATTAAGGTGTCAATCGACGTGTATTTACATTTTTTTGCTGTTTTTAACTTTATGAAAAAATTGTTTTAGCCGCCTTTTTTAATTTTATAAAAGAAAATCCGAAAATTTGGGATTTCTTTCATAAAAAATAAATTTTTAGCCTGATTTACACAGCTCAATAATAAATGTTTATAAAATCTATACATTGCTATCAGTTTTCGAAGCGAAAATAGCAAAAAAGTTTTGCATGATCCTGAAACAAACCAAATTTAAAAAAATCTTTCAAAGTTACCATGTAAAAAGGGTTTATATATTTTGTCCTAAAGACTTTGTTATAGAGTCAACCAAAGTTTTATAATATTTGCATAATTTGAGCAGATTTTGAATAGTTTTCACAGTGTTTCAATTTTATAAAAAAACTGCTTAAATTTTGAAAACCAACAAAATTTCAATCAAATTTGCTTTTGAGTTAATCAACGATTTAGTGTTCGTAAGATTTCAATTACTTCCTCCATCATTATGTGTAAAACATTTTACTTTTGACATGCAGTTAAACTGATTATAGACTGAATATTCAATGTTATACAAGATCAACTGAAAATAAGAAATATGTATTAGTATCATTGATGTAAAATCGTAAAAAATACAAACTCAATGATAATGCCGGTCATGGCAATTTTAAACAAAACTATTCAAAATGGCCACTACGCGACGAAATCTCTTCAGTTGTCGTAATAACAAAAACTGCATTCATTTTTGCTAGCGCTGTTTTGTCCTTGAAGCATCGATATGAAAATAACAAATAACGTAGAAAAGGCTTTGTAACCTGCTCCCTCCGATTGATCCGCGTGAATATTCAATCAAACCAAGCCACCCCCCAACCAAGAAAAGCCTTATGTAATCAATGGACGTTCCAGTAGATGCAATGGTTCATATTAACTCATTTCAATTACTGTTATGAGCACCTTTCATTATTATTATTTAAATTAGTATTAGTTTCATAAATATTTTTTTGTGTTCAATATTTTTGATATTTATGTAGATATTACTGGGAAGTTGGCCGTGTGGACCTCAAGGGTCGCACCTCGCGGCTTGTTTTTTTATTAAATTAAAAAAACGGCTTCACTAATTTCTTGTTCAGGCAAAAACATAACAAAAATGTCAAAACATGTCGTTTGACACGTTAATGATGCAAATATTATATCTGGTTCGTGAGATATAGTGAATGACAGAGATGACCTTGAAAATCATGATGACTGGTAATGAATTTTTTTATTTTTAATTTAATGTGTTTTGTAATCATGAGAAAATTTTTTTCTAAGTTTTTTACACAAACTGTTTGGAGTATATAAATTTTATAAACAATAATTACTGTGTCTCGTGGATCAGGTTAAAAAATTTATTGTTTATGAATAAAAAACGGCTTCAACAATTTTTTTATACACTTGAAGGAATCATAAAAATGTTAATACGCATCGATTGACTACTCAATAATGCAAATCACATGTTTGGTTCGCGAGATATAGTGCATGACAGAAATGACTTTCAAAGGGTCAGAACAACAAAGCCCACAAACTGAAGTGTCTCAAAAACAAATCAGCTCTTAAAACTACAAAGACGTTTCGATTGACTCCTTGATGAAGTCGAAACGACTTTGTTTACGTGAGTTATTGTCGTAGAAAAAACTGTTCACGAACGTACGTACGTATGTACGTATACAGACACACATCTCTTTTCTAAAAACTATTTAAATATACTCTACAGACCTCAAAACGTAAAGAAAAGTAGCAAATTTCCATTTCGATTTTCGAGGCGATTACAAGAACTTCCTATATCCTGGGAAGTTAAAAACACAAACAGTTTACCAAAATTTAATCAGCTCGTAAGATTGCACTTACACTTCGATTGACGTGAGAGTTGTTTGTCCAAAATTACGCTTTAAATATACTTTACAGACCTTAAAACGTACATATATGTCGAAAATCTCAATTATAACTTACAGGCTTCCCAAATACTGAGAAATTAAAAATGGTTGGAAATTATTTGAAAGTATAATCACAGTTGTTCGTTGTTTTTCAACGGTTTTTTAAATTGGTTCTTATAACTGTATCAAAATGTTTACGAGATGAAATTTTCAAATAATTTTTGTTGTTTTGGAAATCCTTACTTTCAAGATTTTTTATAAATATGATTATTAATAAAGCCAGAAAGTATTAACTTTATACTTGCCTTTTATCTTTATAAATGTGGTAAATTTAATGTAGATATACCTTATAGTCGAACCCTGTTATACCAATACCTTTTATGAAGAATCTTTCAACTGAGACGAAATTTATAATTTCAAAAAGGTTGGTAGTCCGTGTAAGCATTCCCTCCAGGATGCTTTGTCTACTTCTGGTTAGTAGACGAAATGTGAATAGAATCATTTTAGAGAGTATCCTTCAACAAATAGGTTTTTGGTTCTTATACAAACAAATTTTTAAAAGTAAGTTTATTATTATCACTTTCTATGAGCTCAAATGAATTTTACTCCAAATAAAGAGGCTGCGTGAATTGAAACAATTTATTTGATTTTAAAAGACTAGATAATAATAAATATGGATTGTTTTAGCATGAATAAAGATTTCTGCGCCAAAAACAAAGTGAAAATTAAATTTTTCCAAACAATTTACAGCAAATCAACTTTTTAGAAACGTTTCAACACGATCTTTATTTGAAGTGGAGAACTTTGTAAAAAATAACACCTCGTTGTATCCAGAGGGAAACATTGTATCATGTTGAACAATTCCTAATGAGGAAATTGCCTCTTTGGCGATCCTGCGGAAAACAAGGCGCACACATTCATCCCGAACAAAGCAAATCAGCAGTGAGAACATGATATTGATCCCTTGGGATCCGTTTAGAACTTTTGCTTGATTATATAAGAAGCTTATAAAGAAACGTGGCCAAATACAGGAAAATAAAATCTGTTTTGGGTCATATTCTTGCTAGCCATGACAACGTGTGATGATTGGAACAATGCCTGATACGAAGTGGAGGTTTTATCAGGATAAATAAGAAAATAAACAGCAAATGTTCTACGTTGACGAAGAATCCAGTTAAGGTGTTCTAGGGATAAAAAGCAAATATTGATCCCATGACATGATACAGTCAGAGACAAGAAGAAATATGACGTAATGTAATTTTCTTCCTTGCTTTGTTGCTCCGTTGAGCCTACTTGTTAAAGATTGGTAGAGAAAAAAACAGAAAACAAAAAAAAACTACGGTGCTCGTTGTTTCCGAAAAATGTTTCTTATTGCTCTTGAGTGGAAACATTGAACAAGTATAATTTTTTTGTTCATTTGTTAGTATTATTAGTATCCATCCAAGATTAAGTTCATGAAAATTTCTCAAATGAAAATTTGTGATTTAGTAACGACAACTTTTTGTCTGGAAATTTCAAAATCAATTCAGGAACTTAGAATTATACATTGAAAACCACAAACTATTATATTTTTCGCTTTTCGTTTTTCTGCTTTCGCAGAAATTCGTGTTTTATATCAAACCATTGAGCATTGACTGCTGTTGAACTCAAAGAAATGTCCGATTTTGGGGATTAGGAAATTGATTGTAGAAATGATGCATTTTTTCTACTAGGAACATTTCTATAATATTGAATCAATGATGTATAATGTTGTGTTTGCTGATGATAATCATCAATCATCAATATTAACATGATAATCACTAGTAATATGTAACAGAAGAAAAAAGTTTTGTAACTTTCGACAATTGCTCAGCTTGCGCTATGATAAAAATATGATGTCTTTGGAGATTTTTACAAAATGAACTTTATTACAAGTGTTGTAATTTCGACAGCTTTGGATACTTTTGAATGAAATTTTAAAAAAACACAGTCAGCAAACGAAGAAAATAATAGTTTCACAAACCCAATTTTCAAAATCCAAAAATGGAATGTCGTCGAATGATTTATTGAATAGGCCTTTTTAAATCGATTAACAAATGTATTTCACATTTTTGCAACAATGATCATAATGGTGCATAAAATACTTAAGTCGCATATTTTTGAAATGTAAACCAGGCACATTTTCAATAATGAGGACAAACGTTCTAAAAATTAACAGATCAACTAGATTCAAGTGTGTTATTGTCACTCTACAATCGTTTGTTATCAGTAATAATTTTTTGGCAAACTCATCCAATATGTTTGTGCAGTCATTTGTTGTACTCAGTCACTGTACACTGTACTATTATATTGCCAAATCGTTTACCCTTTTTCCTAAGATATAGGAATATAGTTATAGATTCCGTGTTTCGAGTAATGATGCTGAGTATTGTTAAAGATACAAAATATAGAAAAAATGTTCTTCAATTAGCGAAAATTTTACAGTTCATAGAAAATATCGATAAAGTACTCATACCTTAAGATTGTGATAAAAATATCAGTTCTTCGGAAAAAGTTATTGATATGCTACAAATAAAGTTTTGCGAGAACGATGCATATATATATATATATAGTTCTTGGCCAAAAAATTACAAACACTTGTAAATTTCATCACTACCTGCAATTGTCTTCATCCTTTCTTTTCTAGGCTATTAATGGTTATTGTTTGGGTTTTCCTAAGTAGTTTACGGTAATAAAACGATGGTTTGATCCGTTTTCTAGCTTAAAATAGTATAAAAGAGCGGTTGCTTCTATTAGAGGTGCCAATTGTTCAAGTGCTTCTGGTTGATTAACTGTGTTATTTTTGTGTCATAATTGAAAAATTTGTATTACTTTGGTTTTGATTTTAAAGTGTTTTGGAATTAAACATTAAACTGCTGTGTAAGTAGTCAAATTGCTTTATTAACTTCCCAGTATATGGGAAGTTCTTGTAATCGCCTCGAAAATCGAAATTGAAATTTTCAACATTTCTTTACGTTTTGAGGTCTATAGAGTATATATAAAGTGTTTTTAGAAAGGGAGATGTATGTGTGTGTGTGTGTATGTACGTACGTACGTATGTACGTTCGGAACACTTTTTTCTACGAGCATAACTCACTTAAACAAAGTCATATCGAGTTCGTTGAGGTGTCAATCGAAGCGTCTTTGCAATCTCAAGAGCTGATTAGTTTTTGGGATACTTCGGTCGGGGGGGTTTGCTGTTTTCGCCCCTTGAAGGTCAACCATGTTATGCGCTATATCTCACGAACCAAACATGCGATTTTTATGATTAAGGTGTCAATCGACGCGTTTTAACATTTATGTGATTCTATCAAATTTTTAAAAAAATTCTTGGAGCCGTTTTTTAATTTTTTTAAAAAAAGTGCAAAAAATTAGGTTTTTTTTTTCAAAAACATCAAATTTTTAACCTAATTTTCAAACCTAAGTAATCAATGTTTATATAATTTATATACTCCAAATAGTTTTTGTGAAAAAACAAGCAAAAGTTTTTTTCATGATTATGAAAAAAATTAAATAAAAAATAAAAAATCATTAAACGTTCAAGGTCATTTACGTCATTCATTATATCTCGAGAACTAAATATAATATTTCCATCATTAAGGTGTCAATCGACGCGTATTATCATTTTAATGATGTTTTTATATGTTAAAAAAATCTTTAAAGTGGTTTTTTAAATTTATTGAAAAAAATTGGAAAAGTAGTGTTTTTTTCATAGAAAAATTCATTTTTCACCTGATTTGCACATCGTAATAATAAATGTTTGTAGAATTTATAAAATTTTATCAATTTTTGTAGAGAAACCAGCAATAACTTTTCTCATGATTACAAAAAAAATTAAATTAAACATAAAAAATCATTCAAAGTCACCATGTAAAAAGGGTTCATTCGAATTATAATACCTTAAATCTCTTATTCTAAAGACATTGTTGTAAAGTCAATCAAAGTTTATTAATATTTGCAAAATTTAAGCAGATTTTCAATAGTCTTCACATCACCATGTTTTAACTTTTATGAAAAAACTGCTTTGTAATCTGTCCCCACTCCGATGAATACTCAATCAATGGACGCTCCCGTAGATGAAACGATTAATATTAAGTCATTCCAATAACTTTTACGAGAAGTACATTTTGTATTATTTGAAGTAGTATTATTTCCATAATTATTATTGTGTTTAATATTTTCAATATCTTTTTAGATATTACTGGGAAGTTGACCGTGTGGACCTCATGGGTCGCACCTCACGGCTTGTTTTTACACATTATTACAGTCCAAAAAAGCAAGTTATTGAAAATCTATCTTTTTATACAGATATCATAATGGGACGAAATAAAGATATCCCCAATGAAAAAAAGAGTGCAATTTCTGCACTTATTCGAAGAAGAAACCATTCAATGAGAAAAATGTCTCGACTCCAGGAAGTTTCACTCTATGTAGTGGTGCAAATTTCAAAAAAAATGAAGGAAAACTCTTCAGTGACAACCTCAAAGCGGGCAAACTGTGGACGAAAAATGAAAACTACGCCTAGATCAGATCGCAAGGTGGTTTCAATTGCTGCTACTGCGAACCGCAGGGCACCCTTGCAGGAACTCAACGAGATGGTCTATGATGCCGACGTAGACATTTCAGATCGAATTTTGCGAAGAAGACTGAAGGATGCCAACTTTCAATGTAGGCGACCAGTAAACTAACCACGTTTAAATGACAGGATGAAGAAAGCGAGACATACATTTGCTACTGAATATTCACAATTTAGTGTACTGGAAAAAAGTAAATATTGATATTCCTGCAGAATTCTTAAATTTAAAAGCCTAAATTGTAAAATTTTAATTTTCTATTTATTTTTCAGGTAGTTTTTACAGACGAATCGACATTCCAGTGTCTCACAGAAGCCGATGAATTTGTGAGAAGAAATTTCATCCCTCTTGCATCCAAGAAACCATAAAACATCCGCCATCTGTAATGGCATGGGAAGCCATTACGATTAACGGGCCAGGACCACTTTATTTCGTCGAGAGCACCATGAGGCAGGAACAGTATAAAAAAGTTTTGGAGAAAGTTTTTCTACCATATTTTGAACAAATCGGCTTTTGGACTTCTTCGTTTACGTTTATGCAAGATGGCGCCCCATGTCACACCGTGAAATCGGTGAAAAATTTTATTTTGGATAAAATTATTCCATTACTGCCATGGCCTGGAAATTCACCCGATTTAAACCCTATCGAAAATATGTGGCATGAGCTTAAAAGGCTAGTTTATAGGCACAACGATACAAATTGCCAATTTCTTATAGAAAACATCACAATAGCATGGCATGAGGCGCCTGAAATAAAAGATTGCATAAAAGCTTGCATAGATAGTATGCCAAGAAGAATCATGGAGGTTAGATTAGCAAAGGGTGGCAACACTAGATACTAGTTAATATTTCTTTTGTTGTTAATTTCATCTCCCTTATGTCCTCTTCTTTAATGTTCTATACAAATTTTTGTTAAATACATAAGATTTTGTACTGAAAGTTACCTTTCAATAGAAACTTTTCAAAATTTTCAAAGTGTTGGTAATTTTTTGGCCAGGGACTGTATACATGAGTGAAAATGTGTGTGTGTTAAGCTTTTTAAACAAATACACATATGAAGTGAGTAACTTCGTCAAAAAAAATTCTGAGTACTTGAATGCATTTTTTTGCAGGTTATTCCATCCGCTAACTTATATCATATATTAAGAGTACATTTCACCATAGAGCTGAGTTTATTTCAAATTACAAATTAAAACTGTTTCATGTATTGCATTTGCAGTTTATATCACTTAGCATTTATTAAATTAGCTTTTTCTTTGTGGATTTTGAATTTTGATCTTGAAAACTTTTAGCAGGTGAAAAATTTTACTGTAAATATGCTGGCATGATTGCATGCATAGTTTTATTTTTCATTGAATACTTTTCTTTTGTGATAATAGTTTATTATGATTTTAATTTTAACTTCATTCTTCTTGTATTTTTATAATAATATTGTACAATAAATAGTTTTTACTTCGAATTGTGAACGCTTTCCGCGATAAAAGTGAAATGAAAGATGTTGTGATGCACGAAAAAGTAAACTTCTTGTTATTTGGGTTTTTATCTTATCTGTTTTTCATAATTCAAGATATTTGAAATCAATTGTTTATGTTGTAGCAACGTTTTTCGTACACAATTTTTTCGTGAAAACCATTGTTACTTAGTTGTCGGCAAGTTCAATTTTCATTTTCCTTTCAAGATGGTTGCGAAGCGGTGGAGTGTGCAGTCCCGAAGACATTAATTAGAGCTCAACGATAGCTTCATTCAAAATCAGGAAAAAAACTTGCCGGACCAAAATAACGTCCAGTAAATTTATGTATTATGGAGAGGAGTGAAATAGCCGTTTATTAAGCTGAAAAATGTTTTTCTCACGTGGCTTTTTTTGGAATAACTTTTGCCAATTGCTACAAACAAAATTGAAAAATGATAAAATTATTTTGAAATAAATTTGAGTTGTTTTTTGTGATAATAGCCAAAACGAAGAAGTTAAGGGTCCGAAATATGGTTTTGAATGATTTTTAGCCCCTGACTTTTCAACAATTTTTCGCAGCTGCTGAAAATTAGATTTTACAAAATATCGCGATACATAACATGTTTCTGTGGGCCACTGTTCTCAAAATACAGTGGAATTTATCTCTTCTTTTAAAAATTGCACAAATCCGGTCAGAAGAGAGTTTGGCATATCTAATAATGATTAAATACTACTAATAAATTGAAAGTTCCATTAAATCGACGAGTTAACAATTTGTACAGCCGTCAATTGGTCTTTATGACATAATTAGTTTAAAAATCGCAATTAGAATTTTGAAACTGTCTTCGAAATTTATTAATTTCCACATTTTTGTAAACTTATTAACTTCCCAGTATATGGGAAGTTCTTGTAATCGCCTCGAAAATCGAAATTGAAATTTTCAACTTTTCTTTACGTTTTGAGGTCTATAGAGTATATATAAAGTGATTTTAGAAAGAAGTATGTATGTATGTGTGTGTGTGTGTGTGTATGTACGTACGTACGTACGTATGTGCGTTCGCGGGCTGTTTTTCTACGAGCATAACTCACGTAAACAAAGTCGTATCGACTTCGTTGACATGTCAATCGAAGCGTCTTTGCAATCTTAAGAGCTGATTAGTTTTTGGGGCACTTCGGTCGGGGGGGGTTTGCTGTTTTCACCCCTTGAAGGTCAACCATGTTATGCGCTATATCTCACGAACCAAACATGCGATTTTCATTATTAAGGTTTCAATCGACGCGTATCAACATTTATGTGATTCTATCAAATTTTAAAAAAAATCGTTGGATCCGTTTTTTAATTTTTTTTAAAAAAGTGCAAAAAATTAGGGTCT
Organism: Oxycera nigricornis; assembly: GCA_963942545.1. Classification (NCBI taxonomy): domain Eukaryota; kingdom Metazoa; phylum Arthropoda; class Insecta; order Diptera; family Stratiomyidae; genus Oxycera; species Oxycera nigricornis. Next base: position 35,886,791 of record OZ012662.1, on the reverse strand, counting down.
TTTTCAAAAACACAAAATTTTTAACCTGATTTTCAAACCTAAGTAATCAATATTTATATTATTTTTATACTCCAAATAGTTCTTGTGAAAAAATCAGCAAAATTTTTTCTCATGTTTACAAAAAAAAAAAAATAAAAAATAAAAAATCATTAAACGTTCAAGGTCATTTACGTCATTCATTATATCTCGAGAACCAAATATAATCTTTCTATGATTAAGGTGTCAATCGACGCGTATCAACATTTTTATGATGTTTTTATATATTAAACAAATTGTTAAAGCGTTTTTTACGATTTATTAAATTTTTTTTAGAAAAGTAGTGTTTTTTTCATAAAAAATTCCATTTTTAACCTGATTTGCACAACGTAATAATAAATGTTTGTAAAATATATAAAATTTTATCAATTTTCGTAGAGAAACCAACAAAAACTTTTCTCATGATTACAAAAAAAATTAAATAAAAAATAAAAAAATCATTCAAAGTCACCATGTAAAAAGAGTTCATTCGAATCATAATACCTTAAATCTTTTCTTCTAAAGACATTGTTGTAAAGTCAATCAAAGCTTATTAATATTTGCAAAATTTGAGCAGATTTCCAATAGTCTTCACAGCACCATGTTTTAACTTTAATGAAAAAACTGCTTTGTAACCTGTCCCCCTCCGATTGATCCGCATGAATAATCAATCAAACCAATGCACCAAAATCCTTACGTAAGCAATTGACGCTCCCGTAGATGTTACGATTAATATTAAATCATTCCAATAATTTTTATGAGAGGTACATTTTTATTATTTGAAGTAGTATTATTTCCATAACTTTTATTGTGTTTAATATTTTTAATATCTATGTAGATATTACTGGGAAGTTAACCGTGTGAACCTCATGGGTCGCACCTAACGGCTTGTTTCAAATGCTATTAAAACGTTCCATTTTTTTCATCCGAGACGAACAATTTCGGAATTTATATGCGATATAAAAAATTCCTTTATACAACTTCAATTGCTTTCAATAAAAACTATAGAATCGGAGATCCGCGTTAACATGACTGAATAATTCAATAGATTGAAACGTTTTACAGGTGTTTACCCGAATTGAATTTATTCGTCAATGGTGATATCCTCCTGAAGTTTTTACCAATTGCATTATATGGTGAACACATCCGTACATAGCTGAAATCATTGTGAATGCGCATAAATGAGTTGACAAAGAGCCAGTGCGTGGACAAAAAATCATTCGGAAATATTTCAAAGAATACTTTATTTTTTATAGAGATACATACGTACCGCTGTGTCAAGCAAAAAGAGCGCCTTTTCAATTTTATCAATTTCGAATTATGCCACATTTTCATTTTCGAGCATTGGTATTTTTCATTATTATCAATTTCAAAACTAATGAAAAATTGAAGGCTATTTGATAAGTTTGTACTACTAACAATGACTTGGTAATGTTTGGTGTTAATTCTTTAAAAGCACACTTAGCTTAACCCATCAACAAGCCTAAACCGTGGTCGTGTTGTCTGATAACGAATGGCATATGACAGCACCTGAAGAGGAAGCCATTCGTTATCCCGAAACCACGCTCCTTATCTAATTATGGCACCAACCATTAATCTGGAACAAAAAGAATCTCCATTAATGTGCAAAATTAGTGTTAGCAAGTGGCTAACCAACAAAAGCACACTAGTGGGCGATTTGTCTCGACTTGAAACGGAGGTTCAAATCCAATAAGAATCATATAACAATAGTGTTTTTTGTATTATTCAAAAACGAAGTAATATTATAAAAAAATCATGTCAGTATAGAATAAAGTATCTGAGAAACAAATTCTTGAAAAATGGTGTTTTTTCGTCTTCTAAAGTGGAGTGGTACCATAAAGTATGATTATTTTCATTGTCCAAAATGTTTATTATATGCGTAGAAATGACTGAAAAGTTGACAATTTGGAATTCAAGGGTCAAACTCAACGGCTGGTTTCATTAAATTTTCAAACGGCTACAAACTTTTTTTTAAAAAATTGTAAAAAATGTTAAACGCTTCGATTGACCCCTTAACAAAGCAAATAAAGTTGTTGCTTCGCGAGAAACTACTACTACTATTAAGAAAAGACCTCGAATTTGTCCAAACGGAATAAAGCACCGGACCGAAATCTAATTAACTCGTGAGATGGCAAATATGCTTAGATTGACTTATCATAAAAATAAATACGACGCTTTTCACGTGAGCTATGCTTGTATAAAAAAATGTCAACGGAAATACGTACGTGCACACATACATACAAACTTTTCTTCAAAAACAATTTAAATATTCTGTGGTACCTGAAAACATTAAGTAATGGTGAAAATTTCAATAAGTAAGTTAGAACATTCCATCTTTGATATAATATTTATCATATACCGATTGCAGCAATAGTTTAGAAGCTGAAAGTTTTTCTGATTATATCTAATTTGTCACTCCTGATAGCAAATAAACTACTTAATAGATAATCCGTCATTCTTCACAATGTTTGCTAGTTTTTCTCGGAACCTGAAAGATTTATTTAATTGGCAAACTATTGCTTCCAAATCGCATTTCAAAAGTTATGAATGCAACGAGTTCAAGTTACATTAAATTTTATTGAACTGGATTTCTTCACGAAGTATGTGAGGTGGACAAATAAATCGGTTATTTATTCAGATAATAAATTAAAAAACTAATTGTGTGTCAGTTATCTTTGCAAAGGAATCATGGCTATTAATTTAATCATTTAAAAAGATTTTCCGGCAAATAAATTGACCATTCATTAATTTTCCATTCATTTTTAGCTTTACACACGTGCAATGTGGAGAAATTGGATAGCTACTCCTAATTAAACTTTCCTATTAATCATGAATTCCAATCAATTCAGAAGCCTTATCTTTGCCATAATTATTTCCAACGGCCTCTAGCGTCCATACATCAAATGTTAAATAGGACAATACATGAACTGTTGGCTAAATTTTATCCATAATTTATCCATGCTAGGCATGCAGTGGACTAATTAGAATGTTACTACAATATTTGATGTTTGAATTGCTTCGCGAAGCCACAATTTGTACTGCGCTTTCATCATCGCAATCATCACAATCAACATCAGGCTCGAAAAGCAGCTACAGGTCCTGTATTGTTTCCAATTTTGATATACTACTTCATCCCAAAATTGTATACTCAATTGAATATTTGAATTATGAAGCATGCGATCGTTATAAATTCGATTAAAATATGAATATTTTCTGTTTCAGCGACACTGTTTTAGTGTTTCGCATTATAATTTGTTGAAAAGTCCAGTATCCAATTTGCCAAGCGAGAAGAAAAATCGATAATTTTCATACTTTGTTCTTTGGAAAGATTAACGCCAATATCACACATTTCCGTAAGTGTGTTCACCTTTTACATTTTAATTACTGGTATCGTAAAATATTTTTTATTTATTTTGCAGCACATGAGAAAATTTTGTAGTTGGACCGAAAATCTAAATTTTAATTTTCAACATTTAATATGTTGCAAGGTATATTTAAAGTATTTAAAGAAAGAAATGTGTATGCAAGTATGCGTTTGAAGAATTTAAAATAAAAAAAAGTAAACCGCATTTTTTTAGAGAAATGTTGCTTATGTGCTAATCTACATCAATATTCTGAAAAAATGATCAAAAAAATAGGGGTTGTTTGATATTTTTTACTTCGAAAAATTGCCTTTCTTGACTTTGTTTCAGCCATCAACATCCATCTTCAAAAAAGCAAATCCCATCATATATTTTCAACAATTAACACCCACATCGTTCGAGCAATTGTTTGACTTTCATTTGATGACGCAAAGAAATATTTTCATTTCACCATCATCATTTCGGTTTTCCACAATAGTCACTAGGAAATATTTCATGAGTTCCTTTTGTCTGGATTCCTCTTATTTATTACAGTATTTGTCGAAAAATATAGCCTTTTGGCGAGCTATCATGCTTAAAAAACTGTTTTGCATGTCCAGGCTAATATGATTCATTTGATGGAAGCAAGACAGGAATGTCTCAGACCGTAATGGATGACATGCTTCCAAAAAAGTCAATGGGGCTCAAATTTTATGGCCGCAGTTACATTGGTGAAGTGAGGATCTTTGAAAGACCTTCTTCACCATGTATCAAACAATTTGTAAAATTTTGAAATCTTGAAATGGCCATTTTTAAACTATGAGCAGCTCTAAAAACTAAATTTATTTGCGCGATGTGAGTACTGTTATCAATTCAAACATTAAAATATTAATGGATGACCCCTTGATGTGCTGAGAATTTCCGTTTTAGAATGGAATTTGCATAATGTCTTACAATTTCTTTCGATTGACCAAATTGCATTAATTGATTACCAGCTTATTTGTGCAAATGGGCTCATCTTCAAAATTTTCAATATTTAAAAACTAAATCTTTTGTCATCTTACCAAGCAGCAGTGCTGGTGTAAAAGCAATAATTTTTGATTTCCGTCTAGAAGGGAAACTAAATATGTCAGGATCTGACAACAATAAAATAAATAAATCTTGTGGACAATTTCTGGGGTATGTTTTCGCGTTGTGAAACAATTATTAAATAGAGACATTTTTGGTCAGTAGGAGCAATGTTCGTTTCAATATGTTTATTTTAAAAATAATTTAGAGATTCGAAAACTTTAATAAACCTCACCCTTCCGTTAATCCGCTTCATTACAAATATACCGCAGCTCAATACTATCACTATGAATTTAATTTGATTTTAAATGCGGGCGTCTGTTAGGCAAACTAAGAGTAAGTGTTTGAATTCCACGTCAGCAAGTTGTCGGCAACTCACCAGAAAAATATATGTAAAATGAAAGACGGGTTGTGTTTTAGTATTGAAGGAATGAGTAGTATTCTTTTCAAATATTAAAGATCCATTTATTTCTTTTTAATCACACAAGAAAAAATCCAAAAATTTCAATGTACGCTACTAAGGTTCTAATGTTGCTGTGAACTTTATTTGAACAGTAAAACACGAACTTAAAATATTTAAATTCATAATACTTTCCAACTTCCCAGTATATGGGAAGTTCTTCTAATGCCTCCAAAACCTATATTGAAATTTTCAATATATCTTTATATGTTGAGGTCTTTAAAGTATATTCAAAGTGTTTCTAGTATTTCACGAACCAAACAAAGGATGTGCATGATTAAGGTATACTCGACGGGTGTGTAGTGTAATACAAGCCACAACAAACAAAACAATATTCATACATTGCCATCTGATAGCCCGGCACGAGTCTAAACATTGTGAGTCAGGCTTTGTGGGTATACCCCGAGTCCAATTATAAACAATGAAATTAGAGCGACTCAGCAAAACAATTGAAGACTAACAATGTGCACTGGGAACTAGTTCAGTATGGCATAACAATGAAAATGATCCGAAGTTGTTGGCACTTGATAAACCTTATATAGGACCTATTAGAGTAATAAATCCAATTAATGTAAACACAACAATAGAAATTGATGGTAAACCAAGAAAAGTCCATAACAATAATTTAAAATTGTACAAGATGACTGATTGATTTGAATAGACTATAAAATGTAAATGTAAGAGACTTACTAGTAGCAATTTAAAGTAAGTCAACAATATTAAATTCATATTTTGAAATGACGTGTAAAGCAAACTAAATATTATATATAATATAAAAAAACACATGTAATGAAACTAGATATAAGCGCACTGAAAAATATTTTGAATTATATAAAAATTAAAAGTAGCATACTTATCCCATCTTTAGTTGTAAAACCCCAGGTGACCAATGCACATGCACCAAGAATAACATCGTAAATGTTTTTTTTCTTTTAAGTATTCTGTACTTATAACTTAATTAGTACACAACACTTCTGAGCGGTAAGAGTGTAGTGTAATACAAGCCACAACAAACAAAACAATATTCGTATATTGCCATATGATAGCCCGGCACGAGTCAAAATATTGTGAGTCAGGCTTTGTGGGTATACCCCGAGTCCAATTATAAACAATGAAATTAGAGCGACTCAGCAAAACAATTGAAGACTAACAATGTGCACTGGGAACTAATTCAATATGACATAACAATGAAAATTACCCGAAGTGTTTGGCATTTTATTGCTTACATCTGCAGTAAGGTTCTTGAAGCCAATAAACTACACTTTATTGCTTGCACTTACATTTTTTGACCATGGTAAATATTGTAAATAGATCTAGGTCAGGAATATGTAAATAATATTTGATTAGTTAGTAAGTTATACATAAGCAATATTTTAGCATAAAAAAATGATAATTAACGAATAAATTAACATTCATAGTAAAGAATTTGGACTGACTACATCGGCACCCTTTTTCTTTTGTTTGTTCATTGCGGCGCTTGCGCTGTGTAAGCAATTTAGGCAGCTCACGCTTCCCATCAGCTTTGGCGCTAGACGCCGATATTTAGGTGAGTCCCTTTTTTCTCTTAATAAAAACTATGGCCCATAATAAAGCATATTTCATGGTGATCCTGCCAACCTTTTTCATGGCGATCCTGCCAACCTATTTCATGGCGATCCTGCAAAACGTATTTCAGGTGTTAACAAATTTGGAATTCTATCAAACTGAGGAAACATTGATGGGGTCATAACATATAAGTTGCAGTGAAATGTTGCCGGCAACATATAAGTTGCAGTAAAATGTTGCCGGCAACATATAAGTTGCAGTGAAATGTTGCCGGCAACATATGAGTTGCAGTGAAATGTTGCAACATATAAGTTGCAGTGAAATGTTGCCGGCAACATATAAGTTGCAGTGAAATGTTGCAACATATAAGTTGGAGTGAAATGTTGCAACATATAAGTTGCAATCAAATGTTGCCGGCAACATATAAGTTGCAATAAAATATTGAAACATATAAGTTGCAGTGAAATGTTGCCGGCAACACATAAGTTGCAGTGAAATGTTGTTACGGCTATAATTTCGCGTAACGACCGCACTGCACCGTAGCCGATCCCAGCCACGGTTCGGGCAATCCCACCCGGCTTCACCCGCGAAGAGGGGTGTGGGAATATGTAATTTGAAAAAGACAGGGCGCCACCCGTTTCCGCGCCTGGACTGCCCTGTCCGTGAATCCCGAAACGGGAATCGGATTCACGGTGACCCAAAACCACCGACCGATAGGGGAGCACAAAAACACAACCAGGAACGCGATTTCCGCCTCGCCACTTCACAAAATCACACTCTGCTTTTCCTAGAACACTATTTATTCTCTCAAAAACTCCCTTTCTATCCCTATCTAGTCTTAAGTTTACTTACAGTCTGTTCTTCTCAGTCTATTTCCGCCGCTTGTCGTACGCCGTCCTCCTCGTGATTTTCCTCCAGTCAATCCAGCAACGATCCCCAAGGTAAGCAATCGTCCGCCAATTCACGCTCGAGCTGCCGTCCAATTCTCGTCCTCGTACTTGCTCCGCACCCTGAAGATCCGCACCGAAAAGAAAAAGACGTTCCAAACAAAATCCGAAAAAGACGTTCCAAACAAAATCCGAAAAAGACGTTCCAGGCGAATACCAACTTCCACCCGCGGTCGACGTTCAAAAGCCTCGTCAGCTGCTCCAGCAATCCTATTTAAACCAAACCCAGTCCCGTTCGGTTCGTAGGTCGACGACCACTCACCTGGGCAGTTGACCCCAGCAGCTTTCAAAAGCTTTTCAACTGGTTTCGCCAGGGGTCAGTCGTTGTGTCTCGATGCGAGGGGATTTCCGATTGCCGCCTGTCCGGCGAAAAACTCGCGGCAGCCGCCACCCATGGCGAATTGCCAATGCCAATGGTTGTGGGTTTCACTGGCGCCTAGGGCACTCCATTGGGGCGCATCGTAGACCGGGCGGGGCCTTGATTTCGGATCTGTTGCGACGATTGGGTGAGCGTTGTTGTTGTTGTGATCGTGGGCAACTTATCCGCAGTGTCTGTGCCGTGAACTGTGTGAACAATTTGCTGTTGATCGCTCACCATAAAAACTACTATTACTACTTAGCTATCTAATCTAATTTCCTAACCATACATCTTTATATTCCATCAATTCCAATAATCCTTATCTAAAGCGACCTATGCCATAATTCTTATGTCTATATACATATATTCAAACCTCTAGCCTAAATTGGTCTACTCCCTATAATTCATTAATTAGTAACAATTAAATTCATAAGTAACAATATAATTCATTGCCTTGATTGTGCGAAGTGGCGATCGTGACATTAACAATTTTGCGCAAGACAGCGTTTACCCGCACGGTGGTTTGGGGTCTTCACGGACAGGGAAGTCCCATATTTCATCCTTGTGGGTTTGGGATCGCCTACGTTGCGTGGCGAACGTAACAATGTTGCAACATATATGTTGCAGTGAAATGTTGCAACATATAAGTTGCAGTGAAATGTTGCAACATATAAGTTGCAGTGAAATGTTGCCGGCAACATATAAGTTGCAGTGAAATGTTGCAACATATATGTTGCAGTGAAATGTTGCAACATATAAGTTGCAACATATAAGTTGCAGTGATATGTTGCCGGCAACATATAAGTTGCTGTGAAATTTTGCAACATATAAGTTGCAGTGAAATGTTGCAACATATAAGTTGCAGTAAAATGTTGCAACATATAAGTTGCAACATATAAGTTGCAGTGATATGTTGCCGGCAACATATAAGTTGCTGTGAAATGTTGCAACATATAAGTTGCAGTGAAATGTTGCCGGCAACATATGAGTTGCAGTTAAATGTTGCAACATATAAATTGCAGTGAAATGTTGCAATATATAAGTTGCAGTGAAATGTTGATGGCAACAAAAAAGTTGCAGTGAAATGTTGCAACATATATGTTGCAGAGAAATGTTGCAACATATAAGTTGCAGTGAAATGTTGCAACATATAAGTTGCAGTGAAATGTTGCCGGCGACATATAAGTTGCAGTGAAATGTTGCATCATATATGTTGCAGTGAAATGTTGCAACATATAAGTTGCAACATATAAGTTGCAGTGATATGTTGCCGGCAACATATAAGTTGCTGTGAAATGTTGCAACATATATGTTGCAGTGATATGTTGCCGGCAACATATAAGTTGCAGTGAAATTTTGCAACATATAAGTTGCATTGAAATGTTGCCGGTAACATATAAGTTGCAGTGAAATGTTGCAATATATAAGTTGCAGTGATATATTGCCGGCAACATATAAGTTGCAGTGAAATGTTGCAACATATAAGTTGCAGTAAAATGTTGCAACATATAAGTTTCAGTGATATTTTGCCGGCAACATATAAGTTGCTGTGAAATGTTGCAACATATAAGTTGCAGTGAAATGTTGCAACATATAAGTTGCAGTAAAATGTTGCAACATATAAGTTGCAACATATAAGTTGCAGTGATATGTTGCCGGCAACATATAAGTTGCTGTGAAATGTTGCAACATATAAGTTGCAGTGAAATGTTGCAACATATAAGTTGCAGTAAAATGTTGCAACATATAAGTTGCAACATATAAGTTGCATTGAAATGTTGCCGGTAACATATAAGTTGCAGTGAAATGTTGCAACATATAAGTTGCAGTGAAATGTTGCCGGTAACATATAAGTTGCAGTGAAATGTTGCAATATATAAGTTGCAGTGATATATTGCCGGCAACATATAAGTTGCAGTGAAATGTTCCAACATATGAGTTGCAGTAAAATGTTGCAATATATAAGTTGCAGTGATATGTTGCCGGCAACATATAAGTTGCTGTGAAATGTTGCAACATATAAGTTGCAGTGAAATGTTGCCGGCAACATAAGAGTTGCAGTGAAATGTTACAACATATAAAATGCAGTGAAATGTTGCAATATGTAAGTTGCAGTGAAATGTTGCCGGCAACATATAAGTTGCAGTGAAATGTTGCAACACATATGTTGCAGAGAAATGTTGCAATATAAAAGTTGCAGTGAAATGTTGCCGGCAATATATAAGTTGCAGTGAAATGTTGCAACATATATATTGCAAAGAAATGTTGCAACATATAAGTTGCAGTGAAATGTTGCAACATGTAAGTTGCAGTGAAATGTTGCAACGCAAAAGTTGCAGTCAAATGTTGCCGGCAACATATAAGTTGCAATAAAATGTTGCAACGAATAAGTTGCAGTGAAATGTTGCCGGGAAAATATAAGTTGCAGTGAAATTTTGCCGGCAACATAAAAGTTGCAGTGAAATGTTGCAACATATAAGTTGCAGTAAAATGTTGCAACATATAAGTTGCAACATATTAGTTGCAGTGAAATGTTGCAACATTTAAGTTGCAGTGAAATGTTGCAACATATAAGTTGCAGTGAAATGTTGCAACATATAAGTTGCAGTGAAATGTTGCCGGCAACATATGAGTTGCAGTGAAATGTTACAACATATAAAATGCAGTGAAATGTTGCAATATATAAGTTGCAGTGAAATGTTGCCGGCAACATTTAAGTTGCAGTGAAATGTTGCAACACATATGTTGCAGAGAAATGTTGCAATATATAAGTTGCAGTGAAATGTTGCCGGCAATATATAAGTTGCAGTGAAATGTTGCAACATATATATTGCAAAGAAATGTTGCAACATATAAGTTGCAGTGAAATGTTGCAACATATAAGTTGCAGTGAAATGTTGCAACATAAAAGTTGCAGTCAAATGTTGCCGGCAACATATAAGTTGCAATAAAATGTTGCAACGAATAAGTTGCAGTGAAATGTTGCCGGGAAAATATAAGTTGCAGTGAAATTTTGCCGGCAACATAAAAGTTGCAGTGAAATGTTGCAACATATAAGTTGCAGTAAAATGTTGCAACATATAAGTTGCAACATATAAGTTGCAGTGAAATGTTGCAACATTTAAGTTGCAGTGAAATGTTGTAACATATAAGTTGCAGTGAAATGTTGCAACATATAAGTTGCAGTGAAATGTTGCAACATATAAGTTGCAGTGAAATTTTGCCGGCAACATATAAGTTGCAGTGAAATGTTGCAACATATAAGTTGCAGTGAAATGTTGCAAAATATAAATTGCAGTGAAATGTTGCAACATATAAGTTGCAGTGAAATGTTGCAACATATATGTTGCAGTAAAATTTTGCCGGCAACATGTAAGTTGCAGTGAAATGTTGCAACATATAAGTTGCAGTGAAATGTTTCAACATATAAGTTGCAGTGAAATGTTGCAACATATAAGTTGCAGTGAAATGTTGCAACATATAAGTTGCAGTAAAATGTTGCAACATATAAGTTGCAGTGAAATGTTGCAACATATAAGTTGCAGTGAAATGTTGCAACATATAAGTTGCAGTGAAATGTTGCAACATATAAGTTGCAGTGAAATGTTGCAACATATAAGTTGCAGTGAAATGTTGCCGGCAACATATGAGTTGCAGTGAAATGTTGCAACATATAAGTTGCAGTGAAATTTTGCCGGCAACATATAAGTTGCAGTGAAATGTTGCAACATATAAGTTGCAGTGAAATGTTGCAACATATGAGTTGCAGTGAAATGTTGCAACATATAAGTTGCAGTGAAATGTTGCAATATATAAGTTGCAGTGAAATGTTGCCGGCAACATATGAGTTGCAGTGAAATGTTACAACATATAAAATGCAGTGAAATGTTGCAATATATAAGTTGCAGTGAAATGTTGCCGGCAACATAAAAGTTGCAGTGAAATGTTGCAACATATAAGTTGCAGTGAAATGTTGCAACATATAAGTTGCAGTGAAATTTTGCCGGCAACATATAAGTTGCAGTGAAATGTTGCAACATATAAGTTGCAGTGAATTGTTGCAACATATAAGTTGCAGTGAAATGTTGCAATATATAAGTTGCAGTGAAATTTTGCCGGCAACATATAAGTTGCAGTGAAATGTTGCAACATATAAGTTGCAGTGAAATTTTGCCGGCAACATATAAGTTGCAGTGAAATGTTGCAACATATAAGTTGCAGTGAAATGTTGCCGGCAACATATGAGTTGCAGTGAAATGTTACAACATATAAAATGCAGTGAAATGTTGCAATATATAAGTTGCAGTGAAATGTTGCCGGCAACATATAAGTTGCAGTGAAATGTTGCAACATATATATTGCAAAGAAATGTTGCAACATATAAGTTGCAGTGAAATGTTGCAACATATAAGTTGCAGTGAAATGTTGCAACATAAAAGTTGCAGTCAAATGTTGCCGGCAACATATAAGTTGCAATAAAATGTTGCAACGAATAAGTTGCAGTGATATGTTGCCGGGAACATATAAGTTGCAGTGAAATGTTGCCGGCAACATAAAAGTTGCAGTGAAATGTTGCAACATATATATTGCAAAGAAATGTTGCAACATATAAGCTGCAATAAAATGTTGCAACGAATAAGTTGCAGTGCAATGTTGCCGGGAACATATAAGTTGCAGTGAAATGTTGCCGGCAACATAAAAGTTGCAGTGAAATGTTGCAACATATAAGTTGCAGTAAAATGTTGCAACATATAAGTTGCAGTGAAATGTTGCAACATATAAGTTGCAACATATAAGTTGCAGTGAAATGTTGCAACATATAAGTTGCAGTGAAATGTTGCAACATATAAGTTGCAGTGAAATGTTGCAACATATAAGTTGCAGTGAAATGTTGCAACATAAAAGTTGCAGTCAAATGTTGCCGGCAACATATAAGTTGCAATAAAATGTTGCAACGAATAAGTTGCAGTGATATGTTGCCGGGAACATATAAGTTGCAGTGAAATGTTGCCGGCAACATAAAAGTTGCAGTGAAATGTTGCAACATATAAGTTGCAGTAAAATGTTGCAACATATAAGTTGCAGTGAAATGTTGCAACATATAAGTTGCAGTGAAATGTTGCAACATATAAGTTGCAACATATAAGTTGCAGTGAAATTTTGCAACATATAAGTTGCAGTGAAATGTTGCAACATATAAGTTGCAGTGAAATTTTGCCGGCAACATATAAGTTGCAGTGAAATGTTGCCACATATAAGTTGCAGTGAATTGTTGCAACATATAAGTTGCAGTGAAATGTTGTAATATATAAGTTGCAGTGAAATTTTGCCGGCAACATATAAAATGCAGTGAAATGTTTTAATATATAAGTTGCAGTGAAATGTTGCCGGCAACATATAAGTTGCAGTGAAATGTTGCAACACATATGTTGCAGAGAAATGTTGCAATATATAAGTTGCAGTGAAATGTTGCCGGCAACATATAAGTTGCAGTGAAATGTTGCAACATATATATTGCAAAGATATGTTGCAACATATAAGTTGCAGTGAAATGTTGCAACATATAAGTTGCAGTGAAATGTTGCAACATATAAGTTGCAGTGAAATGTTGCAACATTTCTTTGCAATATATATGTTGCCGGCAACATATAAGTTGCAATAAAATGTTGCAACGAATAAGTTGCAGTGAAATGTTGCCGGGAACATATAAGTTGCAGTGAAATGTTGCCGGCAACATAAAAGTTGCAGTGAAATGTTGCAACATATAAGTTGCAGTAAAATGTTGCAACATATAAGTTGCAGTGAAATGTTGCAACATATAAGTTGCAGTGAAATGTTGCAACATATAAGTTGCAACATATAAGTTGCAGTGAAATGTAGCAACATATAAGTTGCAGTGAAATGTTGCAACATATAAGTTACAGTGAAATGTTGCAACATATAAGTTGCAGTGAAATGTTGCAACATAAAAGTTGCAGCCAAATGTTGCCGGCAACATATAAGTTGCAATAAAATGTTGCAACGAATAAGTTGCAGTGATATGTTGCCGGGAACATATAAGTTGCAGTGAAATGTTGCCGGCAACATAAAAGTTGCAGTGAAATGTTGCAACATATAAGTTGCAGTAAAATGTTGCAACATATAAGTTGCAGTGAAATGTTGCAACATATAAGTTGCAGTGAAATGTTGCAACATATAAATTGCAACATATAAGTTGCAGTGAAATTTTGCCGGCAACATATAAGTTGCAGTGAAATGTTGCAACATATAAGTTGCAGTGAAATGTTTCAACATATAAGTTGCAGTGAAATGTTACAACATAGAAGTTGCAGTGAAATGTTGCAACATATAAGTTGCAGTAAAATGTTGCAACATATAAATTGCAGTGAAATGTAGCAACATATAAGTTGCAGTGAAATGTAGCAACATATAAGTTGCAGTGAAATGTTGCAACATATAAGTTGCAGTGAAATGTTGCAACATAGAAGTTGCAGTGAAATGTTGCAACATATAAGTTGCAGTGAAATGTTGCAACATATAAGTTGCAGTGAAATGTTGCAACATATAAGTTGCAGTGAAATGTTGCAACATATAAGTTGCAGTAAAATGTTGCAACATATAAGTTGCAGTGAAATTTTGCCGGCAACATATAAGTTGCAGTGAAATGTTGCAACATATAAGTTGCAGTGAAATGTTGCAACATATAAGTTGCAGTGAAATGTTGCAACATATAAGTTGCAGTGAAATGTTGCAACATATAAGTTGCAGTGAAATTTTGCCGGCAACATATAAATTGCAGTGAAATGTTGCAACATATAAGTTGCAGTGAAATGTTGCAACATATAAGTTGCAACATATAAGTTGCAGTGAAATGTTGCCGGCAACATATAAGTTGCAGTGAAATATTGCAACATATAAGTTGCAGTGCAATGTTGCAACATATAAGTTGCAGTGAAATGTTGCAACATATAAGTTGCAGTGAAATGTTGCAACATATAAGTTGCAGTGAAATTTTACCGGCAACATATAAGTTGCAGTGAAATGTTGCAACATATAAGTTACAGTGAAATGTTGCAACATATAAGTTGCAACATATAAGTTGCAGTGAAATGTTGCAATATATAAGTTGCAGTGAAATGTTGATGGCAACAAAAAAGTTGCAGTGAAATGTTGCAACATATATGTTGCAGAGAAATGTTGCAACATATAAGTTGCAGTGAAATGTTGCAACATATAAGTTGCAGTGAAATGTTGCCGGCAACATATAAGTTGCAGTGAAATGTTGCAACATATATGTTGCAGTGAAATGTTGCAACATATAAGTTGCAACATATAAGTTGCAGTGATATGTTGCCGGCAACATATAAGTTGCTGTGAAATGTTGCAACATATAAGTTGCAGTAAAATGTTGCAACATATAAGTTTCAGTGATATGTTGCCGGCAACATATAAGTTGCTGTGAAATGTTGCAACATATAAGTTGCAGTGAAATGTTGCAACATATAAGTTGCAGTAAAATGTTGCAACATATAAGTTGCAACATATAAGTTGCAGTGATATATTGCCGGCAACATATAAGTTGCTGTGAAATGTTGCAACATATAAGTTGCAGTGATATGTTTCTGGCAACATATAAGTTGCAGTGAAATGTTGCAACATATAAGTTGCAGTAAAATGTTGCAATATAGAAGTTGCAGTGATATGTTGCCGGCAACATATAAGCTGCTGTGAAATGTTGCAACATATAAGTTGCAGTGAAATGTTGCCGGCAACATATAAGTTGCAGTGAAATGTTGCCGGGGACATATAAGTTGAAGTGAAATGTTGCAACATATAAGTTGCAGTAAAATGTTGCAACATATAAGTTGCAGTGAAATGTTGCAACATATAAGTTGCAGTGAAATGTTGCAACATATAAGTTGCAGTGAAATGTTGCAACATATAAGTTGCAACATATAAGTTGCAGTGAAATGTTGCAGCATATAAGTTGCAGTGAAATGTTGCAACATAGAAGTTGCAGTGAAATGTTGCAACATATAAGTTGCAGTGTAATGTTGCAACATATAAGTTGCAGAAAAATGTTGCAACATATAAGAGGCAGTGAAATGTTGCAACATATAAGTTGCAGTGAAATGTTGCAACATATAAGTTGCAGTGAAATGTTGCAACATATAAGTTGCAGTGAAATGTTGCAACATATAAGTTGCAGTGAAATGTTGCAACATATAAGTTGCAGTGAAATGTTGCTGGCAACATATAAGTTGCAGTGAAATGTTGCAACATATAAGTTGCAGTGAAATGTTGCAACATATAAGTTGCAGTAAAATGATGCAACATATAAGTTGCAGTGAGATGTTGCAACATATAAGTTGCAGTAAAATGTTGCAACAAATATAGGTTGCAGTGAAATGTTGCAACATATAAGTTGCAGTGAAATGATGCAACATATAAGTTGCAGTGAAATGTTGCAACATATAGGGTTCAGTAAAATGTTGCACCATTTAAGTTGCAGTGAAATGTTGCAACATATAAGTTGCAGTGTAATGTTGCAACATATAAGTTGCAGGAAAATGTTGCAACATATAAGAGGCAGTGAAATGTTGCAACATATAAGTTGCAGTGAAATGTTGCAACATATAAGTTGCAGTGAAATGTTGCCGGCAACATATAAGTTGCAGTGAAATGTTGCAACATATAAGTTGCAGTGAAATGTTGCAACATATAAGTTGCAGTGAAATGTTGCAACATATAAGTTGCAGTGAAATGTTGCAACATATAGGGTTCAGTAAAATGTTGCACCATTTAAGTTGCAGTCAAATGTTGCAACATATAAGTTGCAGTGTAATGTTGCAACATATAAGTTGCAGGAAAATGTTGCAACATATAAGAGGCAGTGAAATGTTGCAACATATAAGTTGCAGTGAAATGTTGCAACATATAAGTTGCAGTGAAATGTTGCAACATATAAGTAGCAGTGAAATGTTACCGGCAATATATAAAATGCAGTGAAATGTTGCAACATATAAGTTGCAGTGAAATGTTGCAACATATAAGTTGCAGTGAAATGTTGCAACATATAAGTTGCACTGAAATGTTGCAACATATAAGTTGCAGAGAAATGTTGCAACATATAAGTTGCAGTGAAATGTTGCAACATATAAGATGCAGTGAATTGTTGCAACTTATAAGTTGCAGTGAAATGTTGCAACATATAAGTTGCAGTGAAATGTTGCAACATATAAGTTGCAGTGAAATGTTGCAACATATAAGTTGCAGTGAAATGTTGCAACATATAAGTTGCAGTGAAATGTTGCAACATATAAGTTGCAGTGAAATGTTGCAATATATAAGTTGCAGTGAAATGTTGCCGGCAACATATAAGTTGCAGTAAAATGTTGCAACATATAAGTTGCAGTGGAATGTTGCAACATATAAGTTGCAGTAAAATGTTGCAACATAAAAGTTGAAGTGAAATGTTGCAACATATAAGTTGCAGTGAATTGTTGCAACATATAAGTTGCAGTGAAATGTTGCATTATATAAGTTGCAGTGAAAGGTTGCAACATATAAGTTGCAGTGAAATGTTGCAACATATGAGTTGCAGTGAAATGTTGCAACATATAAGTTGCAGTAAAATGTTGCAACATATAAGTTGCAGTGAATTGTTGCAACATATAAGTTGCAGTGAAATGTTGCAACATGTAAGTTGCAGTGAAATGTTGCTACATAGAAGTTGCAGTGAAATGTTGCAACACATAAGTTGCAGTGAAATGTTGCAACATTTGAGTTGCAGTGAAATGTTGCAACATATAAGTTGCAGTGAAATGTTGTAACATATAAGAGGCACCGAAATGTTGCAACATATAAGTTGCAGTGAAATGTTGCAACATATAAGTTGCAGTGAAAAGTTGCAACATATAAGTTGCAGTGAAATGTTGCCGGCAACATATAAGTTGCAGTGAAATGTTGCAACATATAAGTTGCAGTGAAATGTTGCAACATATAAGTTGCAGTAAAATGTTGCAACATATAAGTTGCAGTGAAATGTTGCAACATATAAGTTGCAGTGAAATGTTGCAACATATCAGTTGCAGTGAAATGTTGCAACATATAAGTTGCAGTGAATTGTTGCAACATATAAGTTGCAGTGAAATGTTGCAACATATAAGTTGCAGTGAAATGTTGCAACATATAAGTTGCAGTGAAATGTTGCAACATATAAGTTGCAGTGAAATGTTTCAACATATAAGTTGCAGTGAAATGTTGCAACATATAAGTTGCAGTGAAATGTTGCAACATATAAGTTGCATTGAAATGTTGCCGGCAATATATAAGTTGCAGTGAAATGTTGCAACATATAAGTTGCAGTGAAATGTTGCAACATATAAGTTGCAGTGAAAGGTTGCAACATATAAGTTGCAGTGAAATGTTGCAACATATGAGTTGCAGTGAAATGTTGCAACATATAAGTTGCAGTAAAATGTTGCAACATATAAGTTGCAGTGAATTGTTGCAACATATAAGTTGCAGTGAAATGTTGCAACATGTAAGTTGCAGTGAAATGTTGCTACATAGAAGTTGCAGTGAAATGTTGCAACACATAAGTTGCAGTGAAATGTTGCAACATAGAAGTTGCAGTGAAATGTTGCAACATTTGAGTTGCAGTGAAATGTTGCAACATATAAGTTGCAGTGAAATGTTGTAACATATAAGAGGCACCGAAATGTTGCAACATATAAGTTGCAGTAAAATGTTGCAACATATAAGTTGCAGTGAAAAGTTGCAACATATAAGTTGCAGTGAAATGTTGCCGGCAACATATAAGTTGCAGTGAAATGTTGCAACATATAAGTTGCAGTGAAATGTTGCAACATATAAGTTGCAGTAAAATGTTGCAACATATAAGTTGCAGTGAAATGTTGCAACATATAAGTTGCAGTGAAATGTTGCAACATATCAGTTGCAGTGAAATGTTGCAACATATAAGTTGCAGTGAATTGTTGCAACATATAAGTTGCAGTGAAATGTTGCAACATATAAGTTGCAGTGAAATGTTGCAACATATAAGTTGCAGTGAAATGTTGCAACATATAAGTTGCAGTGAAATGTTGCAAAATATAAGTTGCAGTGAAATGTTGCAACATATAAGTTGCATTGAAATATTGCAACATATAAGTTGCATTGAAATGTTGCCGGCAATATATAAGTTGCATTGAAATGTTGCCGGCAATATATAAGTTGCAGTGAAATGTTGCAACATATAAGTTGCAGTGAAATGTTGCAACATATAAGTTGCAGTGACATGTTGCTACATATAAGTTGCAGAGAAATGTTGCAACATATAAGTTGCAGTGAAATGTTGCAACATATAAGTTGCAGTGAAATGTTGCAACATATAAGTTGCATTGAAATGTTGCCGGCAATATATAAGTTGCAGTGAAATGTTGCAACATATAAGTTGCAGTGAAATGTTGCAACATATAAGTTGCAGTGAAATGTTGCAACATATAAGTTGCAGTGAAATGTTGCAACATATAAGTTGCAGTGAAATGTTGCAACATATAAGTTGCAGTGAAATGTTGCAACATATAAGTTGCAGTGAAATGTTGCAACATATAAGTTGCAGTGAAATGTTGCAACATATCAGTTGCAGTGAAATGTTGCCGGCAACATATGAGTTGCAGTGAAATGTTGCAACATATAAGTTGCAGTGAAATGTTGCAACATATAAGTTGCAGTAAAATGTTGCAACATATAAGTTGCAGTGAAATGTTGCAACATATAAGTTGCATTGAAATCTTGCCGGCAATATATAAGTTGCAGTGAAATGTTGCAACATATAAGTTGCAGTGAAATGTTGCAACATATAAGTTGCAGTGAAATGTTGCAACATATAAGTTGCAGTGAAATGTTGCAACATATAAGTTGCAGTGAAATGTTGCAACATATAAGTTGCAGTGAAATGTTGCAACATATAAGTTGCAGTGAAATGTTGCAACATATAAGTTGCAGTGAAATGTTGCAACATATAAGTTGCAGTGAAATGTTGCAACATATAAGTTGCAGTGAAATGTTGCAACATATAAGTTGCAGTGAAATGTTGCAACATATAAGTTGCAGTGAAATGTTGCAACATATAAGTTGCAGTGAAATGTTGCCGGCAACATATAAGTTGCAGTGAAATGTTGCAACATATAAGTTGCAGTAAAATGTTGCAACATATAAGTTGCAGTGAAATGTTGCAACATATAAGTTGCAGTGAATTGTTGCAACATATAAGTTGCAGTGAAATGTTGCAACATATAAGTTGCAGTAAAATGTTGCAACATATAAGTTGCAGTGAAATGTTGCAACATATAAGTTGCAGTGAAATGTTTCAACATATAAGTTGCAGTGAAATGTTGCAACATATAAGTTGCAGTGAAATGTTGCAACATATAAGTTGCATTGAAATGTTGCCGGCAATATATAAGTTGCAGTGAAATGTTGCAACATATAAGTTGCAGTGAAATGTTGCAACATATAAGTTGCAGTGAAATGTTGCAACATATAAGTTGCAGTGAAATGTTGCAACATATAAGTTGCAGTGACATGTTGCTACATATAAGTTGCAGAGAAATGTTGCAACATATAAGTTGCAGTGAAATGTTGCAACATATAAGTTGCAGTGAAATGTTGCAACATATAAGTTGCATTGAAATGTTGCCGGCAATATATAAGTTGCAGTGAAATGTTGCAAAATATAAGTTGCAGTGAAATGTTGCAACATATAAGTTGCAGTGAAATGTTGCAACATATAAGTTGCAGTGAAATGTTGCAACATATAAGTTGCAGTGAAATGTTGCAACATATAAGTTGCAGTGAAATGTTGCAACATATAAGTTGCAGTGAAATGTTGCAACATATAAGTTGCATTGAAATGTTGCCGGCAATATATAAGTTGCAGTGAAATGTTGCAACATATAAGTTGCAGTGAAATGTTGCAACATATAAACTGCAGTGAAATGTTGCAACATATAAGTTGCAGTGAAATGTTGCAACATATAAGTTGCAGTGACATGTTGCTACATATAAGTTGCAGAGAAATGTTGCAACATATAAGTTGCAGTGAAATGTTGCAACATATAAGTTGCAGTGAAATGTTGCAACATATAAGTTGCATTGAAATGTTGCCGGCAACATATAAGTTGCAGTGAAATGTTGCAACATATAAGTTGCATTGAAATGTTGCCGGCAATATATAAGTTGCAGTGAAATGTTGCAAAATATAAGTTGCAGTGAAATGTTGCAACATATAAGTTGCAGTGAAATGTTGCAACATATAAGTTGCAGTGAAATGTTGCAACATATAAGTTGCAGTGAAATGTTGCAACATATAAGTTGCAGTGAAATGTTGCAACATATAAGTTGCAGTGAAATGTTGCAACATATAAGTTGCATTGAAATGTTGCCGGCAACATATAAGTTGCAGTGAAATGTTGCAACATATAAGTTGCAGTGACATGTTGCTACATATAAGTTGCAGAGAAATGTTGCAACATATAAGTTGCAGTGAAATGTTGCAACATATAAGTTGCAGTGAAATGTTGCAACATATAAGTTGCAGTGAAATGTTGCCGGCAACATATGAGTTGCAGTGAAATGTTGCAACATATAAGTTGCAGTGAAATGTTGCAACATATAAGTTGCAGTAAAATGTTGCAACATATAAGTTGCAGTGAAATGTTGCAACATATAAGTTGCATTGAAATGTTGCCGGCAATATATAAGTTGCAGTGAAATGTTGCAACATATAAGTTGCAGTGAAATGTTGCAACATATAAGTTGCAGTGAAATGTTGCAACATATAAGTTGCAGTGAAATGTTGCAACATATAAGTTGCAGTGAAATGTTGCAACATATAAGTTGCAGTGAAATGTTGCAACATATAAGTTGCAGTGAAATGTTGCAACATATAAGTTGCAGTGAAATGTTGCAACATATAAGTTGCAGTGAAATGTTGCAACATATAAGTTGCAGTGAAATGTTGCAACATATAAGTTGCAGTGAAATGTTGCAACATATAAGTTGCAGTGAAATGTTGCAACATATAAGTTGCAGTGAAATGTTGCAACATATAAGTTGCAGTGAAATGTTGCCGGCAACATATAAGTTGCAGTGAAATGTTGCAACATATAAGTTGCAGTAAAATGTTGCAACATATAAGTTGCAGTGAAATGTTGCAACATATAAGTTGCAGTGAATTGTTGCAACATATAAGTTGCAGTGAAATGTTGCAACATATAAGTTGCAGTAAAATGTTGCAACATATAAGTTGCAGTGAAATGTTGCAACATATAAGTTGCAGTGAAATGTTTCAACATATAAGTTGCAGTGAAATGTTGCAACATATAAGTTGCAGTGAAATGTTGCAACATATAAGTTGCATTGAAATGTTGCCGGCAATATATAAGTTGCAGTGAAATGTTGCAACATATAAGTTGCAGTGAAATGTTGCAACATATAAGTTGCAGTGAAATGTTGCAACATATAAGTTGCAGTGAAATGTTGCAACATATAAGTTGCAGTGACATGTTGCTACATATAAGTTGCAGAGAAATGTTGCAACATATAAGTTGCAGTGAAATGTTGCAACATATAAGTTGCAGTGAAATGTTGCAACATATAAGTTGCATTGAAATGTTGCCGGCAATATATAAGTTGCAGTGAAATGTTGCAAAATATAAGTTGCAGTGAAATGTTGCAACATATAAGTTGCAGTGAAATGTTGCAACATATAAGTTGCAGTGAAATGTTGCAACATATAAGTTGCAGTGAAATGTTGCAACATATAAGTTGCAGTGAAATGTTGCAACATATAAGTTGCAGTGAAATGTTGCAACATATAAGTTGCATTGAAATGTTGCCGGCAATATATAAGTTGCAGTGAAATGTTGCAACATATAAGTTGCAGTGAAATGTTGCAACATATAAGTTGCAGTGAAATGTTGCAACATATAAGTTGCAGTGAAATGTTGCAACATATAAGTTGCAGTGACATGTTGCTACATAGAAGTTGCAGAGAAATGCTGCAACATATAAGTTGCAGTGAAATGTTGCAACATATAAGTTGCAGTGAAATGTTGCAACATATAAGTTGCATTGAAATGTTGCCGGCAACATATAAGTTGCAGTGAAATGTTGCAACATATAAGTTGCAGTGACATGTTGCTACATATAAGTTGCAGAGAAATGTTGCAACATATAAGTTGCAGTGAAATGTTGCAACATATAAGTTGCAGTGAAATGTTGCAACATATAAGTTGCATTGAAATGTTGCCGGCAACATATAAGTTGCAGTGAAATGTTGCAACATAGAAGTTGCAGTGAAATGTTGCAACATATAAGTTGCAGTAAAATGTTGCAACATATAAGTTGCAGTGAAATGTTGCAACATATAAGTTGCAACAAATAAGTTGCAGTGAAATGTTGCAACATATAAGTTGCAGTGAAATGTTGCAACATATAAGTTGCAGTGAAATGTTGCAACATATAAGTTGCAGTGAAATGTTGCAACATATAAGTTGCAGTGAAATGTTGCCGGCAACATATAAGTTGCAGTGAAATGTTGCAACATATAAGTTGCAGTGAAATGTTGCAACATATAAGTTGCAGTAAAATGTTGCAACATATAAGTTGCAGTGACATGTTGCTACATATAAGTTGCAGAGAAATGTTGCAACATATAAGTTGCAGTGAAATGTTGCAACATTTAAGTTGCAGTGAAATGTTGCAACATATAAGTTGCAGTGAAATGTTGTAACTTATAAGAGGCAGTGAAAAGTTGCAACATATGAGTTGCAGTGAAATGTTGCAACATATAAGTTGCAGTGAAATGTTGCAACATATAAGTTGCAGTGAAATGTTGCAACATATAAGTTGCAGTGAAATGTTGCAACATATAAGTTGCAGTGAAATGTTGCAACATATAAGTTGCAGTGAAATGTTGCACCATATAAGTTGCAGTGAAATGTTGCAACATATAAGTTGCAGTGAAATGTTGCAACATATAAGTTGCAGTGAAATGTTGCAACATATAAGTTGCAGTGAAATGTTTCAACATATAAGTTGCAGTGAAATGTTGCAACATATAATTTGCAGTGAAATGTTGCAACATATAAGTTGCAGTAAAATGTTGCAACATATAAGTTGCAGTGAAATATTGCAACATATAAGTTGCAGTGAAATGTTGCCGGCAACATATAAGTTGCAGTGAAATGTTGCAACATATAAGTTGCAGTGGATTGTTGCAACATATAAGTTGCAGTGAATTGTTGCAACATATAAGTTGCAGTGAAATGTTGCAACATAGAAGTTGCAGTGAAATGTTGCAACATATAAGTTGCAGTGTAATGTTGCAACATATAAGTTGCAGTGAAATGTTGCAACATATAAGAGGCAGTGAAATGTTGCAACATATAAGTTGCAGTGAAATGTTGCAACATATAAGTTGCAGTGAAATGTTGCAACATATAAGTTGCAGTGAATTGTTGCAACTTATAAGTTGCAGTGAAATGTTGCAACATATAAGTTGCAGTGAAATGTTGCAACATATAAGTTGCATTGAAATGTTGCAACATATAAGTTGCAGGAAAATGTTGCAACATATAAGAGGCAGTGAAATGTTGCAACATATAAGTTGCAGTGAAATGTTGCAACATATAAGTTGCAGTGAAATGTTGCAACATATAATTTGCAGTGAAACGTTGCAACATATAAGTTGCAGTGAAACGTTGCAACATATAAGTTGCAGTGAAATGTTGCAACATATAAGTTGCAGTGAAATGTTGCCGGCAACATATAAGTTGCAGTGAAATGTTGCAACATATAAGTTGCAGTGAAATGTTGCAACATATAAGTTGCAGTAAAATGTTGCAACATATAAGTTGCAGTGAAATGTTGCAACATATTAGTTGCAGTGAAATGTTGCAACATATAAGTTGCAGTGAAATGTTGCAACATTTAAGTTGCATTGAAATGTTGCCGGCACTATATAAGTTGCAGTGAAATGTTGCAACATATAAGTTGCAGTGAAATGTTGCAACATATAAGTTGCAGTGAATTGTTGCAACATATAAGTTGCAGTAAAATGTTGCAACATATAAGTTGCAGTGAAATGTTGCAACATATAATTTGCAGTGAAATGTTGCAACATATAAGTTGCATTGAAATGTTGCCGGCAATATATAAGTTGCAGTGAAATGTTGCAACATATAAGTTGCAGTAAAACGTTGCAACATATAAGTTTCAGTGAAATGTTGCAACATATAAGTTGCAGTGAAATGTTGCAACATATAAGTTGCAGTGAAATGTTGCAACATATAAGTTGCAGTGAAATGTTGCAACATATTAGTTGCAGTAAAATGTTGCAACATAAAAGTTGTTGTAAAATGTTGCAACATATAAGTTGCAGTGAAATGTTGCAACATATAAGTTGCAGTGAAATGTTGCAACATATAAGTTGCAGTAAAATGTTGCAACAAATATAGGTTGCAGTGAAATGTTGCAACATATAAGTTGCAGTGAAATGTTGCAACATATAAGTTGCAGTGAAATGTTGCAACATATAAGTTGCAGTGAAATGTTGCAACCTATAAGTTGCAGTGAAATGTTGCAACATATAAGTTGCAGTGAAATGTTTCAACATATAAGTTGCAGTGAAATGTTGCAACATATAAGTTGCAGTGAAATGTTGCAACATATAAGTTGCAGTGAAATGGTGCAACATATAAGTTGCAGTGAAATGTTGCCGGCAACATATAAGTTGCAGTGAAATGTTGCAACATATAAGTTGCAGTGAAATGTTGCAACATATAAGTTGCAGTGAAATGTTGCAACATATAAGTTGCAGTGAAATGTTGCAATATATAAGTTGCAGTGAAATGTTGCAACATATAAGTTGCAGTGAAATGTTGCAACATATAAGTTGCAGTGAAATGTTGCAACATATAAGTTGCAGTGAATTGTTGCAACATATAAGTTGCAGTGAAATGTTGCAACATATAAGGTGCAGTGAAATGTTGCAACATATAAGTTGCAGTAAAATGTTGCAACATATAAGTTGCAGTGAAATGTTGCAACATATATGTTGCAGTGAAATGTTGCAACATAGAAGTTGCAGTGAATTGTTGCAACATATAAGTTGCAGTGAAATGTTGCAACATATAAGTTGCAGTGAAATGTTGCAACATAGAAGTTGCAGTGAAATGTTGCAACACATAAGTTGCAGTGAAATGTTGCAACATAGAAGTTGCAGTGAAATGTTGCAACATTTAAGTTTCAGTGAAATGTTGCAACATATAAGTTGCAGTGAAATGTTGCAACATATAAGAGGCAGTGAAATGTTGCAACATATAAGTTGCAGTGAAATGTTGCAACATATAAGTTGCAGTGAATTGTTGCATTATATAAGTTGCAGTGAAATGTTGCAACATATAAGTTGCAGTGAAATGTTGCAACATATAAGTTGCAGTGAAATGTTGCAACATATAAGTTGCAGTGAAATGTTGCAACATATAAGTTGCAGTGACATGTTGCTACATATAAGTTGCAGAGAAATGTTGCAACATATAAGTTGCAGTGAAATGTTGCAACATATAAGTTGCAGTAAAATGTTGCAACATAAAAGTTGAAGTGAAATGTTGCAACATATAAGTTGCAGTGAATTGTTGCAACATATAAGTTGCAGTGAAATGTTGCAACATATAAGTTGCAGTGAAAGGTTGCAACATATAAGTTGCAGTGAAATGTTGCAACATATGAGTTGCAGTGAAATGTTGCAACATATAAGTTGCAGTGACATGTTGCTACATATAAGTTGCAGAGAAATGTTGCAACATATTAGTTGCAGTGAAATGTTGCAACATATAAGTTGCAGTAAAATGTTGCAACATATAAGTTGCAGTGAAATGTTGCAACATTAAAAAGTTGCAGTGAAATGTTGCAACATATAAGTTGCAGTGAAATGTTGCAACATATAAGTTGCAGTGAATTGTTGCAACATATAAGTTGCAGTAAATTGTTGCAACATATAAGTTGCAGTGAAATGTTGCAACATATAAGTTGCAGTGAAATGTTGCAACATATAAGGTGCAGTGAAATGTTGCAACATATAAGTTGCAGTAAAATGTTGCAACATATAAGTTGCAGTGAAATGTTGCAACATATAAGTTGCAGTAAAATGTTGCAACATAAAAGTTGAAGTGAAATGTTGCAACATATAAGTTGCAGTGAATTGTTGCAACATATAAACTGCAGTGAAATGTTGCAACATATAAGTTGCAGTGAAAGGTTGCAACATATAAGTTGCAGTGAAATGTTGCAACATATGAGTTGCAGTGAAATGTTGCAACATATAAGTTGCAGTAAAATGTTGCAACATATAAGTTGCAGTGAAATGTTGCAACATATAAGTTGCAGTGGATTGTTGCAACATATAAGTTGCAGTGAAATGTTGCAACATATAAGTTGCAGTGAAATGTTGCAACATATCAGTTGCAGTGAAATGTTGCAACATATAAGTTGCAGTGAAATGTTGCAACATATAAGTTGCAGTGAAATGTACCAACATATAAGTTGCAGTGAAATGTTGCCGGCAATATATAAGTTGCAGTGAAATGTTGCAACATATAAGTTGCAGTGAAATGTTGCAACATATAAGTTGCAGTGAAATGTTGCAACATATAAGTTGCAGTGAAATGTTGCAACATATAAGTTGCAGTGAAATGTTGCAACATATAAGTTGCAGTGAATTGTTGCAACATATAAGTTGCAGTGAAATGTTGCAACATATAAGTTGCAGTGAAATGTTGCAACATAGAAGTTGCAGTGAAATGTTGCAACACATAAGTTGCAGTGAAATAATGCAACATAGAAGTTGCAGTGAAATGTTGCAACATTTAAGTTTCAGTGAAATGTTGCAACATATAAGTTGCAGTGAAATGTTGTAACATATAAGAGGCAGTGAAATGTTGCAACATATAAGTTGCAGTGAAATGTTGCAACATATAAGTTGCAGTGAAATGTTGCAATATATAAGTTGCAGTGAAATGTTGCCGGCAACATATAAGTTGCAGTGAAATGTTGCAACATATAAGTTGCAGTGAAATGTTGCAACATAGAAGTTGCAGTGAAATGTTGCAACACATAAGTTGCAGTGAAATAATGCAACATAGAAGTTGCAGTGAAATGTTGCAACATATAAGTTGCAGTGAAATGTTGCAACATATGAGTTGCAGTGAAATGTTGCAACATATAAGTTGCAGTGAAATGTTGCAACATATAAGTTGCAGTGAAATGTTGCAACATATAAGTTGCATTGAAATGTTGCAACATATAAGTTGCATTGAAATGTCGCCGGCAATATATAAGTTGCAGTGAAATGTTGCAACATATAAGTTGCAGTGAGATGTTGCAACATATAAGTTGCAGTGAATTGTTGCAACATATAAGTTGCAGTGAAATGTTGCAACATATAAGTTGCAGTGAAATGTTGCAACATAGAAGTTGCAGTGAAATGTTGCAACACATAAGTTGCAGTGAAATGTTGCAACATAGAAGTTGCAGTGAAATGTTGCAACATTTAAGTTTCAGTGAAATGTTGCAACATATAAGTTGCAGTGAAATGTTGTAACATATAAGAGGCAGTGAAATGTTGCAACATATAAGTTGCAGTGAAATGTTGCAACATATAAGTTGCAGTGAAATGTTGCAACATATAAGTTGCAGTGACATGTTGCTACATATAAGTTGCAGAGAAATGTTGCAACATATAAGTTGCAGTGAAATGTTGCAACATATAAGTTGCAGTAAAATGTTGCAACATATAAGTTGCAGTGAAATGTTGCAACATATAAGTTGCAGTGAAATGTTGCAACATATAAGTTGCAGTGAAATGTTGCAACATATAAGTTGCAGTGAATTGTTGCAACATATAAGTTGCAGTGAAATGTTGCAACATATAAGTTGCAGTGAATTGTTGCATTATATAAGTTGCAGTGAAATGTTGCAACATATAAGTTGCAGTGAAATGTTGCAACATATAAGTTGCAGTGAAATGTTGCAACATATAAGTTGCAGTGAAATGTTGCAACATATAAGTTGCAGTGAAATGTTGCAACATATAAATTGCAGTGAAATGTTGCAACATATAAGTTGCATTGAAATGTTGCCGGCAATATATAAGTTGCAGTGAAATGTTGCAACATATAAGTTGCAGTGAAATGTTGCAACATATAAGTTGCAGTGAAATGTTGCAACATATAAGTTGCAGTGAAATGTTGCAACATACAAGTTGCAGTGATATGTTGCTACATATAAGTTGCAGAGAAATGTTGCAACATATAAGTTGCAGTGAAATGTACCAACATATAAGTTGCAGTGAAATGTTGCCGGCAATATATAAGTTGCAGTGAAATGTTGCAACATATAAGTTGCAGTGACATGTTGCTACATATAAGTTGCAGAGAAATGTTGCAACATATAAGTTGCAGTGAAATGTTGCAACATATAAGTTGCAGTGAAATGTTGCAACATATAAGTTGCAGTGAAATGTACCAACATATAAGTTGCAGTGAAATGTTGCCGGCAATATATAAGTTGCAGTGAAATGTTGCAACATATAAGTTGCAGTGAAATGTTGCAACATATAAGTTGCAGTGAAATGTTGCAACATATAAGTTGCAGTGAAATGTTGCAACATATAAGCTGCAGTGAAATGTTGCAACATATAAGTTGCAGTGAATTGTTGCAACATATAAGTTGCAGTGAAATGTTGCAACATATAAGTTGCAGTGAAATAATGCAACATAGAAGTTGCAGTGAAATGTTGCAACATTTAAGTTTCAGTGAAATGTTGCAACATATAAGTTGCAGTGAAATGTTGTAACATATAAGAGGCAGTGAAATGTTGCAACATATAAGTTGCAGTGAAATGTTGCAACATATAAGTTGCAGTGAAATGTTGCAATATATAAGTTGCAGTGAAATGTTGCCGGCAACATATAAGTTGCAGTGAAATGTTGCAACATATAAGTTGCAGTGAAATGTTACAACATATAAGTTGCAGTAAAATGTTGCAACATATAAGTTGCAGTGAATTGTTGCAACATATAAGTTGCAGTGAAATGTTGCAACATATAAGTTGCAGTGAATTGTTGCATTATATAAGTTGCAGTGAAATGTTGCAACATATAAGTTGCAGTGAAATGTTGAAACATATAAGTTGCAGTGAAATGTTGCAACATATAAGTTGCAGTGAAATGTTGCAACATATAAGTTGCAGTATAATGTTGCAACATATAAGTTGCAGTGAAATGTTGCAACATATAAGTTGCATTGAAATGTTGCCGGCAATATATAAGTTGCAGTGAAATGTTGCAACATATAAGTTGCAGTGAAATCTTGCAACATATAAGTTGCAGTGAAATGTTGCAACATATAAGTTGCAGTGAAATGTTGCCGGCAACATATAAGTTGCAGTAAAATGTTGCAACATATAAGTTGCAGTGAAATGTTGCAACATATAAGTTGCAGTGAAATGTTTCAACATATAAGTTGCAGTGAAATGTTGCAACATATAAGTTGCAGTGAAATGTTGCAACATATAAGTTGCAGTGAAATGTTGCAACATATAAGTTGCAGTGAAATCATGCCGGCAACATATAAGTTGCAGTGAAATGTTGCAACATATAAGTTGCAGTGAAATGTTGCAACATATAAGTTGCAGTAAAATGTTGCAACATATAAGTTGCAGTGAAATGTTGCAACATATAAGTTGCATTGAAATGTTGCCGGCAATATATAAGTTGCAGTGAAATGTTGCAACATATAAGTTGCAGTGAAATGTTGCCGGCAACATATAAGTTGCAGTGAAATGTTGCAACAAATAAGTTGCAGTGAAATGTTGCAACATATAAGTTGCAGTGAAATGTTGCAACATATAAGTTGCAGTAAAATGTTGCAACATATAAGTTGCAGTGACATGTTGCTACATATAATTTGCAGAGAAATGTTGCAACAT
Source organism: Oxycera nigricornis (assembly GCA_963942545.1). Classification (NCBI taxonomy): domain Eukaryota; kingdom Metazoa; phylum Arthropoda; class Insecta; order Diptera; family Stratiomyidae; genus Oxycera; species Oxycera nigricornis. The sequence goes on along the minus strand of OZ012662.1, from coordinate 35,855,977 downwards.
ATAAGTTGCAGTGAAATGTTGCAACATATAAGTTGCAGTGAAATGTTGCAACATATAAGTTGCATTGAAATGTTGCCGGCAATATATAAGTTGCAGTGAAATGTTGCAACATATAAGTTGCAGTGAAATGTTGCAACATATAAGTTGCAGCGAAATGTTGCAACATATACGTTGCAGTGAAATGTTGCAACACATAAGTTGCAGTGAAATGTTGCCGGCAACATATAAGTTGCAGTGAAATGTTGCCGGCAACATATAAGTTGCAGTGAAATGTTGCAACATATAAGTTGCAGTGAAATGTTGCAACATTTAAGTTGCAGTGAAATGTTGCAACATATAAGTTGCAGTGAAATGTTGCAACATATAAGTTGCAGTGAAATGTTGCAACATATAAGTTGCAGTAAAATGTTGCAACATATAAGTTGCAGTGAAATGTTGCAACATATAAGTTGCAGTGAAATGTTGCAACATATAAGTTGCAGTGAAATGTTGCAACATATCAGTTGCAGTGAAATGTTGCAACATATAAGTTGCAGTAAAATGTTGCAACATATAAGTTGCAGTGAAATGTTGCAACATATAAGTTGCAGTGAAATGTTTCAATATATAAGTTGCAGTGAAATGTTGCAACATATAAGTTGCAGTGAAATGTTGCAACATATAAGTTCCAGTGAAATGTTGCAACATATAAGTTGCAGTGAAATGTTGCAACATATAAGTTGCAGTGAAATGTTGCAACATATAAGTTGCAGTGAAATGTTGCAACATATAAGTTGCAGTGAAATGTTTCAACATATAAGTTGCAGTGAAATGTTGCAACATATAAGTTGCAGTGAAATGTTGTAACATATAAGAGGCAGTGAAATGTTGCAACATATGAGTTGCAGTGAAATGTTGCTACATATAAGTTGCAGTGAAATGTTTCAACATATAAGTTGTAGTGAAATGTTGCAACATATAAGTTGCAGTGAAATGTTGCAACATATAAGTTGCAGTGAAATGTTGCAACATATAAGTTGCAGTGAAATGTTGCAACATATAAGTTGCAGTGAAATTTTGCAACATATCAGTTGCAGTGAAATGTTGCAACATATAAGTTGCAGTGAATTGTTGCATTATATAAGTTTTGCAGTGAAATGTTGCAACATATAAGTTGCAGTGAAATGTTGCAACATATAAGTTGCAGTGAAATGTTGCAACATATAAGTTGCAGTGAAATGTTGCAACATATAAGTTGCAGTGAAATGTTGCAACATATAAGTTGCAGTGAAATGTTGCAACATATAAGTTGCATTGAAATGTTGCAACATATAAGTTGCAGTGAAATGTTGCAACATATAAGTTGCAGTGAAATGTTGCAACATATTAGTTGCAGTAAAATGTTGCAACATATAAGTTGCAGTAAAATGTTGCAACATATAAGTTGCAGTGAAATGTTGCAACATATAAGTTGCAGTGAAATGTTGCAACATATAAGTTGCAGTAAAATGTTGCAACAAATATAGGTTGCAGTGAAATGTTGCAACATATAAGTTGCAGTGAAATGTTGCAATATATAAGTTGCAGTGAAATGTTGCAACATATAAGTTGCAGTGAAATGTTGCAACATATAAGTTGCAGTGAAATGTTGCAACATATAAGTTGCAGTGAATTGTTGCAACATATAAGTTGCAGTGAAATGTTGCAACATATAAGGTGCAGTGAAATGTTGCAACATATAAGTTGCAGTGAAATGTTGCCGGCAACATATAAGTTGCAGTAAAATGTTGCAACATATAAGTTGCAGTGAAATGTTGCAACATATAAGTTGCAGTGAAATGTTTCAACATATAAGTTGCAGTGAAATGTTGCAACATATAAGTTGCAGTGAAATGTTGCAACATATAAGTTGCAGTGAAATGGTGCAACATATAAGTTGCAGTGAAATGTTGCCGGCAACATATAAGTTGCAGTGAAATGTTGCAACATATAAGTTGCAGCGAAATGTTGCAACATATAAGTTGCAGTGAAATGTTGCAACATATAAGTTGCAGTGAAATGTTGTAATATATAAGTTGCAGTGAAATGTTGCAACATATAAGTTGCAGTGAAATGTTGCAACATATAAGTTGCAGTGAAATGTTGCAACATATAAGTTGCAGTGAAATGTTGCAACATATAAGTTGCAGTGAAATGTTGCAACATATAAATTGCAGTGAAATGTTGCAACATATAAGTTGCATTGAAATGTTGCCGGCAATATATAAGTTGCAGTGAAATGTTGCAACATATAAGTTGCAGTGAAATGTTGCAACATATAAGTTGCAGTGAAATGTTGCAACATATAAGTTGCAGTGAAATGTTGCAACATACAAGTTGCAGTGATATGTTGCTACATATAAGTTGCAGAGAAATGTTGCAACATATAAGTTGCAGTGAAATGTACCAACATATAAGTTGCAGTGAAATGTTGCCGGCAATATATAAGTTGCAGTGAAATGTTGCAACATATAAGTTGCAGTGACATGTTGCTACATATAAGTTGCAGAGAAATGTTGCAACATATAAGTTGCAGTGAAATGTTGCAACATATAAGTTGCAGTGAAATGTTGCAACATATAAGTTGCAGTGAAATGTACCAACATATAAGTTGCAGTGAAATGTTGCCGGCAATATATAAGTTGCAGTGAAATGTTGCAACATATAAGTTGCAGTGAAATGTTGCAACATATAAGTTGCAGTGAAATGTTGCAACATATAAGTTGCAGTGAAATGTTGCAACATATAAGCTGCAGTGAAATGTTGCAACATATAAGTTGCAGTGAATTGTTGCAACATATAAGTTGCAGTGAAATGTTGCAACATATAAGTTGCAGTGAAATAATGCAACATAGAAGTTGCAGTGAAATGTTGCAACATTTAAGTTTCAGTGAAATGTTGCAACATATAAGTTGCAGTGAAATGTTGTAACATATAAGAGGCAGTGAAATGTTGCAACATATAAGTTGCAGTGAAATGTTGCAACATATAAGTTGCAGTGAAATGTTGCAATATATAAGTTGCAGTGAAATGTTGCCGGCAACATATAAGTTGCAGTGAAATGTTGCAACATATAAGTTGCAGTGAAATGTTACAACATATAAGTTGCAGTAAAATGTTGCAACATATAAGTTGCAGTGAATTGTTGCAACATATAAGTTGCAGTGAAATGTTGCAACATATAAGTTGCAGTGAATTGTTGCATTATATAAGTTGCAGTGAAATGTTGCAACATATAAGTTGCAGTGAAATGTTGAAACATATAAGTTGCAGTGAAATGTTGCAACATATAAGTTGCAGTGAAATGTTGCAACATATAAGTTGCAGTATAATGTTGCAACATATAAGTTGCAGTGAAATGTTGCAACATATAAGTTGCATTGAAATGTTGCCGGCAATATATAAGTTGCAGTGAAATGTTGCAACATATAAGTTGCAGTGAAATCTTGCAACATATAAGTTGCAGTGAAATGTTGCAACATATAAGTTGCAGTGAAATGTTGCCGGCAACATATAAGTTGCAGTAAAATGTTGCGAACATATAAGTTGCAGTGAAATGTTGCAACATATAAGTTGCAGTGAAATGTTTCAACATATAAGTTGCAGTGAAATGTTGCAACATATAAGTTGCAGTGAAATGTTGCAACATATAAGTTGCAGTGAAATGTTGCAACATATAAGTTGCAGTGAAATCATGCCGGCAACATATAAGTTGCAGTGAAATGTTGCAACATATAAGTTGCAGTGAAATGTTGCAACATATAAGTTGCAGTAAAATGTTGCAACATATAAGTTGCAGTGAAATGTTGCAACATATAAGTTGCATTGAAATGTTGCCGGCAATATATAAGTTGCAGTGAAATGTTGCAACATATAAGTTGCAGTGAAATGTTGCCGGCAACATATAAGTTGCAGTGAAATGTTGCAACAAATAAGTTGCAGTGAAATGTTGCAACATATAAGTTGCAGTGAAATGTTGCAACATATAAGTTGCAGTAAAATGTTGCAACATATAAGTTGCAGTGACATGTTGCTACATATAATTTGCAGAGAAATGTTGCAACATATAAGTTGCAGTGAAATGTTGCAACATATAAGTTGCAGTGAAATGTTGCAACATATAAGTTGCATTGAAATGTTGCCGGCAATATATAAGTTGCAGTGAAATGTTGCAACATATAAGTTGCAGTGAAATGTTGCAACATATAAGTTGCAGCGAAATGTTGCAACATATACGTTGCAGTGAAATGTTGCAACACATAAGTTGCAGTGAAATGTTGCCGGCAACATATAAGTTGCAGTGAAATGTTGCCGGCAACATATAAGTTGCAGTGAAATGTTGCAACATATAAGTTGCAGTGAAATGTTGCAACATTTAAGTTGCAGTGAAATGTTGCAACATATAAGTTGCAGTGAAATGTTGCAACATATAAGTTGCAGTGAAATGTTGCAACATATAAGTTGCAGTAAAATGTTGCAACATATAAGTTGCAGTGAAATGTTGCAACATATAAGTTGCAGTGAAATGTTGCAACATATAAGTTGCAGTGAAATGTTGCAACATATCAGTTGCAGTGAAATGTTGCAACATATAAGTTGCAGTAAAATGTTGCAACATATAAGTTGCAGTGAAATGTTGCAACATATAAGTTGCAGTGAAATGTTTCAATATATAAGTTGCAGTGAAATGTTGCAACATATAAGTTGCAGTGAAATGTTGCAACATATAAGTTCCAGTGAAATGTTGCAACATATAAGTTGCAGTGAAATGTTGCAACATATAAGTTGCAGTGAAATGTTGCAACATATAAGTTGCAGTGAAATGTTGCAACATATAAGTTGCAGTGAAATGTTTCAACATATAAGTTGCAGTGAAATGTTGCAACATATAAGTTGCAGTGAAATGTTGTAACATATAAGAGGCAGTGAAATGTTGCAACATATGAGTTGCAGTGAAATGTTGCTACATATAAGTTGCAGTGAAATGTTTCAACATATAAGTTGTAGTGAAATGTTGCAACATATAAGTTGCAGTGAAATGTTGCAACATATAAGTTGCAGTGAAATGTTGCAACATATAAGTTGCAGTGAAATGTTGCAACATATAAGTTGCAGTGAAATTTTGCAACATATCAGTTGCAGTGAAATGTTGCAACATATAAGTTGCAGTGAATTGTTGCATTATATAAGTTGCAGTGAAATGTTGCAACATATAAGTTGCAGTGAAATGTTGCAACATATAAGTTGCAGTGAAATGTTGCAACATATAAGTTGCAGTGAAATGTTGCAACATATAAGTTGCAGTGAAATGTTGCAACATATAAGTTGCAGTGAAATGTTGCAACATATAAGTTGCATTGAAATGTTGCAACATATAAGTTGCAGTGAAATGTTGCAACATATAAGTTGCAGTGAAATGTTGCAACATATTAGTTGCAGTAAAATGTTGCAACATATAAGTTGCAGTAAAATGTTGCAACATATAAGTTGCAGTGAAATGTTGCAACATATAAGTTGCAGTGAAATGTTGCAACATATAAGTTGCAGTAAAATGTTGCAACAAATATAGGTTGCAGTGAAATGTTGCAACATATAAGTTGCAGTGAAATGTTGCAACATATAAGTTGCAGTGAAATGTTGCAACATATAAGTTGCAGTGAAATGTTGCAACATATAAGTTGCAGTGAAATGTTGCAACATATAAGTTGCAGTGAAATGTTTCCACATATAAGTTGCAGTGAAATGTTGCAACATATAAGTTGCAGTGAAATGTTACAACATATAAGTTGCAGTGAAATGGTGCAACATATAAGTTGCAGTGAAATGTTGCCGGCAACATATAAGTTGCAGTGAAATGTTGCAACATATAAGTTGCAGCGAAATGTTGCAACATATAAGTTGCAGTGAAATGTTGCAACATATAAGTTGCAGTGAAATGTTGCAATATATAAGTTGCAGTGAAATGTTGCAACATATAAGTTGCAGTGAAATGTTGCAACATATAAGTTGCAGTGAAATGTTGCAACATATAAGTTGCAGTGAATTGTTGCAACATATAAGTTGCAGTGAAATGTTGCAACATATAAGGTGCAGTGAAATGTTGCAACATATAAGTTGCAGTGAAATGTTGCCGGCAACATATAAGTTGCAGTAAAATGTTGCAACATATAAGTTGCAGTGAAATGTTGCAACATATAAGTTGCAGTGAAATGTTTCAACATATAAGTTGCAGTGAAATGTTGCAACATATAAGTTGCAGTGAAATGTTGCAACATATAAGTTGCAGTGAAATGGTGCAACATATAAGTTGCAGTGAAATGTTGCCGGCAACATATAAGTTGCAGTGAAATGTTGCAACATATAAGTTGCAGCGAAATGTTGCAACATATAAGTTGCAGTGAAATGTTGCAACATATAAGTTGCAGTGAAATGTTGTAATATATAAGTTGCAGTGAAATGTTGCAACATATAAGTTGCAGTGAAATGTTGCAACATATAAGTTGCAGTGAAATGTTGCAACATATAAGTTGCAGTGAATTGTTGCAACATATAAGTTGCAGTGAAATGTTGCAACATATAAGTTGCAGTGAAATGTTGCAACATATAAGTTGCAGTGAAATGTTGCAACATATAAGTTGCAGTGAAATGTTGCAACATATCAGTTGCAGTGAAATGTTGCAACATATAAGTTGCAGTGAAATGTTGCAACATATAAGTTGCAGTGAAATGTTGCAACATATAAGTTGCAGTGAAATGTTTCAATATATAAGTTGCAGTGAAATGTTGCAACATATAAGTTGCAGTGAAATGTTGCAACATATAAGTTCCAGTGAAATGTTGCAACATATAAGTTGCAGTGAAATGTTGCAACATATAAGTTGCAGTGAAATGTTGCAACATATAAGTTGCAGTGAAATGTTGCAACATATAAGTTGCAGTGAAATGTTTCAACATATAAGTTGCAGTGAAATGTTGCAACATATAAGTTGCAGTGAAATGTTGTAACATATAAGAGGCAGTGAAATGTTGCAACATATGAGTTGCAGTGAAATGTTGCTACATATAAGTTGCAGTGAAATGTTTCAACATATAAGTTGCAGTGAAATGTTGCAACATATAAGTTGCAGTGAAATGTTGCAACATATAAGTTGCAGTGAAATGTTGCAACATATAAGTTGCAGTGAAATGTTGCAACATATAAGTTGCAGTGAAATGTTGCAACATATCAGTTGCAGTGAAATGTTGCAACATATAAGTTGCAGTGAATTGTTGCATTATATAAGTTGCAGTGAAATGTTGCAACATATAAGTTGCAGTGAAATGTTGCAACATATAAGTTGCAGTGAAATGTTGCAACATATAAGTTGCAGTGAAATGTTGCAACATATAAGTTGCAGTGAAATGTTGCAACATATAAGTTGCAGTGAAATGTTGCAACATATAAGTTGCATTGAAATGTTGCAACATATAAGTTGCAGTGAAATGTTGCAACATATAAGTTGCAGTGAAATGTTGCAACATATTAGTTGCAGTAAAATGTTGCAACATATAAGTTGCAGTAAAATGTTGCAACATATAAGTTGCAGTGAAATGTTGCAACATATAAGTTGCAGTGAAATGTTGCAATATATAAGTTGCAGTAAAATGTTGCAACAAATATAGGTTGCAGTGAAATGTTGCAACATATAAGTTGCAGTGAAATGTTGCAACATATAAGTTGCAGTGAAATGTTGCAACATATAAGTTGCAGTGAAATGTTGCAACATATAAGTTGCAGTGAAATGTTGCAACATATAAGTTGCAGTGAAATGTTGCAACATATAAGTTGCAGTGAAATGTTTCAACATATAAGTTGCAGTGAAATGTTGCAACATATAAGTTGCAGTGAAATGTTGCAACATATAAGTTGCAGTGAAATGGTGCAACATATAAGTTGCAGTGAAATGTTGCCGGCAACATATAAGTTGCAGTGAAATGTTGCAACATATAAGTTGCAGTGAAATGTTGCAACATATAAGTTGCAGTGAAATGTTGCAACATATAAGTTGCAGTGAAATGTTGCAACATATAAGTTGCAGTGAAATGTTGCAACATATAAGTTGCAGTGAATTGTTGCAACATATAAGTTGCAGTGAAATGTTGCAACATATAAGGTGCAGTGAAATGTTCCATCATATAAGTTGCAGTGAAATGTTGCAACATATAAGTTGCAGTGAAATGTTGAAACATATAAGTTGCAGTGAAATGTTGCAACATATAAGTTGCAGTGAAATGTTGCCGACAACATATGAATTGCAGTGAAATGTTGCAACATATAAGTTGCAGTGAAATGTTGCAACATATAAGTTGCAGTAAAATGTTGCAACATATAAGTTGCAGTGAAATGTTGCAACTTGTAAGTTGCAGTGAATTGTTGCAACATATAAGTTGCAGTGAAATGTTGCAACATATAAGTTGCAGTGAAAGGTTGCAACATATAAGTTGCAGTGAAATGTTGCAACATATAAGTTGCAGTGAAATGTTGCAACATATAAGTTGCAGTGAAATGTTGAAACATATAAGTTGCAGTGAAATGTTGCAACATATAAGTTGCAGTGAATTGTTGCAACATATAAGTTGCAGTGAAATGTTGCAACATATAAGTTGCAGTAAAATGTTGCAACATATAAGTTGCAGTGAAATGTTGCAACATATAAGTTGCAGTGAAATGTTTCAACATATAAGTTGCAGTGAAATGGTGCAACATATAAGTTGCAGTGAAATGTTGCCAGCAACATATAAGTTGCAGTGAAATGTTGCCGGCAACATATAAGTTGCAGTGAAATGTTGCAACATATAAGTTGCAGTGAAATGTTGCAACATATAAGTTGCAGTGAAATGTTGCAACTTGTAAGTTGCAGTGAATTGTTGCAACATCTAAGTTGCAGTGAAATGTTGCAACATATAAGTTGCAGTGAAAGGTTGCAACATATAAGTTGCAGTGAAATGTTGCAACATATAAGTTGCAGTGAAATGTTGCAACATATAAGTTGCAGTGAAATGTTGAAACATATAAGTTGCAGTGAAATGTTGCAACCTATAAGTTGCAGTGAAATGTTGCCGGCAACATATAAGTTGCAGTGAAATGTTGCAACATATAAGTTGCAGTGAAATGTTGCAACATATAAGTTGCAGTGAAATGTTGAAACATATAAGTTGCAGTGAAATGTTGCAACATATAAGTTGCAGTGAAATGTTGCCGGCAACATATAAGTTGCAGTGAAATGTTGCAACATATAAGTTGCAGTGAAATGTTGCAACATATAAGTTGCAGTGAATTGTTGCAACATATAAATTGCAGTGAAATGTTGCAACATATAAGTTGCAGTAAAATGTTGCAACATATAAGTTGCAGTGAAATGTTGCAACTTGTAAGTTGCAGTGAATTGTTGCAACATATAAGTTGCAGTGAAATGTTGCAACATATAAGTTGCAGTGAAAGGTTGCAACATATAAGTTGCAGTGAAATGTTGCAACATATAAGTTGCAGTGAAATGTTGAAACATATAAGTTGCAGTGAAATGTTGCAACATATAAGTTGCAGTGAAATGTTGCCGACAACATATGAATTGCAGTGAAATGTTGCAACATATAAGTTGCAGTGAAATGTTGCAACATATAAGTTGCAGTAAAATGTTGCAACATATAAGTTGCAGTGAAATGTTGCAACTTGTAAGTTGCAGTGAATTGTTGCAACATATAAGTTGCAGTGAAATGTTGCAACATATAAGTTGCAGTGAAAGGTTGCAACATATAAGTTGCAGTGAAATGTTGCAACATATAAGTTGCAGTGAAATGTTGCAACATATAAGTTGCAGTGAAATGTTGCAACATATAAGTTGCAGTGAAATGTTGCAACATATCAGTTGCAGTGAAATGTTGCAACATATAAGTTGCAGTGAAATGTTGCAACATATAAGTTGCAGTGAAATGTTGCAACATATAAGTTGCAGTGAAATGTTTCAATATATAAGTTGCAGTGAAATGTTGCAACATATAAGTTGCAGTGAAATGTTGCAACATATAAGTTCCAGTGAAATGTTGCAACATATAAGTTGCAGTGAAATGTTGCAACATATAAGTTGCAGTGAAATGTTGCAACATATAAGTTGCAGTGAAATGTTGCAACATATAAGTTGCAGTGAAATGTTTCAACATATAAGTTGCAGTGAAATGTTGCAACATATAAGTTGCAGTGAAATGTTGTAACATATAAGAGGCAGTGAAATGTTGCAACATATGAGTTGCAGTGAAATGTTGCTACATATAAGTTGCAGTGAAATGTTTCAACATATAAGTTGCAGTGAAATGTTGCAACATATAAGTTGCAGTGAAATGTTGCAACATATAAGTTGCAGTGAAATGTTGCAACATATAAGTTGCAGTGAAATGTTGCAACATATAAGTTGCAGTGAAATGTTGCAACATATCAGTTGCAGTGAAATGTTGCAACATATAAGTTGCAGTGAATTGTTGCATTATATAAGTTGCAGTGAAATGTTGCAACATATAAGTTGCAGTGAAATGTTGCAACATATAAGTTGCAGTGAAATGTTGCAACATATAAGTTGCAGTGAAATGTTGCAACATATAAGTTGCAGTGAAATGTTGCAACATATAAGTTGCAGTGAAATGTTGCAACATATAAGTTGCATTGAAATGTTGCAACATATAAGTTGCAGTGAAATGTTGCAACATATAAGTTGCAGTGAAATGTTGCAACATATTAGTTGCAGTAAAATGTTGCAACATATAAGTTGCAGTAAAATGTTGCAACATATAAGTTGCAGTGAAATGTTGCAACATATAAGTTGCAGTGAAATGTTGCAACATATAAGTTGCAGTAAAATGTTGCAACAAATATAGGTTGCAGTGAAATGTTGCAACATATAAGTTGCAGTGAAATGTTGCAACATATAAGTTGCAGTGAAATGTTGCAACATATAAGTTGCAGTGAAATGTTGCAACATATAAGTTGCAGTGAAATGTTGCAACATATAAGTTGCAGTGAAATGTTGCAACATATAAGTTGCAGTGAAATGTTTCAACATATAAGTTGCAGTGAAATGTTGCAACATATAAGTTGCAGTGAAATGTTGCAACATATAAGTTGCAGTGAAATGGTGCAACATATAAGTTGCAGTGAAATGTTGCCGGCAACATATACGTTGCAGTGAAATGTTGCAACATATAAGTTGCAGTGAAATGTTGCAACATATAAGTTGCAGTGAAATGTTGCAACATATAAGTTGCAGTGAAATGTTGCAACATATAAGTTGCAGTGAAATGTTGCAACATATAAGTTGCAGTGAATTGTTGCAACATATAAGTTGCAGTGAAATGTTGCAACATATAAGTTGCAGTGAAATGTTGAAACATATAAGTTGCAGTGAAATGTTGCAACATATAAGTTGCAGTGAATTGTTGCAACATATAAGTTGCAGTGAAATGTTGCAACATATAAGTTGCAGTGAAATGTTGCCGACAACATATGAATTGCAGTGAAATGTTGCAACATATAAGTTGCAGTGAAATGTTGCAACTTGTAAGTTGCAGTGAATTGTTGCAACATATAAGTTGCAGTGAAATGTTGCAACATATAAGTTGCAGTGAAAGGTTGCAACATATAAGTTGCAGTGAAATGTTGCAACATATAAGTTGCAGTGAAATGTTGCCGACAACATATGAATTGCAGTGAAATGTTGCAACATATAAGTTGCAGTGAAATGTTGCAACTTGTAAGTTGCAGTGAATTGTTGCAACATATAAGTTGCAGTGAAATGTTGCAACATATAAGTTGCAGTGAAAGGTTGCAACATATAAGTTGCAGTGAAATGTTCCATCATATAAGTTGCAGTGAAATGTTGCAACATATAAGTTGCAGTGAAATGTTGAAACATATAAGTTGCAGTGAAATGTTGCAACATATAAGTTGCAGTGAAATGTTGCCGACAACATATGAATTGCAGTGAAATGTTGCAACATATAAGTTGCAGTGAAATGTTGAAACATATAAGTTGCAGTGAAATGTTGCAACATATAAGTTGCAGTGAAATGTTGCCGACAACATATGAATTGCAGTGAAATGTTGCAACATATAAGTTGCAGTGAAATGTTGCAACTTGTAAGTTGCAGTGAATTGTTGCAACATATAAGTTGCAGTGAAATGTTGCAACATATAAGTTGCAGTGAAAGGTTGCAACATATAAGTTGCAGTGAAATGTTGCAACATATAAGTTGCAGTGAAATGTTGCAACATATAAGTTGCAGTGAAATGTTGAAACATATAAGTTGCAGTGAAATGTTGCAACATATAAGTTGCAGTGAATTGTTGCAACATATAAGTTGCAGTGAAATGTTGCAACATATAAGTTGCAGTGAAATGTTGCCGACAACATATGAATTGCAGTGAAATGTTGCAACATATAAGTTGCAGTGAAATGTTGCAACTTGTAAGTTGCAGTGAATTGTTGCAACATATAAGTTGCAGTGAAATGTTGCAACATATAAGTTGCAGTGAAAGGTTGCAACATATAAGTTGCAGTGAAATGTTGCAACATATAAGTTGCAGTGAAATGTTGCAACATATAAGTTGCAGTGAAATGTTGAAACATATAAGTTGCAGTGAAATGTTGCAACATATAAGTTGCAGTGAATTGTTGCAACATATAAGTTGCAGTGAAATGTTGCAACATATAAGTTGCAGTAAAATGTTGCAACATATAAGTTGCAGTGAAATGTTGCAACATATAAGTTGCAGTGAAATGTTGCAACATATAAGTTGCAGTGAAATGTTGAAACATATAAGTTGCAGTGAAATGTTGCAACATATAAGTTGCAGTGAAATGTTGCCGACAACATATGAATTGCAGTGAAATGTTGCAACATATAAGTTGCAGTGAAATGTTGAAACATATAAGTTGCAGTGAAATGTTGCAACATATAAGTTGCAGTGAAATGTTGCCGACAACATATGAATTGCAGTGAAATGTTGCAACATATAAGTTGCAGTGAAATGTTGCAACTTGTAAGTTGCAGTGAATTGTTGCAACATATAAGTTGCAGTGAAATGTTGCAACATATAAGTTGCAGTGAAAGGTTGCAACATATAAGTTGCAGTGAAATGTTGCAACATATAAGTTGCAGTGAAATGTTGCAACATATAAGTTGCAGTGAAATGTTGAAACATATAAGTTGCAGTGAAATGTTGCAACATATAAGTTGCAGTGAATTGTTGCAACATATAAGTTGCAGTGAAATGTTGCAACATATAAGTTGCAGTAAAATGTTGCAACATATAAGTTGCAGTGAAATGTTGCAACATATAAGTTGCAGTGAAATGTTTCAACATATAAGTTGCAGTGAAATGGTGCAACATATAAGTTGCAGTGAAATGTTGCCGGCAACATATAAGTTGCAGTGAAATGTTGCCGGCAACATATAAGTTGCAGTGAAATGTTGCAACATATAAGTTGCAGTGAAATGTTGCAACATATAAGTTGCAGTGAAATGTTGCAACTTGTAAGTTGCAGTGAATTGTTGCAACATCTAAGTTGCAGTGAAATGTTGCAACATATAAGTTGCAGTGAAAGGTTGCAACATATAAGTTGCAGTGAAATGTTGCAACATATAAGTTGCAGTGAAATGTTGCAACATATAAGTTGCAGTGAAATGTTGAAACATATAAGTTGCAGTGAAATGTTGCAACATATAAGTTGCAGTGAAATGTTGCCGGCAACATTTAAGTTGCAGTGAAATGTTGCAACATATAAGTTGCAGTGAAATGTTGCAACATATAAGTTGCAGTGAAATGTTGAAACATATAAGTTGCAGTGAAATGTTGCAACATATAAGTTGCAGTGAAATGTTGCCGGCAACATATAAGTTGCAGTGAAATGTTGCAACATATAAGTTGCAGTGAAATGTTGCAACATATAAGTTGCAGTGAATTGTTGCAACATATAAATTGCAGTGAAATGTTGCAACATATAAGTTGCAACATATAAGTTGCAGTGAAATGTTGCAACTTGTAAGTTGCAGTGAATTGTTGCAACATATAAGTTGCAGTGAAATGTTGCAACATATAAGTTGCAGTGAAAGGTTGCAACATATAAGTTGCAGTGAAATGTTGCAACATATAAGTTGCAGTGAAATGTTGCAACATATAAGTTGCAGTGAAATGTTGAAACATATAAGTTGCAGTGAAATGTTGCAACATATAAGTTGCAGTGAAATGTTGCCGGCAACATCTAAGTTGCAGTGAAATGTTGCAACATATAAGTTGCAGTGAAATGTTGCAACATACAAGTTGCAGTGAATTGTTGCAACATATAAGTTGCAGTGAAATGTTGCAACATATAAGTTGCAGTAAAATGTTGCAACATATAAGTTGCAGTGAAATGTTTCAACATATAAGTTGCAGTGAAATGTTGCAACATATAAGTTGCAGTCAAATGTTGCAACATATAAGTTGCAGTGAATTGTTGCAACATATAAGTTGCAGTGAAATGTTGCAACATATAAGTTGCAGTAAAATGTTGCAACATATAAGTTGCAGTGAAATGTTGCAACATATAAGTTGCAGTGAAATGTTTCAACATATAAGTTGCAGTGAAATGTTGCAACATATAAGTTGCAGTGAAATGTTGCAACATATAAGTTGCAGTGAAATGGTGCAACATATAAGTTGCAGTGAAATGTTGCCGGCAACATATAAGTTGCAGTGAAATGTTGCCGGCAACATATAAGTTGCAGTGAAATGTTGCAACATATAAGTTGCAGTGAAATGTTGCAACATATACGTTGCAGTGAAATGTTGCAACATATAAGTTGCAGTGAAATGTTGCCGGCAACATATAAGTTGTAGTGGAATGTTGTAACATATGAGTTGCAGTGAAATGTTGCAACATATAAGTTGCAGTATAAGGTTGCAACATATAAGTTGCAGTGAAATGTTGCAACATATAAGTTGCAGTAAATGTTGCAACATATAAGTTGCAGTGAAATGTTGCAACATATAAGTTGCAGTGAAATATTGCCGGCAACATATAAGTTGCAGTGAAATGTTGCAACAAATAAGTTGCAGTAAATGTTGCAACATATAAGTTGCAGTAAAATGTTGCAACACATAAGTTGCAGTGGAATATTGCCGGCAACATATAAGTTGCAGTGAAATGTTGCAACATATAAGTTGCAGTGAAATGTTGCAACATATAAGTTGCAGTAAAATGTTGCAACATATAAGTTGCAGTGAAATGTTGCAACATATAAGTTGCAGTAAAATGTTGAAACATATAAGTTGCAGTGAAATGTTGAAACATATAAGTTGCAGTGAAATGTTGCAACATATAAGTTGCAGTGAAATGTTGCAACATATAAGTTGCAGTGAAATGTTGCAACATATAAGTTGCAGTGAAATGTTGCAACTTATAAGTTGCAGTCAAATGTTGCAACATATAAGTTGCAGTGAAATGTTGCAACATATAAGTTTCAGTGAAATGTTGCAACATATAAGTTGCAGTAAAATGTTGCAACATATAAGTTGAGGGGCAATGTTGCAACATATAAGTTGCAGTGAAATGTTGCAACATATAAGTTGCAGTAAAATGTTGCAACATATAAGTTGCAGTGAAATGTTGCAACATATAATTTGCAGTGAAATGTTGCAACATATAAGTTGCAGTGAAATGTTGCAACATATAAGTTGCAGTGAAATGTTGCAACATATAAGTTGCAGTGAAGTGTTGCAGCATATAAGTTGCTGTGGAACGTTGCCGGCAACATATAAGTTGCAGTGAAATGTTGCAACATATATGTTGCAGTGAAATGTTACCGGCAACATATAATTTGCAGTGAAAAGTTGCAACATATAAGTTGCAGTGAAATGTTGCAACATATAAGTTGCAGCGAAATGTTGGCGGCAACATATAAGTTGCAGTGAAATGTTGCAACTTATAAGTTGCAGTGAAATGTTGCAACATATAAGTTGCAGTGAAATGTTGCAACATATAAGTTGCGGTGAAATGTTGCCGGCAACATATAAGTTGCAGTGAAATGTTGCAACATGGAAGTTTTCGACGCAACTATTAAAAACGCGACGAAATCTATTCAATCGGCGTAATAACAGAAACTGTATTCATTTTCACCAGCTTTTTTTGTCTTCCAAGTGTTGATGATAGGTAGAAAATTAACCTATCATTCACATTTGAATTTTCATTTTACAAATTTCAATGATATATGTTAAGTTGAAACTGTTTATGTTTTTGTGTTATAAAAATTGGAACCAGTGCTGTTCATTTATGAAAGTTTTAACCACAGTTATTTCACTTTTGTTTATTTGCGGAATTTCGAAACAAACTTCGAATAATTCCAACACAAATTATTATGCAATATCAAAATTTTTGTACTTTACTTTATAATTGTTCGGTGCATAATTCGTGTTCATAAAATCCAAAAACATTCCATATGATTCTTTTATTCTTCAATATAAACTGCACAAAACATTATTTTCCCGTCAAAAATTAATAATTTATTTATTTATTTATTATTATTTAAAATTAATAATTAATTTATTTATGTGCCAAAGCACATGGTGAACTCAGTCTTGACTTTAAATTAAACAAGTTGTGATATTTAAATTTAAAGGCGTTGTGAAGTTACTCGTGCTTGTTCTTTTAAAAGCTTAGCTAAGTGTGAGTACGGCGAAAAAGTCATTCATCCGAGCTTTAGAGTAGCTTAAGCAGGATAAATTTCAGCTCATGGACCTACGAGTTTTGACTGTTCTGGTAAATGTTACATGCTAGACTGCTTCCGAGTGATTAATGTACATTGAAATGTAAAAAGTTTGCCTGTACTGGAATATTTTCATATTTCTAGGCAAAAGTACTTAATGTATGCGTTTTTGTGATAACATGGTGTTTCAGAAACAATCTGAAAGTTCAGATAGCGTAAGTTGAAATTTTTTTTCAGAGAGTGTAAAGTCAAGTGTCATGAACTTTTCGTTCTTACGAACAGTTTTTGGTATACATTGTATTGTAATAAATTCTACATGAAGTAAAAGCAACAGATTCTGCTGAAAAAATAAGACCTGAAGTTGCAAAGCACTACTTTAAGTTGATTTTTTGAGAGCAACATTGCAGTCTCCCTTACAAAAATTCTGTATGTTATAACAACATTTACATAGTTGTCAACCAACAAAACAATCAAGCCCATGCCAGTGAAAGATAAAACAGTGCCACTGCCACTGGAAAGTTCTAAACAAATTGATGTCATAAAATGTCTAATGTATAATGTTTCGAAATTTTGGGATTTTAAAAACCAAAAAGTTGTTCTTATGACGATGTGGTTGTGTTACAGTGAATGGTCTGTTTAAAAATGTGCCACTTGTTTTCTTCAATTGCAGTTCCTAATCCTTCTTGGTCTCATGGTCACGCATTTGCAGAGTACTGCAATCCATATTCTTGAGATTTCACAATTTTATTGCTTTCTGCTGTGGGAAAATTTCTTCTTATTCTTTTTTCTTATCTGGGTCTTTTTTCCCATCCATTTTGTCCATTCAGGCATCACTCTTTCCAAACTACGTTGAACCAGTTTCCTTTTGACACTCAGTCAGTCTTGTTCAAAGTATATAGACTAGATATCTATATACCTCGAGTATTGTTCTGAGTTCTGGTCAGTACAAATCCTTTCGTGATATTTTAGTAGATGTTTTGTGCTACACAGTAAGTTTTCTGATTTGATCAGATTCTAGTGATACTCATCAGTTTCGATTTGATAAAAATCCTGATTTTTTTTTAAAAAAATTTCTATGATTGTCACATGGTAACTATCCCTCGATATATACATGGAAAGTTACGTGACAATAACAGAGAACATCATTCATTTCGCAAGAAAATCATTCCGAGGCGTCGTGAAGAAGACAGTCCTCAAAGACTGCATGAATTTTTTTCTGACGTTATTTCATTGACTCATTTCAAACTTCACTTTGATGATTCCTTCCAAACTGTCTCGCATACACAGTTGATTTTAAACAAATTTCAAGACTTTTGCATGTTTCTTGACTCTGCTTTATCAGTTTTGAAACAATCAGCTCACGCCGCTAGATTTCACCGGGTTAATACTTTTTCTTTCATTATTCAAGTACTTCTACACGATTCTACTTATCCTTATCTTAATTTACAGGACTCAATTTTTTTTACTGCTTTCCATTGAATAAAAAAGTATCTACAGATTTCGAAACTTAGATCAATTTATAGATTTCATCTATTCCCAGTGAAAAACAAGATCCGAAATTCTAAGATTTCTAACGAGCTCATTATGCAGTTATTTTATTTCCATTTTTGAGTTGGAAGGAAATATTTTTAAAGATCTAATACAAAATGATGCGATTGTCGGTTAAGCAGCCTGCGTACGGCCCAGAACAACGTTGTTTTAGCTAACTTTTTCCCAAGTAACATTAAAAACAACTGATCATTAAAATTTGCAACGTTTTTCGATTTACCTAAGGTATACGAAAATAGAGTGATACGTAGTTGAAACACACACAGCCATAAAAACTGTTATCATGGCCAGCATCATTGTTGCCTGATGAGATATCGCAACTTGGAAAAAAATTCCACAAGACAGAAATCCATAAAACTGCGAAAAGTATGTGGTATGAAAAAATCTTCTTACAAGCTTTCTATTTTTCACTCGTGGGTTCTTCCATGGGGAGATTCCCTAAGCTATTTCAGGTTCCACTTTAAAAAGCTTCTAAATTGCTGTGAGCATTTTTTATGTCTTGTACGGAGAAAATGGATCTACAATGAACTGTCCATTCTTTTCAATGAGGATTCACGAGGATTTATGAAGATTACATCGCTTAATTATAATGGAGATCCTATCTTAATTTGGAGTTGTCTCTGGGAGAACCTGGAGTTCGAAACAAACGGTCCATCTGCAGAAGGATACAACATTTTAATTTTTTCGTTAGTTTATAATAAATTATACAGTTGCCAATGACTACACTCAATTTATTTTGATATGTAACTACTCGGTAACATTTTGCAACATAATTACCTTGGACAGTCCTCACAAGAGTAAAAAGTTTCTACATTTCTTCAATTGGAAATGTGTTTCCCACAGTCACATAGCTACTGGTGAAGTTAAAAAGGCTTTTCAAAATGCCAACCACCCGTTTGACAACATATAGAATGGAACATAAAACCTGAAGATAGTGGAAAGTGGATATTTTTCGTTTGATGACGAAAAAATACCCAACTATTGTCTTGTTAACCTCCCAGTATATGGAAAGTTCTTGTCATCGCCTCGAAAATCGAAATTGAAATTTTCAACATTTCTTTACGTTTTGAGGTCTATATTGAGAGCGCCGGACATTCGCACAGAAAATGTTTAATAGTTTCTTCCTCTTCCTCCGATCTGCAACTTCGGCCGAAATCATTGAAAGGGACACCCAATCTTTCTGCGTGTCTGCCGATCAGACAGTGTCTCGTCAGAACGGAAACGACGGAACTCCGGGTGTCGTCGCTTATATTGAGGAGCCGCTTGGTGCGTTTGGAGCACAGTGCGTGCCAAGTTTGCCTGGTTGTGCTACAGCTTTCTTCAAGTAGCCAGGCCCTATTCGCAGCCTCCACGTAGTGCTGCTTAAATCCTAGCTTTATGGAAGCTAGAGGTTGGCCGACTTTGGGGTCAAATGTATATTCATGAAGCTCGGTGCCAGCACTCGGTAGGGCGTCCGCTTTACAGTTTCCAGGTATATCACTATGCCCCGGTACCCAACAAACAATCACTTCACAGTGAAGCGACATCACGTTCAGTTGTGAGCGGCAATCCATAGCTATTTTAGATGAAGTATGCACGCTGGATAATGATTGGATAGCAGCTTGACTGTCAAAAAAGATGTTTATATTTCTTATGGAAATTTTCTGACTTCTCAGCTAGTCAACTGCCTTATAAATCTCAATGACCTCTGTCTGAAAGACGCTGCATTGGTCTGGTAATTGGAAGGATGATTTCAAGCCTAGCTGTTCTGAGAACACGCCACAGCCATTTCTTCCCTCCATTTTTGATCCATCGGTATAGATGTCGACCGATTCCTGTATCCCATCTATTTCTGTGGTGCCCTGAAACCATGGTGAAAACAGGGAATCGGAATCGGTCCACTTCCCCTGATGTTGGCCCATCTCTCCGTAGTATTGTGGAGTGACCAAAGTTCTCCTCACGCCAGAGTCGCAGGGCTTTTAATCGAACAGCAGTGCACTTGGCCTGCTGTCGCGTTAGGAGCTCTGTCGGAAGCCAGTTTAATAGCATAAATAATGCCTTTGCCGGAGTAGTCCGTAGAGCCCCGGTGATTGCAATAGCCGCACTCCTTCTGACCTTGTTTAGCAGACCTACTTTTGATGCTTTCGCCATAGCAGGCCACCAAATAACTACGCCATACAGAAGGATTGGTTCCACTACCGCTGTATAGAGCCATGATACAGTTTTGGGTTTCAGTCCCCATCTTTTCCCAATAGCTCTTTTGCAGCAGTAGATTGCGCATGCCGCTTTACGCGCTCTTTCCGCTATGTTTGCTTTCCATGCGAGCTTGGAGTCTAAAATTAGACCTAAATATTTGACCTGATGAGATGGGTTGAGACTTGTCTCACCAAGTTTAGGTGGAACAAATCGTGGAATTTTGTATCTTCTCGTGAAGAGCACAAGTTCCGTTTTCTGCGGATTTATCTTTAGACCGCACTCTTTGCTCCATTTGGTAAGAATACCTAGGGCAAAGTTTAGTCTTTCCGATAGGGTGTTGACAAATTTTCCCGATATTCCTATTGCATCATCGTCGGCATAAGCTACGACTTTGCAGCCAGTCGCTTATATTTTTGACAGGAGTTCACCCGCCACTAGGTTCCACAGAAGGGGTGATAGCACCCCACCTTGTGGTGTGCCTCTGCAAACCCTCCTTCGTAAGTTATTGTTTCCTAGTGTGAAGTTGATGTTCCTGCTGATAAACAGTTGACCGATGAACCCTATCAGGTTGTCATCGGCATTGATTTCCCCGAGTGCTTTGCCAATAGCCTTATGGCTGATATTGTTGAAAGCCCCTTCGATGTCTATAAAAACTGCTTGCGTGTACTCTTTGACGCTTAGCGATTTTTCGATGTAGCTGGTGAGCGAGTGAAGAGCTGTTTCAACCGATCTCCCTTTTGTGTATGCGTGCTGCGCATTAAAGAGTGGTTTCAGAATAGCTCTCAGATAGATCTCTATCAGTGGCTCCAGAGTTTTTAGCAGAAAAGAGATGAGACTGATAGGTCTGTAATCCTTAGGTGAGGAGTGAGATGTTTATCCACTTTAGGTATGAAAACTATTTTTACTTCTCTCCACTGCTGTGGAATGTAAGCCATCCGTACACATGCTTTGAAAATGACATTCAGCCATGGCAGTGCTATATTGATACACTGCTAGATCTAAACAGGTCAGATGTTGTCCATTCCAGGGGATTTAAATGGTTGAAATGAGCTGATTGCCCAGCGTAGAAGCATGTCATTTACAGGCACAGTGGTTGGCATACAATCCTGGAGAGTGTGTGGATCCGCTTTGTCAGCCACACCCTAACTACCCGGGAAGTGCGTATCCACGAGAATGGACAGAGTCTCGGAGCTGGATTTCGTTCAGACTCCATTTGCGTCCTTAACGGACCCTAAAAAATGAAGGGGAGCTCGCCATGACTTTTCGCAGGCGACTGACATCCTTGGAGTGTTCTATTTCTGCACAGAAACTTCTCCAAGAGGTGCGTTTAACCTTTCTGATAGAGGATTTGAACTCCTTCAGTTTTGTTTTATAAGAAAACCAGTCATAAGATTCTTTGGCCCGATTGAAGGACTTCCTACATTCCCTCCGCAGCTCCGCAATGTCACTATTCCACCATGGGAGCTTGTACTTCCCTCTAGGCTTCGTTAGACTACATGCGGACCTTGCTGCGTCATTGAAGGTCAATGTTAGGGTCCCAACGGCTTCCTCAAGACCGGGTATGTATACAATCTCTGGAAGTCCGCCTTCTAGCGCAGACCCGAATATCGATTGGTATTTGACCCAATCCATCCTCCTTTGTTGGATTTGTCGGAGGGTCAGATGCCAAATCGAACCTTATGTATAGGTGATCGGAGAACGAGCACTCTTGTGATACGTGCCATCCCTCGCTGGCTTGGTTCAAGTGCTCATTCATCAGCTTGCCGTAATGAAGGTAGGATCTTCACCTTTGTTAGTTAGGGCTAAGTCATGTAATAAGATGAATTCAAATAGTGACTCACCCCGTTTATTCGTGTTGGTGCTACCCCAGATGCGATGATGGGCATTGGCGTCCGCCCCGACTATTAAAAGGATGCTACTAATGATTGTATTGAATTATAAACTAACAGTATGCCCAAATTTTGTAGAACATATTAAAAAATACAATATTAAAATTATTTAATAGAAACGAATACTATGAATTCATTTCTATTTTTAAATTAAAAATTAAAAACGAAACTTAAAATCAAAAAAAAACTATCGACCAAGCTTTGATCACACATTTTTATGGTTAGTACCACTTTAGAACTAATTGGTTGTTTTTTGATAACGAAGCCAAGGACAAGTTGTTTAATTTCAAGGTTTAAAAAACAAATCACATTATTTGATTTTGAAATCAAAGTTGATTTCAAATAAGTAATAATCGGGTTTAAAGAAGAATTTGATTATACAGTAGATAAAAAATTTTGGCAAAATCAACTCGATACTAAAATTTTATATTTATAAGATATAAAGATCGAGGTGAATCAGGGTTTGAAAAAAATTCTCACAATTGTTTCATTTGAAAGTACGTTCGGATTCAAGCTATACTTGATTGTGCTAAAAAGAAAGCAACGAAAACTTCATCCTTTGTGACCTTACGAGAAAAAACTTCTCCATAATAGCTCGCAATAATGCTAACTTTTTTTATGCTTACCGTATTTTTGAACTAATTTTGCATTCAAATTAAGAGACTTCGACTCGTGTACTATCATTATCCATAAATAAACGACATATTCTAGAGTTTCGTGAGGTAAAAGTTAGATTAGTTGGGTGAGTATTCCTATTCATTTTCCATCAAGAGATGTGGTTAGGGATGTTGTTGTTGTTGTTGTCAAACTCAAACTTGTTAGGCTAAAATAAAGGATATTTCCATAATGTCCAAAAGTAATCATTTCCAGAATGGTATTTTGAATTTTAAAAAACCTTTCGAGGATTTTGAAAACATGCAATGCACCAAAAAAATAACACCGGCCTGCAACGAAATCTTCATTTGGTTGAAAATTTTTAAAAGTTTTACAATTTTGACGCGTTATCTCTAAATCTGTATTTTTTAGCAAATACATAAATTTTCATGCAAAAAAATGTCGCATATGAGTTCCGATTGTATGTATTTTATGAGACAGTAAGCTGATAAATAGGTAAACTTAAACAGCTATAACTAGAACACAAGGAAGCTTTACGAAGCTGAGTTGTTTTTTGCAAGGATGGGATAGTCAAGCAAGCTGCAAAGCCTTCGTAGTTAAAAAAACTAAACAAAAAACTAACATGATATCTGGAACCAAAAATGCAGATCATAAACCTTTAGTAAAAGGTGATAATATTATATATCGTCACTTTTAATGAAAGTAGAGTTTATGTAAAATTTTGCCAAAATAATAAACATGATCTAAGATATATTTTACTGAATCGGAACGCTAAATAAATAAGTATTTTCTAGTAAAGATTTAGACCAAAACTAGAGGTAGTCGATAAATTGCTTCCACTGTGTTCAGAAAAATATGTCATAGTTTGTTTGGAAACAAAAGCTTCCAAGAAATCATTTACTTCTTATGAAGCTCTTACATAAAATTACATTTTCATTTTCAGGTTTAATTTTTCTAAAAAAATTTGGCGTAGTATCAGATGAACATCGTGGCAAATTTCATCTTATCAATCAGTACATGGAAAAGTGATGAGACGAGAATTGGCCATAAGCTATATTTGTAGATTTCTATTTTCAATTTCCAGAGACACTTAAGAAAAAAAAATTAAAAATTCAAAAATATTATAAAAGTACGATACCAATTAATTACCGAGTTTTCTCGAAGAAAAGGGAATTGATTTGGAAAGTTGATTACAAAAATAATATGAGTATATCTGAAAATTGTTCGCTATAAAAAGTTGGTCTTGAAAAATAATACGATTCCTCTTTTAGTCAATAAAAAGTTTGGAAATAGTGGATCATAATTATTTGATCGTGAACCGCCAATTCTGTGTCAACAGGAATAAATTTCAAGTACTCTTTGTCGTAGGAAATCATACATTTTTGAAATATCTCAAAAAAAAATTTATTTTGCACCGTTGATAGATTATGAATTTTGGAATAACTCAAACAAGAAATTTTTGAATATTTTGAAATTTATTTTGAAATTAAAGCATTGCAGTCAGGTTTTGATGCTAAATGCGAACAGTTTTCACCTAATTTTAAAATATTAGAATGTAAATGAAATGACTTATTAACGCAGGAGGAATGAATTAATATTTATCATTAGTATTAATAATTTAAAGTAAGTTTCATGATACTTTTATTGAACACAACATTTTAAAGCATCCGATCTCCAAAATGATTGACATTTGCAGGTGCCAATAGCTTCCAAAACATTTTTATTTGAAAATGAGGTTAATTTTTTTTCAGATTTTGGAAGCAAAATTACTATATCTACAGATAATTTTACTAGGCTACACACAATTTAAAACGCTAAAATCAGTATCATAATAAGTGAAATTAGGTAAAATTATTCGCATGAACCACTTATTTATTACAAATAATAAACCGATAACGATGCCCTATTTTTAACTTCCCAGTATATGGGAAGTTCTTGTAATCGCCTCGAAAATCGAAATTGAAATTTTCAACATTTCTTTGCGTTTTGAGGTCTATAGAGTATATATAAAGTGTTTTTAGAAAGGGAGATGTATATATATGTGTGTGTGTGTGTACGTACGTACGTACGTCTGTATGTGCGTGGACACTTTTTCCTACATGCATAACTCATTTAAACAAAGTCGTATCGACTTTTTTAAGGTGTCAGCGCCTTTGCAATCTTAAGAGCTGATTAGTTTTTGGGAAACTTCGTTCGTGGGGTTTGCTGTTTTTCCCGTTGGAAGGTCATTTCTGTCATGCGTTATATCTCGCGAACTAAACGTACCATTTCCTTTAGCAAGGTGTTAATCGACGTGTACTAGCATTTGCTTGAATCTATCAAATTTTTAAAAAAATCGTTGGAGCCGTTTTTTTAATTTAAGAAAAAAATGCAAAAAATTGGTTTTTTTTATAAACAATAAATTTTTAACCTGATTTACGAAAGGTAGTATTCAATTTTTATAAAATTTTTACACCTCAAGCAGTGCTTGTAAAAACAGCATCAAAACTATTCCTCATCAAAAAGTAGAAAATTAAATAAATAATAAAAATTCATTAACAGGCATCATGATTTTCAAGGTCATTTCTGTCGTGCGTTATACATATCTCGCGAACGATACATACGATTTGCATGGTTTAGGTGTCAATCGACGCGTACTAGCATTTGTGTGAATCTATCAAATTTTGAAAAAAATCGTTTGTGCCGTTTTTTAATTTAAGAAAAAAAGTGCAAAAATTGGTTTTTTTTTATAAACAATAAATTTTTAACCTGATTTACGGAAGACAGTGTTCAATTTTTATAAAATTTATATACTTCAAGCTAGATGGGATTTGCTACACATATTTTTAAACAACTTCATGACGTACATACAAACAATTTGGTTTACTTAATTTAAATTGACTTCATTATCCAAACTGAACCCCACATGTTTTCGTAAAATTAAGTAATCAATTTATTCCAGACAAATTTTTCTCGTATTCCCCTTCTCGTATTAACAAAGAAATTGCAGTGAGATGACTTGATTTTCTTGAAAAAATATCATAAAAAATTTACTTCGTATCATAATCTCAACGTTTCATTTAACAACGCCAACCACCATGCAAATCATCCCTACATCCTGTCAAGCGGAATTCACCATGCCTGGAGGCATTTCCATAAATTCGATCAATTATTTTAATTTATCAATTTGTATTCACCTGGCAGCTTGGCAATACATGACTGGAGAATATCTCGAGATAATTTTCATGGAACAATCAGTAAATTGATACTTTCCTCAGCCCACGGAATATCCTAATAAAGATGATTACTTGCATATTTATTTAATTTTAATGACCTTTGCTAGGCATTACAGTTGGCATAATTAATTTAATTCTGAGTGAGTATATAGATTTAATGAATGGAAATCAATTGGAGACGCACGAGAGTAAAAAAATTGATTCTTCATGTTACTACTGCGTAGTAAAAATCATAAACACGTGAATTCAAAAGGCAAACCTTGTAAATTGAGGATTTAGTTGGTAGTATATTGGAAAATGTTATTACACGATCAGAAACCTATGACTTCCAAGATAACAGAAGTAACCAAAAAATTTGTCGAAAAATTAACAAAATTCAATTAAAACTAAGATGAATTTTGAAAAATTGCAATTGCAGCTGATTTATCATAGGTAGAAATTAAAACTGACGCAAATGTAGTTATTAGAACATTTCAGAAAACGAGACATCATTCAAACGTAAAAAAAGTAATTGACTAGCTTCGAAATACAAAGTTCTAAAAGTTCTTGCAAGTTATTTCGAAGAAAGTCCAAGACGGAAATTTGTTTACGCCAAATCTAAATGTTAAATTTAAACCGAAAAGTAAAAAGTCCATTTGGAACGTCTATTGTAAGTGAAAAAAAATCAATTAAAGTATATTCAAAGAGCTTACGTTAGCTCTTATCTTTGGAAGCCTCGTCAAAATTTATCTGGTGACTATTACTTTTCATTCCCTTATTTAAAAAATAGTAGTTTTTATATGCTTTATTGTCAAATTTGAAAATGTACGAAAATTAATGAACCAAAGAATAGATCTTAAGACAACAGACCACAGATAAATTTATGAGTCTCAAATAACATCACACTTTAAAATCTGAGTAAAGAATCTTTTCCCTAAAGCAACATCAATTTATTTAACTACAATTATTTGTGCACCAGTGGTATTTTTTTAAGTCTCAAGTCTGGTTTAATTATTTCTTAAAATTTTGAAATAGAAAGTTTTAACTTCCAAGCATATAAGGAAATTTTTGAATGCGGCCCTAAAATCGAAATCAAAATTTTCAATAAACTTAACTTAACTTAAACTTTATGACAGCACCTGATGAGGATGCCATCCGACACGCCGAAACCACACTTTCCATTAAACTTTTACGTTTTAAGACCATATGAGTTATTTCAAAGTATTTCTAGAAATATGTGTGTATGTAGGTACGTATGTTATTGAAAATTATATTTAGTAGAAAAACCAAAAAAAAATCTTTGTTAATAAAAATCTTTTTAAATTTATTTGGAACTTCTGGCTATCAATGATTGCAATGATTTGATGCAGCAAAGACTTATAATTAATTAAAAATCTCGGATATTTCTGGACTTTGCAAGTAATCGAGTTGCTTTGACTTTTTCTTTCTTCAGTAATTAAAATCCTGCAAAAATTTACTTATTGCTGCAAGGAATTTTTTAGTTCCATGGCATTGTAAATGCTTAAGAAGTTATTTTCTGATTAAAAAATTGTGTCAAAAAATTTCATGTCAGATATTAGCCTTAAAACAAAAATGGAAAAGTATCCACTGCAAATATAGTGTATCACAATTAGTTTTTAAAGTAAACAATATCCAATATTACAGAAATGTATCAAACTGACATCTTTGAACACCATGTAAATTGTAAATTATGAATAGTGCACACTTTAACATAATCAGTTACAAAATTCAAATGAAGCTCCACATCGGATTTGCTATCTATGATATAAATCTTATTTTCAATAAACAAATAATTGCAATATTTTCCACGAAAAAATTTGAGAGCTTGAGCTTAAAATTCAATGCATAAGTTTGCTTGTCGATTACATTTTAACTGTCCTCCCACTTTCAACCTCCTTTTAATGTAAAATTGAAGAAAAAAAAAACTGTTTATTTGTTGTTCTTTTAAAATAAATTTAACTTTGAATTAAAGCACCTAAAACTTTTTCAGTTTGGTTGGTTGGAAACTTTTGGAAAGTGGAGTACAGTATCAAAATTTTTAATGTATTTTCATGATATTATGCCTAAAAAGGTAAATTAGATCACCTATCATAATTCTCGCAAATATTTTTGTTATTAATTTCTGTATATTTTTGGAAATTGTAAAACATTTATACTTTTTTTTGTTTCGTTTGTTATTTTTAAGTTCCTAGTATATGGTAAGTTCTTGTAATCGCCTCGAAAATCGTATTTGAAATTTTCAACATATCTTTACGTTTTGAGGTCTTTAGAGTATGTTTTAAGTGTTTTTAGAAAGAAGTATGTATGTGTGTGTGTACGCGGCCAGTCCCGTAGACGGTACGATTAATATTAACTCATTCCAATTTCTTTTATTAGTACCTTTAATTATTATTATTTAAAGTAGCATTATTTTCATAATTATTATTGTGTTTATTATTTTTAATATTTATATAGATATTACTGGGAAGTTGACCGTATGGACCACAAGGGTCGCACTTTGCGTCTTGTTCAAAAATCAATTTGAAATTGTAAAGGTCAGATCAACTTAGCAATCTATGTGACCTCAATGTAGCTTCGTTCAAATTGAAATCAAATTACATCACATATATCCCAAGCACTAACCTCCTGAAAGTTTGCAATTTTGAAAACTATCTATCAAGAAGCTGAGATAAATCCCGATCACCGAAGGCGTTGCTATTTTTATGGTCTTGAATATCTGAATTATTTCTTTGGCATCCATCTACATAGGAAGTGGGAGCGTTTTATGAAGCAGATATTATCTGTAATTTTAACAATTCATTTTATAGAGCATTGACTGCCACTCTTGTGATCACCCTTAGCACGCCTATGCAACGTTGAATTCGAAAATACCATAAGAGAACAGAATCATCCAGAATGCTTCAAAGTAAGGATTTCACAAGTTTATAACTCCTGAACGTTGCAGAATGAAAAATGATTGGGGAATCATCATCTTCAAAATGAACTCAAATTGCATCTTTTTTTTTCATTTCCAAAAATTGCTGTTATCAATTTGGAAATGACAGCAAAAAGGAGTAACGATTCAATCAAAAATATTTTTCAAAAAGATGCAAGGTTTTTCATAGAGTTGTTTTTCATGTTACTCCATAAGAATAAAATCATGTTCAAGTTGATAAAAATTTCCAATCGTGAATTTAAAATGAACTCCGAAAAAATGATTGCTCAGAGACTATTAAACGAATGTTTAGTTTTGGGGCTTTTTCAATAGACTGGAATAATTTTTTTTAAAAGTAAGAATGAAAAATATTTTAAAAAACACGATTGTCAATTTCATGTTTTGTCGCTTTTACGTACCCCAAGAATAGTTGGGTGCTACTTATACATAGTTACCAAAGGATTAGAGGAAGATTGGAAAATAACGATGAAAGAGTTAAATAAAATGATTCCACTAAATGTATTTAATGAAAATGTTATGAAAATTAAATTTTAGATAGTATAAACTGTAAATAATTTAACATAACCGTTTCCTTAAATATCATTATTTCAATTAATAACATTTATTACTTTAAATGTATTGCGCTTTACTTTTAAAGCAATAAGAAAATACTTTAACTGTCTTTTCACCTTTGAATTACTTTGTTGGTGCTCTTTGCTTTCTTTCAATGGTTTTACTTGTAACAGCTCAGAAAGCAAATATATGCATGTGAAATCATATGAAGTATATTTTTAGAAGCATAAAATTACGCTTGAGATATTTTTAAGTGCACAGCCTTAATTATTTCTATATATATCTTTTTCCTTTCAAACTTTTTGCCAACTACGAGAAACTCTTCGAGTTCTCTTTTACGGTGAAACTTTAAATTAGCACGGATACAATCAGCCAACTTTTTACCAAGTCCTGACTTTATTGCTTACCTCAAAATTAATCTTTAATTAAACTTCCTGCAGTTCGTCGTTCCTTGTGAAGTGCCTTGCTTACAACCCTGGCGAATGCTTTTGCGCACATTCTCTTCGGCCACAAAATTGCACGGTAGTTTTACACTTGGATGCAATTTACCATTGTTAGCGATATCTTCTTAGTTCTAATAAGTTGGCGATAAGGGGACGCGCAAAAAGTGTTAAAATCTGAAATAAAAAAAAGTAACACTAACAGCCAAGAGTGAAAACGGCACAGAGCCTTGTCGTTAGCGAGGAAATGTGAAGGAATCTCAATTCTGAGCGGACTCATTCAAAACGTGTTTTCAATGCTTTATTTAGTGGGCACTCAATCGAATCGCGTTCCAATGTCACACTATGCAAATGTCAAGAAATAATTCAGTACGTTGGTGTACTAAGCCGAAAGCAAAACCACCATTTAGTTAATATTTTCAGCTGACTTTGCATTTTTTGTTATTAATTGAGATTGAATTCTACGATAAGTAGCTTCAAATATCAATAAGAAAATATGTAAGAAAATGCATGGGAAGAACACACTTTACTTTACACTACTGTAATCAGGAAATATTCTTTTTACCTCATCTTTTTTAAATACATTCAGTAAGAAGACTAAAAACTTTTAGCAATGAATTGAAAATGCTTAAAAGGTTTATTTTGTCAGTTCAGGTGATAGTCTTGCCCTTTAGCTAAACGTGTTTGTTGTATGAATAAAAATCTTTAAAATACACCCCCAATGAGCCGGAAACAAATTTAAGAAAGCATAAAAATACGAATCTTTATAATATGTACCATTTTTGAATTAGAACACATTTTGTCAGAAAACAATACTTATTTACTTTTGGCTAAACCTGTTTTATATTTGCACCTTGAAGATAGCAACCAAAAAACTGAAGCTGTTAATAGTTTACGTGTTTTCATCTTGATGTAAGTAAGTACATATGCATTTTATCCTACATTAAGTAATTTGTTTGAATTTTTAACAATTTTGACACCGTATTAGCAAAAACTAAAGAAAATCCTGATTGTGTAGTACTTATATATAGTATATTTATGTTATGCAATTTGTATAGTGTTTACAGAACTTATACGTAACAAAGTGGGTATCTGGCTATTGAAGGATACTAAAATATTGTGGTTCTTGTTCTGATTCAACGAACTATGCATAAAGGGGCGAATATGTTCAATGGAATAGAAATTATGTTGTTTACAATTTTGCTTTAGATAATCTGATAAATGACTCTGGATTTTCGGTGGTTTTTTTGAATGGTTATAACTTCAGGTCGGTGAGCACATTCACCTCATTGGGTACATAAGGCTCTTAGCTGTTTTTCACAGATATTTTTTTCATAAAACAGCAATTGTTGGCGTGATACGTTTTCATTCAAGTAAAGAAAATATTGGGAAATTTGTTTAAAGCTTGAATGTAATACAGTAACAGTTACAGTTGGCTGTAGAGAACTTCAAAAATAGCTAACTTTGAAAAGGTTTCCCATGGATCGTTCAAATAAACTTTATTCAAATGGAATCAAAATATTTGATTGTAATTTAAAGTAATATAAACTCTATCAAGACTCAAAAGTAAGTGAACTGACAATAAAAACCCATTTTTGACAAAATCGATTTTATTTTTTAACACAATCTTCTGTTAGCCGTCATCTTCATATTTGATCTCTTTCTTCGATTTGAAACGCTTGCTCAACAGCCATTTTTTGATGTTTGGAACCAGATAATAGCCGCTAGGAGCCAAATCTGCTAAATACGGTGGTTGAGAAAGAATTTCAAAGCCTAATTCATTATTTTTGCCTGTGCAATGAGCGATGTGTGAAATGGTACATTGTCTGAATGAAAATAATAATTTTGTTCTTCGAATAAGGCCGTTTTTATCTTTATTCGATCCAATAACCCTGAAGTATATGCGCCAGTGATCGTTCTTCCCTTTTCAGGATAGTCGATAAAAATTATGCCATGTACATTTCAAATAAAATATGCCATGACATTCCCTGCCGATGTTTGCATTTTTGGACGCTTCGATGCACTTCCACCCGATTAAACTCAGTCTTCCGATTTTCACGTAATTTTGGTGTGGAATGGTGAATTCATGTGTTATTCATGTTCGCATATTGACACAAAATTTCGGATGAGTTTTTGTGAAACAGTTCCAAATTTTTAATAAAATTGGTCACGCAAATTCGTTTTTGGTCAACTGTTAGCAAACGCGACACCTATCTTGCATAAAGCTTTCTTGCCTCCAATTTTGCGTGCAGAGTATTTTAAGCCAGCACTTTCAATTTCGGGTCGTGGAATCTCATATCGTGGATTTTTAACTTCCCAGTATATGGGAAGTTCTTGTAATCGCCTCGAAAATCGAAATTGAAATTTTCAACTTTTCTTTACGTTTTGAGGTCTATAGAGTATATATAAAGTGTTTTTAGAAAGAAGTATGTATGTGTGTGTGTGTACGTACGTACGTACGTACGTACGTATGTGCGTTCGCGGGCAGTTTTTCTACGAGCATAACTCACGTAAAAAAAGTTGTATCGACTTCGTTAAGGTGTCAATCGAAGTGTCTTTGCAATCTCAAGAGCTGATTAGTTTTTGGGCAACTTCGGTCGTGGGGGGTTTGCTGTTTTCACCCCTTGAAGGTCAACCATGTTATGCGCTATAATTCACGAACCAACCATGCGATTTTCATTATTAAGGTGTCAATCGACGCGTATTAACAATTTTATAAATCTAATAAATTTTTAAAAAACCGTTTGAGCCGTTTTTTAATTTAAAAAAAAAAGTGCAAAAAATTAGGTTTTTTTTCAAAAATACAAAAATTTTAACCTGATTTTCAAACCTTAGTAATCAATGTTTATTTAATTCATATACTCCAAATAGTTTTTGTGAAAAAACCAGCAAAATTTTTTTTCATGACTACAAAAAAAGTTAAATAAAAAATAAAAAATCATTTAACGTTCAAGGTCATTTACGTCATTCATTATATCTCGAGAACCAAATATAATCTTTCGATCATTAAGGTGTCAATCGACGCGTATTAACATTTTTATGATGTTTTTATATTTTAAAAAAATCGTTAAAGCGGTTTTTCCAATTTATTAAAAAAAATTGGAAAAGATGTGTTTTTTTCATAAAAAATTCATTTTCAACTTGATTTGCACATCGTAATAATAAATGTTCATAGAATTTATAAACTTTTATCAATTTTTGTATAGAAACCAGCAAAAACTTTTCTCATGAATAAAAAAAATTAAATTATAAATAAAAACTCATTCAAAGTCACCATGTAAAAACGGTTCATTCGAATCATTATACCTTAAATCTCTTATTCTAAAGACATTGTTGTATAGTCAATCAAAGTTTATTAAAATTTGAGCAGATTTTCCATAGTCTTCACAGCACCATGTTTTAACTTTAATGAAAAAACTGCTTTGAAACCTGCCCCCCTCCGATTGATCCGCGTGAATAATCAATCAAACCAACGCACCAAAATCCTTACGTAATCAATTGACGCTCGCGTAGATGTTACGATTAATATTAAGTCATTCCAATAACTTTTGTGAGAGGTACATTTTTATTATTTGAAGTAGTACTATTTCCATAACTATTATTGTGTTTAATATTTTTAATATCTATGTAGATATTACTGGGAAGTTGACCGTGTGGACCTCATGGGTCGCACCGCACGGCTTGTTGTAATTTGGGTGTTACTACCTGAATAAGGCGACCTGAACGGTGTTCATCATCTTAGCTCGTACGACCACTTGAATTCAGCCATTTAGTATAGAACCATTTTCTCTGATGGAACAGACGCCCTTCAATGTTTATCAAACTCTCGTGTTTCTTCCTGAGCTTGATATTTCAAAAAATGAAGTTTAATTATCATTCGAAATTCACTTTTCGTCATTGTGAGAAGAATAATCTACGGCTGTCACACACAAATTTTAGCATATCATAAAATTTGGCACATGTTCGTTTGAAGGTTTTAGTCCAGTCAAATGGAAGTTTGACTGTGCATTTTTGGTAGGCGGCCAAATGTTTTTTACATATCTCCATATCACAGAAACCATGGCTCACCATTTTTTTTTTCAATAAAAAGAAAAGAGATAGCTCCGTAAGCCTCCCCTTTAGCCACCACTTAGCCTCCTCTTAGGATCTTAGCCTCTCCTTTAGCACCCCTTAGTTCCTCTAAGCCTACCCCTTAGCCCCGTTAGCATCCCCCTTATTAGAAAAGTTAAGGGGTATTTTAGATGAAGATTTTCAAAAAAAAAAGATAGAAAAAAGATATCATTCCAAATTTTTTTACATATGTTAATTGGCACTTTGGATGCACAAATTTTTTTTTTAGATTTTTTTATTTTTATTTTACCCATAACATTGTTTTAAAAAAATATCAACAAATAACGGCAGGCGTGAATTCAGGTGACTGGATCGTGTGGGGAAAAAAGCACAGCGCTAAATTAATCCTTTGTTTAAATGCCTATGGCAGGACCAGATAAATGCGTCTTAAAAGGCTTTTTTCGTGTGACTTTTCCCCTTTGAGACACAAGAACTCCCGCCAGCGTACAGTGATCGAAACAAGCAATTGCGGTATTGTTTTTGGTGTTGAAATTGTTTAAAACTTATTTTTAACAAATTTTGCGGTAATAGGGAAAACGGAGATGTTGTGGCGCCCAAAATATGATTCCTCCTTTTAATTTTGACAGCATAAGAAAATAATGTATCCACAACTTACTATAAATTGAATTTTACACAAATTTGTCATATTAAATTTTTTTGTGACTCCGAAATATGGAGTCGTCCCACTTTTTTTTGGTTTTCAAGATAGCGCCAGGGAGATTTTAGCTCCAACCCCAGAAACTTCAATTTAAGCTCAAGTTGAAACATATTATTCATTACAATTGAAAATTTACTGCTCACCAAAATGCTCCGCTAGTTTCGCCATCAAAAGCCGATTGTTTGGCCTAAAAACGCGTTTTTCGGGCGGCTTCCTCCTCTTTAGGATGACATAATTCCAGCCAAAGAACAGTGATTGGAACATTCAACACCGCAAACGATTTGAGACAAAATTATCTTAGAAAAGTATCGTGTTAAAAAAGTTGTGGCACCCGAAAATTCTTCCGTCTTTTTTGGGTGTGAATTTTTAGATTTAATTTTTTTATTATTGACACCACGTATGATGTTTGGACGTCTTGCTCAAAATTTATTCTACGCCAGTTTGCCATACGCAACTTTCTTGTGGGAGCGAACGATTTGGAGATATGGGGGTGCCTCACTTTCTTTTGTTTTTAAGATGGAGCCCAGAGAATTGGAGCTGTGACCCCAGAAACTTGAATTTAAGCTGACTATAACATTGCGCACGCATTGCAATAAAAATTTTCATGCCAAGAAATAATTTTATACAAGTTTATTTTATGATTCCATTATACCATATTTTACGAACATTACTTTAACATTTTCCTAAAAATTGTCTTATAAATCCAATTTTTAAGATCCTACGAGATATTTAGGCTCACGCGCTCTCTAAAGAATTTCGCTTCCCGCGTAGAATCTTAAGCTCCAATTTGATTACAAAGATAACGATCAGTTTTCCATTCGCAATGCCGCTCTTCTTTTGAACCTATAATACCTAGAAATTTGATTCGAAGTAGAGCTGATTTGTTCGTCTTCATTTGAACTTCTTCATTCTTAAATAAAGCCGAGAGGACAACATAGAATTCATAGATGCCTTCTTATATGTTATTGGTCAGATCCTCAAAATAGTTGACATAGTAAAAAGAGGTTGTTTTGTTGTAGGTATGTGACAATCTGGGTCGAGTTTTCATAATCGAAAATTAGATGATATGTTCAGAATACAATACAATGTTTTACCATTCGCAAATGCATTAATTATTCTTCATCTGGAACAAAAACAGTGCATCATTATTTTGACAAGATATTTAACTATTACAAGGTTTGAAATCATTTGAATTTTTAAAATTGTTTGAAATGTAACGAGAGCAAATAAGTAATTTCTTTTTTTTTATGAAAATTTTTTTATTTTCGATAATCACATCTACTCCGTCTGTGTTTCAGATTCGTTGAGGAGCGAGAATGTTTTTATGTCTTCTTTTCTATAAAAAAGTGTTGAAAAGATCAGATGTTCCAGCAATTTCAATATTATGTAGGTAAAAACAGTTGAACTCATGCTTTTTCTATTGTAAATACCTAGACGTTTTTAATTGGGATAAAAGATTTTAATTTAAATTCAAAATTCGGATATGGATTGTTTCAAGTTTAATTGAATCTAAAAAATGAGTTCAACGCCTTTCTAGTGGCAATTTATAAACAACAACCAAATTACAATTTGGAGGTTTTATAGAATTGAGACTTTAAGATATTATATTTATGAACTACTCCAACTCATGTTCGTCCTGTTCACATATCATTAAAAGGCCTTTTACTTCCGCGGCAACTGTGTTTATAGTTGAAAATTGCACACTGTTCTGAATATCTGATAGCTTAATTCGAATAATAATTGCAATTTTGAAATACGAAACTATCAAAACCACAAATCAAGTCCAACAACCATAAAGTTTTCGCAAAATCGCATTAGAGCTTGTAGAACTTGGATTATGCAACTTCCTTGCAATTAACCAGCAGCGAGTCAGTCAATTTTCACCGTCGTTCAGTGTGGAAGCAGTTTATTTTAGCTTGAACTACTGCTTACATCTCGTTGCTACCATGTTCACTACCTATAGCTGTTTTTCGACTTCCAGCATTATCCTTGGGTAATATTGCCGTGCCACGCTTGACTCATGGAACCGAGTCAACATTCATAAGCAAAAGAATCACAATTATCAAAATGTGGTTTATGAGCTACTATGTATATTGCATTGTACATGAGTAATTGGGGAAAGATCCATGATCCATGAATGCATGCCGGGCTGTTGGTGAACATCGTACACGGGCGATAGGAAGGAAGTCATTGGTGGTCTTGTTATTTCAATGAGGACAAGCTAATACCATGGTGCACGTAGTGTTTGTTTATTGCAAATGAAAATCAAGTAAGAATCGTGCATATTTCGGTAAGTTACTAGAATTTATTCATGAGAAAGCCATCTTTTCCCGTTGGCCCTAGGAGCGGCTACGGAAAATAATTTTCCATTTTAATAGGTAGTAATAAATGTTTCGAATACTAAGTTATGAGATGCGGTCTCTGGTTTTAATGTTAATGCTGTGTCTGCTGGAAGTAACTATAATCTAATGTCCCAGGCATTTGTGAGAATTTTTGTGTAAACTGGATTTTTTACTAACAATTCTCAACCAAGCAACAATGTCCTATTTTGAAGGTCTGTTTTCCAGAACATTTTTATTGAAAACTTTCAATTTTTTCCGTTGATTTAGTTTTCATTAGTTTTGGAAGTGCATGAATATGATAAAATAAATTAATGTATTGAGTCATTCAAAAGCATGTTTTGAATGAAATCTGAATGTGTGTGCGTATGTACGTCTATACATACGTGTCTGGTTATTTTTTTCTACTACGATGATTCTCGGCAGAAAAGTTGTCTCGATTTCGATGAAATATCACTTGAAGCGTATTTGCAATGAAGATATAGATTTAGATTTCAAATTTCGAAAAATATATGATCGGCTGTTTCGCTGTTTCGACTCATCTTTAGCCATTTCTACCATGCACAGTATTTCTCAAGCGAAACGTTACGTTTGCAACCTTGCACAGCATTGTAATCGAAACGTAAAAGGAGTTCAATTATTTTGTAGAGTTTTGAACAAATTCAAAACAGCCATTGCCGAATTGGAAAAAATGAAGCAGTTTATTCATAAAATAAAATTTTCAATCTTATTTGTACATTCTGCAATCAAACAAGGTTTAAGCTTATTTAAGGTTTTAAAAATGATTCCAAAAATATTGTCAACACAGTAAACATTTCACAGTCGCAACGAATCATGGATAGTGTTGTTATGGTGTCACCCAAAGAATTTTGACGGTTGTATGAATTGAGAAATAATTTTCACGCAGGCATTTTTTACTTTAATAAAATTAATTAAGTACAATTTTCAACAAATTTTATTTGCCTTTCAATCGAATTTTTGCTTATTTCAATCATGCTTTGAAAAGTCAAACGTTTCTGAATAAACGAAATATCATGATTTTTCAAAAGAGCAACACAGCCTCATATTAAAACAATAAATAATTAATAGTAATATTGAACAACGAACCGCCTACCTACTTTTATTTATTCTAAAGACGTTGCTGTGATACAAATCAATTTGTATTTTCATTTGTATAATCTCAATTTCAATAAATTCAGCGAATAAGTTTTTAATTTAGTAAAAAAGCTGCAAAATTCCATATTTTTAATTTAAATTTTTGTCAAAATAAAACCGTTTGCTCAAAAGAGTTTTTATCAAATCAGCTTTTTTTTACTTTCAAAAAATACCGATTTAAGAAAAAGGAATATTTATTATGAAATCCCGTCCATTAGTTTTGCAACAATCATTTGTTAATTTTTAGTTCATACATTGAAAGAGTTCGTTTGATTTTAGTCATTTATTTCTTATTTTAGGCAAGAAGCAGACATGCATTATAAATTATGTTGAGAGCTTAACTGAAAAATACAAATTTATTATTAGTTTTTTCACGTAAAGATGGTGAAATAGTACAAATGCAACATCTCTAATGAATTGGTGGAAGTTTTGGGCTCAACTATAAAAAATAGATGCCAAAATTAAGTTGAGTTGGCAGAGAAATAACAATCAAGTTCAATCTACTAAATCTCAATTTCGTCAAAAAATTTCACTACGGTGTCTTTCAAGCGTTTATATGAAAATAGCCATCTAGTATAAACAAACACTTGAGGTCCACACATTAGAATTCCTTTCGTTCTAATAAATCTAATTGGTTTTTATCAGTATACCTATATAAATTTAATTTTTAATATTCCTATACATAGTCCAACCTCATGGCTTGCTTTATAAACTATCCAAAAGACAAACGCAACATTTAAAAGAAGAGTAGGGTAAAATACCCAGTAGGATGCCCCACACCAGAACTCAGCCTTTACAGACAATATCTTCATATAAATAGTGTTTACATTTGTTTACACTTCACTGATAACATCTGGTCGAATCCATGTTCTCTTATTGGTGCATACGCACATTTACGGACCGATAGTATGCCAGATTGAGGAGCTATATCAGTTTATTTGTACTGACGCCCACAATATGCATAAACGTGTAGCTGATGCTTTTTTTTGCAAGAATACGTATTTGAGTCTTCGGTAAGTTTTTCTTTAAATTTATCATAATTTATGGTGGATTCTTATTATGCAACTTTCAAATGTTCATTTAGTGATAATTCAAGCTTCAGAGTATTTTTTTTTGT
This sequence comes from Oxycera nigricornis, assembly GCA_963942545.1. Taxonomy (NCBI): domain Eukaryota; kingdom Metazoa; phylum Arthropoda; class Insecta; order Diptera; family Stratiomyidae; genus Oxycera; species Oxycera nigricornis. The sequence goes on along the minus strand of OZ012662.1, from coordinate 35,816,441 downwards.
TTATTACGTTCTAATTTTAATGGCCGACTACTGGGTTTCAAATTTTTGAGGTAGACCCAGTACAGCCATAAGTGACCGACTACTGGTTTTCTCGGCATTTTCGTATATTTAGTTGGAATTAATTTGGCGAATAGTTTTCATAGTGCGCATTACGTTGGCAATAAGTTTAGAACACAGAAAGTTCATTTCACCAGTAGTCGGCTGCATATGAATGTAAGTATGTATGCGAGACCGACTAAAAGATCTAAAAATCCAATAGTCAGCCGTTAGTTCTCTTGCATAAAATTCAATCTTAAAGCTTCTATATAAGGATCGAATCTTTATATGGCTCTCTTCGTATGAAAAAAATCCTTTGTTTTTGAATTATATCACGTAGAAAAGACATATTCACCGGACAAAGAAGAACGATTGACAAACGCAATGGCGGCGATTCGAAATGGAATGAAAATTAGAGGAGCTAGTCGAGTTTTTGGCAATCCACGAGGAACTTAGCAAGATCGACTACATTTAAGGGTCCTAGAAACGCACCGTAAAATGGGACCAGACTCTATACTGACCAAAGAGGAAGAGACTACCCTCAAAGCCTGGTGCATAGCCTTAGCGAAATGTAGATTCTCCCTAAAATCCGATGATTGGCTTAATACCGTCCATAATATAGTTTCAGAAAACAGGCCTTACCCATTTGTGAATAATAGGTCTGGCAAAAATGGTTTCAGTCATTTCCAAGACGAAATCCTAAGTTCAGTGAAAGAACGCCCGAAAACATATCTAAGGGTCGAGCTTCTGTAACTGAAGAAGGTATTAGGAAGTGGTTTGCCGGACTGCTTAATCACTTAGAAGAAAGAAAAGCGAATGATATTTTCACTATGCCAGACCGAATATTTAACGGTGACGAAACCTGTTTTTATATTTGCCCCAAATCGGGAAAAGTTAATGCACCCAGACGATTCAAAAACGTCTACAAAATTGTGAAAGGCATAGAAAAGGAGGCTGTTACTGTTCTTGTGTTTATATCCTTGTGCCGTTTTTCTTATGTATGACCACCAAAAGAAGTTATCAACAGTATGCCTCATGAATGACTGTTAGAAAAGTCAGAGACTGGGTGGATGAAATCAGAGATATTTTTTGAGTATATTGTGAAAGGATTCAACAAGTAGGTGGAATTTCAAAAGATTCAAAAACCAGTTCTTGTTTTTGTTGATGGTCACAAGAGCCACTTTACAATGCGTTTCAGTGAATATTGCAATGAAAATGCTATAATCATTTATGTACTTCCATCAAACGCGAAACATTTGATTCAGCCTGCCGAAATTTGAGAAATAGAAAGAAGAAGTGATGGAACAGAAAAGAAACGTTAACGAAAAGTTAAGAGATTAGAAGCTAAAGAAAAGAAAGAAGAAGAAATCCGAAGAAAGTAAGAAGAAATGCAGAAAAGAAAAGCAGAGAAGTTATCAAACTCCAAATTTATCAAAAAAAAGGAAGAACAATACGACTAGCACAGTAAAAAAAGATGCAATAATTGTGAAGAGCTATTGACTAGTGGCACAGAGATAAATGACTTAAAAAATATTGAATGTGACAATTGCCCTGCATGGTACCATTTGTAATGTAATGAATTCGCTGGGGACGTTTACGAAAATTAATTTAATAAAAAAATTGTATGCTAAACGTGCAATAGTAAAGAGGCTGACTATAGGGTAGGATAAGTGTGACGTGTGGAAAAATGAGGCTGACTACTGGTAAAAAGTGCAAAAAATTTTTAACGTTGATTTTCTATATGATGTTAATAGAATTATAACATATTGTTGATTTTGTTAGAAAGTTGAATAAATATCTTTTCTGTCAATAACATCTGATTTTATTCATAGTGTTAAACATTTAACCTATAGTCCAAGAAAGTTTTCATTCTCTAAAGGGCTGACTACTGGGTATTTTACCCTATCAGATATTTCTACAAAAATGTTTGAACAAATATCTGCAAATGATTCAAGTATAATGAAAAATAAACCTCTGATGTTTGCTTCAAAACATCTCTGCAAACATTCCACTTGAAAAAAGGGATGAATATACTTACTGTGAGACCATTATAGTGTGGCCAAATATTTTTTTCTAAAATAAAGGGATGAGTTCAAATAAACAAGTGATTGAGCATATCCAAACTTTAGCCAATGATTTAATGAAACTCATCTTAGAGCTTGAACTGAAAATATATTGAGGAGTACACGCTATGTTAGTATTTCCCTTTAACATAAAAGTGTAACTAATTTTACACTTTCACCATTGTCCAAAATGATAGTAATATTGTGCTGTGTATGAGAATTAGTGTTCTAAATTTGTTCAATATTGATTGTGACAGACATGGTCGTATCCTTTGCAATTGCAATCTAACTCTCAATACAATGCCCATCTGCTAAGTAAACACCGTTATTAGCTTAAATGTCACGAACGTGTAGCCTATAAATTGTCCGTTGATGACTTCATTCCCATCATCAACATATGTACGTCAGTACTACTCACATTATCTTTACGATCATTCAAGGTATGTGATTTCGCAATAGCAATTACAGTCACTGGTCTCGGTGTGTAATATCCTTGACGTTTAGGTAATTTCTACTTACGGTGGACTTTTCCATCGAACATTTACATAGCTGAAGGTGGTGTGCTGGGCGTAAACTACCACGCAGTCAGCATAGCCTGTGCAAGGTGTGGCAAGTATTCAATCTTAATTTATTCACAGCTTCTTTCTAGCTTGAGTAGTAGAACATGATAGAGTCCTCGTCTGCACGCTTAACTAAGAAACATATCTAAAATGAACATACACACATTGTTTAGAAAATACTTCCTTTGTTCACATGTCATTTTGATTAACTGTTACTTGAATAAATTGACTCTAAATGTGATTTTCATAAGAAGAAAATCCATTTTCATTGCAGAGAAACAAACTTATTTTTATAGATATTTCAAACAAAACCAAATATTCTTCAAATATTCTTACAACGATTATTACTTTAAACTACCCAGTATAAAGCGAAGCTATTATAATTGAATTGAATTGAAGTTTTTAAAGTCACCGTTGTATTTTGAAAATATTTTTAGAAAGCAGTATGTATGCATGTGTACGTACACTTGTTTGAATCATGTCAAATCGTTTCGACTTACTTGAAGTGCGATTAGCAATGAGCTGAGATGGATAGATTTGGATAAAATTTGGTTCAGCAGTTTTTAGTTCGTTTTGACACATCCATTTTAGAATTTAAAACCCTACCAATAGTCAAATTAATTACATAGATCTAATCTTAACCTTTACCGAGAAATATAGCAAGTACAGTTTTCAAGTACGCTACTGAAAAAAACTATGTGATACTTTTGCAGGAGACATTGCATGAAACAAAAAAGGGTAAACCGATAAAGTTTTTGGTGCCATGCCAGGAAAAATCTTCTCACTATTCGATATTTTTAAGTTTGTTTGATGTTTCGGTCTTTATGAAAACTATATTTAGCAAAATTGGTATAAATTTTTCACTTTCAAAGTTTATTAACCAAATTGATTAAAAGTAAATCTAAAGTAAATTTGAACCAAGCCGCGAAGTGCGACCTTTAAGGTTCACACGGTCAACTTCCCAGTAATTTCTAGATAAACATTAAAAATATAAAACACAATAATAATTTTGGAAATAATATCACTTTAAATAATAGTAATGAAAGGTATTCATAGCAGTAACAGGAATGAATTATTATTGATCATATCATCTACGGGAGTATCTATTGATTAAGTAAGGCTTTTGGAGTATGCGGAGGGGACCTTTTCTACGTTATTTGTTATTTTCAGATCGTTGCTTCAAGAACAAAACAGCGCTAGCAAAAATGAATGCAGTTTTTGTTATTACTTTCATTGAAGAGATTTTGTCGCGTCATGACCATTTTGAATAGTTGCGTTCAAAATTGCGATGAGTTCAGCATAATGACTGAATTTATATTTTTTCACGATTTTAGATCAATGAGATTAATAATTACTTTATACATTCTATTGGTCAATTTTGAATATGCAGTCATAGATAGGTTCTATTGCATGTAAAAAGTAAAATGTTTTACAAATGATGATGGAGAAAGTAATTGAAACATTACGAATACTAAGGAATGAATCTACTAAAAACTACAATTTTTTATTTGATGAAAGAAGCATATGATCTTGCAAAATATTGACTATAAAACATTTTACCATTCAAAGCGTTGATTAGCACTAATGCTTATTTGATTGAAATTTTGATGGTTTTCAAATTTTAAGCAGTTTTTCAATTGCAAGACTGTACAAACTTTTAAAAATCTGCTCAAATTATGTAGATATTTTAAGACTTTGATTGAATTTACAACAATTTATTTAGAATAAAAGATATAAAGTAATATCATTCGTATGAACCCCGTTTACATGGTAACTTTGAATGGCTCTTTATTCTTAATTTCGTTTTTTTCTTCCGTATCATGGAAAAAAGTTTTGCCGGTTTCTCTTCAAAAACTGATAAGAATGTATAAATTTTATAAATATTCATTACTGAGTTGTGCAAATCAGGTTAAAAATATTTTTTATGAAGAAAAACAACTAATTTTTCGCGTTTGCTTCTATTAAATGAAAAAAAACGGCTGAAACGAATTTTTATAATGTTGAAAAAATCACAAAGATGTTAATACACGAGCATTGGCACCTTCATGAAGCAAATATTTTATCTAGTTCGTGAGATATAGTGACTGACAGAAATGACTTTGAAGATCCTGACGTCTGTTAATGATTTTAATTTTTTTTTTAATCATGAGAAAAAAATTTGATTATGTTTTTACAAAAACTATTTGGAGTAGAACATTTTTATAAACATTGATTACTCCGACTTGAAAATAAGGTTAAATTTTTTTTTTAAAAAAACCCTAATTTTTGCACATTTTTAAACATTGGAAAACGGCTTCAAGAATTTTTTTTTAAAACTCAATAAAACTACATAATTGTCAATACGCGTCGATTAACACCTGGATCAAGCAAAGCGTATGTTTGGTTCGCGAGATATAATGCATGACATAAATGACCTTCAAATGGGCAAAACAGCAAACCCCCCCCCCCATCGAAGTTTTCCAAAAACTAATCAGCTCTTAAAATTGCAACGACGCTTCGATTGACACCTCAACGAAGTCGATACGACTTTGTTTAAGTGAGTTATGCTCGTAGAAGAGACTGTCCTCTAACGTACGTACATACACACACATATACTTCTTTCTTAAAATTCTGCAAATCTCAAAGTGTCAAAATTTCAATTTCAATTTGCGAGACGATTAAAAAAATTCCCAGGAAGTGAGTTTTTTTCAAATTTAATCAGTTTTTTCATTAAAGCAAACACACGGTACTGTGAAAACTATCGAAAATATGCTCGAATTATGCAAATATTAATCAGCTCAGATTGATAAATCAATCACTGTCTTAAAAATAAGAGATATAAGGTAATATCATGCGTATGAACTCTTTCTACATCAAAATTATTAATGATTTTTTGTTTGTAATTAAATTGTATTTGTGATTATGAAAAAACTGTTACTGTTTATTTTACAAAAACTGTTTAGAGTTTAGATATTTTGTAAACATTGATTATGTGCTGTGTAAATCAGGTAAAAAATTACATTTCATGAAATACCCCTAATTTTTCACTTATTTTATTAAATCAAAAAACGGCTCAAACAATTTTTTTTTCAATTAAAAAAAATTTAATTCGAATTTTCAGGGCGATAATCTAACCCCATCTACTAGGAAGTTCGAAAAAGTACTTCAATAGTTAGCATCCAAGGGTGATATGTGTTTTACATGCGCGAACAATGGAAACATAAGTCAGCATGGAAATGAATACATATGAGAAATATAGCCTAAAAGGAAAAGGAATGTATACCGAAAAGGAAAAGGGAGGTATAACTAAAAGGAAAATATAGAAACAAACTTTGAAAAATATACTGGACAATTCTTAATTCACAATGTAAGGTTCATGTTAATCTGATCCTAAGTGTTTTTAAAATATCTAAAATTTAGGATTAACATATTTAAGACGAGATCAGTTTAAAACTGTCACGAGGGCCTACATTATCTATCATTTTGAGAGCAAAAATGCAGCTATTTTTGATAAATACTTTGCTTGCATACAATGTTTATGCTGTTGCCAAATATCTTTAGAACCCTTTTTTCATTAAAAAAATGTATTCATTATCAAAAAACATTCAAAGTAGAATCTTTACTGCGTTTTATATACCAAACATACAACAAGAAAGGGATGGACCATTTAGAGCTACGAGTTTTATTTCAATGACATGCAAATTTCACTTCTAATGTTTTGAACGAAGAAATGTAAAATTTAGAAGTTGGCTTAACTTTGACGTAAGTTTATGGTAAATGCTTGCAGGAAAAACTGTTGAGTAATTTATAAACCGCGATAAAAGAAAAATGTCATGTTTATGCTTTCAGTATGTAAAATGGGCACGCAGACTAAATGCCAGAACATCCTTGGCATCAAACTATGTTACGTTGTTTAGTATTACGTAGTTGGGTGATAGAATTTGCTTTGAAAAGAACATATTGAATAAGAAATGATTTCAAACTAAAAGTAGTTCATCTAGTCATGTCACTTGGAAATAGTTCACAAGCAAATTTATGCTTCAGCGTTAAAAAACCTAATAATCAATTCTGATGCAAGATTTCATTTTTTTAGATAAACAGACTACTATATCCGAAAATCCAAATAAAAGTAATTGCAGGGAAAAAAATTCATCAAAAAATTTTACTATTTTAACTACCTAAATTTTATTGATGTTGTTTCAATGCGTTCACATTTTTATAAATAATCCTGTATTGGAAAAAATCAAGAAAAAAATTATGCACGATTAAATTCACGAAAACTTTTCCATTTAGTTTTTGTGAAACATTGTGAACCGTAAATACTCTACAAAAAAGAGGCGACGAAAACAATTTCATGAGGAAAAGTTTCAAGCAAAGCGAAAAAAAATGTAGAATAACGAATTGCGTTGTAAATGATTACTTGATTGTATTTTAAATCTTGTTATTCCTATGATAAATCGTTTTTGAATGCTGACATCTGGTCACAAGTAACCGTTATTTCAAAAGATCATTTTGAAGCAGCCATTCTCACGGAATTTCCCACAGACATTTATTCTAACCTATTCATATTCTTCAAATACCATTCAAATTTTAAATCATTCAATGAAATCTTATTCGTATATCCAATTAACCAGTATTGACCAAACAATATGACTTATCTTGGTTTAAATTAAGCAAAACCTTCGGAAAATTGTGCTTTCATACAATAGCACTTTACAAATATTTTTAATGTACTAAAGTTATGGGTGAGTGCAAAATTAACACTGAAGAAATTCATATATTTGAAGGTTGAATAAGCCAAAAAAAATTAACCAAAATTAATGAGCTACTCAAAGTCACTTAGCGCAGTTTCAAAACTTTATTATAAATTGTAATTATTACGAACGCAACTTTGTGGAAATATTTCAAAAAACAAATTTTTGATAATATTTTTTTGATTTGAAGTCTTGATAAATATTTAAAAAAAACACAATGATTGTGATTGTTATATCCAAAGACAAAATATCGAATAATTATTGTTAAGGAATTTTATATAGAGTGTTTTTGTAACAATGAACTTTTCCAACAAATAAAAAACAGATAAATTATTCTTACGGTCAATTTTTGTCTTCATCAGCTTGCAAATTATATGATATTTAGTTTTTCAAAATTGTTTTTTTGCATATGACCACCGTGACGGTGTCTTAGGAAGGTCATCATATCGGACTAAATTTGCGCTAGTATTTCCAGCATTGTCAGCCTCTTTTCGCCAATCACGCATCAAATGCTATCTTCAAAGTCATCAATAGTTGCTGGTTTATTACCACAGGCAGGTTACAGTGTATTCTCAAGAAAAAGGAGTCCAATTGAGCCATATAACATGTTGTAGGCGGCCTGGGAACTGAATCCAATTTATTGAGATAATTTTAACGCGTCGTATGGCATGTGGCGTCATCTCGTTGGAAGCATTTGTTTTTCAAGCAATCAAACAACATTGCAAATCATTTTTCGGTAGCAATCGACATTTATGTTAAAGTTAGTACGGTTTTCAGATTTGCTAGAGAATGTACCAATAAGACCGCTAGCATGCGAAATTATTGATAACTAGGTACCTGTAGTTCTCTGCACGGATATTACTTGTTAATCTCATTTTTCTACACGTAAATTTCTTTCATGTATGTATAATACATAAACGGTTGTTAGATACAATGTATACACTTTTCAGCTTTTCATATTACCATTAATTCAGGAGCAAATAATGTACAAGCTAATTTGTTTTGCATGAAATGTACTTTTCGTTACTTCTGCAAAGAATCCATAATGCTTGCCAATAAATTCAAACCCTGAATATTCTGTTGTCATGTCATGTTCTATTTCGTGAAATAAATTTCTTCATGCTTGTTTAATATGAAGCAGAGCCTGTAACATGTTAACTCATGACACCTCACGTATTTCCACACATTACGTTATGTTACGCAAAGATATAAAGTTATCGTCAATTAATTTAACCCCTGAATTTATTTGTGTAATATATTGTTCTGATCTACAAATAAAATTAGCCTTGTTTATTATGTAGCAATAGACACACATTACATAAACGAATCTTTTCAATGGCTATTATTGTGCTACAGGTAGAAATAAACTCGTCGGGGATACTTTTCAAGTAATGTGGGGAGTTTTAGAGTACAACAGAGTATTTGACATCAACAAAGTCTTTAAATAAGCGACTGAAGGCAGTTCAAATCATTCTCTTGTCATTCAATATAACTAGAACTCGAAAATTTTAACTAAGAAAAAAGAATGGTAATAGCCAACAGTTAAGTAAGTACACTAATTATCTTTGAAACTTTTATTAAACTAATTTTTCGGTTTCAAAATAAATCTGAAAATTGATTTTCACAGCCTATTAGAGATGAGTTTATAGTCGATACCCTTTTTCTATTGCCTTAACAAAAAATCAACACGTCGAGCTATGTGTTACGTCTAGTTGCTGAAATTTGTTTATTTTAAACATTCAGAATTTTTTATTGAAGTAATTCTTCTAAAACATTTTATGCTGGTTTATTTACTTGGATATACCAATTTGCTTATTTATTTCAGTTGCATCTTGATTGTCTTTTCACAAAGATGGTACAAAATTCATTTCCGATTATCGTAAAACGAATAGTCTCTATCCTGAAAAAAGGCCTATAATCAATCAAAATTAGTCAGGTTCATTAAATTAATCCACTCCTTGAAATATTGTGTAGCTTCATTCTTCACCGCAGCCAAGCATCATCACCATCATCCTTGTTTCCATGTGGTTTTTTGTGATGTTCGAAAACGTTTCCATGAATTCCATCAATAATTTTAATTTCTCTATTTTTATTCTTCGGTTGGATTGGAAGTTGTTGAATTGAAAACATCCCCAAGTCATGTTTTTTGAATAAACAGTAATTTGATATTTTCGGAGCTCACGTGTCCTTTTAATAAAGCACGTCGTATTTCACTGAACAGTAAATTAAAAGCGAAGAGTTTAATTTGTTTAAATGGCTGTTAAAAGACAGATTTGATTGGTGCAACAATTCGTGACAAACGAGAAAATTGATTTTGTGCGTATTAAAAATAAATATGAAATATAATACGATAAACATTTCGAAGGAAGGATAGATTCCGAAAAAAAAACTAAATTAAGAAGATTTGCAAATGTTTGTCTATTTTTATGAGAATTTTTTGACTCATTTATATAATACGATGCTTGTGTATGCAAAGTTTCTGTTCGAAGACAAAATTATTGGCAGACAACTTAACTACTAGATAAGCTGTTGGTGCTGTAGATGTTTGTATATTCTTACGAAAAAGTTCTCCAAAGGTAAACCAGCGGTGAAATGGTTCGGAATGTGTAATATACTTCCGACTTAAAACTAAAGTTTAAGTGAAAATATTCTAAGACAAGCCGTGAGGTGCGACCCATGAGGTCCACATCGTCAACTTCCCAGTAATATCTAAAAAGATATTAAAAATATTAAACACAATAATAATTATGGAAATAATACGACTTCAAATAATAAAAATGTACCTCTCATAAAAGTTATTGGAATGGCTTAATATTAATCATAACATCTATGCGAGCGTCAATTGATTACGTTAGGATTTTGGTGCATAGGTTTGATTGATTATTCACGCGGATCAATCGGAGTTTTTTCATTAAAGTTAAAACATGGTAATGTGAAGACTATTGAAAATCTGCTCAAATTTTGCAAATATTAATAAACTTTGATTGTCTTTACAACAATGTCTTTAGAATAAGAGATTTAAGGTGTAATGATTCGAATGAACCCTTTTTACATGGTGACTTTGAATGATTTTTTATTGTTAATTTAATTTTTTTTTGCAATCATGAGAAAATATTTGGCAAGTCTCTACAGAAATTGATAAAATTTTATAAATTCTACAAACATTTATTATTACGATGTGCAAATCAGGTTAAAAATGAATTTTTTTATGAAAAAACACTGCTTTTCCAATTTTTTTTGAAAACTTAAAAAAACCGCTTTAACGATTTTTTTAAAATATCAAAACATCATGAAAATGATAATACGCGTCGATTGACTCCTTAATGATGTAAATATTATATTTAGTTCTCGAGATATAATGAATGACGTAAATGACCTTGAACGTTTAATAATTTTTTATTTTTTATTTAATTTTTTTTTGTAATCATGAAAAAAACTTTTGCTGGGTTTTTCGCAAGAACTATTTGGAGTATGTTAATTATATGAACATTGATTACTAAGGTTTGAAAATAACGTTGAAAATTTTGTGTTTTTGGAAAAAAACTTAATTTTTTCCACTTTTTTTTAAAAAATTAAAAAACGGCTCCAAGATTTTTTTTTTTCAAAATTTGATAGATTCACACAAATGTTAATACGCGTCGATTGACACCTTGTTCAAAAAATCGTGCGTTTGGTTCGCGATATATAACGCATGACACGTTTGACCTTCAAACGGGCAAAACAGCAACCCCCCCCCCCCGACCGAAGTTTCCCAAAAACTAATCAACTCTTAAGACGCTTCGATTGACACCTCAACTGAGTCGATACGACTTTGTTTACGTGAGTTATGCTCGTAGAAAAAACTGTCCACGATCGTACATACGTACGTACATACACACACACACACACACACACATCTCCCTTTCTAAAAACACTTTATATATACTCTATGAAACTCAAAACGTAAAGAAATGTTGAAAATTTCAATTTCGATTTTCGAGGCGATTACAAGAACTTCCCATATACTGGGAAGTTAAAAATTTTATGAATTTTTTTTTCATCATGCGAAAATTGTTTTATCGGAAAAATATAATTGGAAAACTATTTCGATTAAATGAATATGTTTTAAAGATGATGAACATGTTAAAAACTTGCATAAGGTCCTCCAAAATTGTTTGGAATATCAATTCAAGAAAATTATAAGCATTAATACCAGAAGTTGATAATTTTACAGAATATGTGAAGTTTATTTAAAGTATTTTTGGAAAGAAGTCTCTGTGTGTGTATGTTTGAACTTAACAACGTTTGTACGATCTTTGAAAGTTTTTTTCTTTGAGAATACTTCACGTAAACAAAGCCGTGTCAACTTCGTTACGATGTCCATCAAAGCGTATTTGAAATTTTACTAGTTGATTTCATTTGGGAAATCTTCGTTTCCCCGGGTTATTTCTGTCATAAAAGGTATGTCACTAACTAAACATTAGATCTGAATAGTTTAAGATGTAAATCGCAGCGTGTTGGAATTTTTATGGCCCTATTAAATTTAAAAAAAACTATTAATTTTAGCTGTTTCTAATTTAATAAAATAATGAGAAAAATTTACAAAAACCATTTCACTTGAACTACGATCCCAATAATCAAAACATGAAATATGAATACGTTAAACAAATTTTGTTAAAAAATTAGCCTCAGTTGTTTACATCGTGTAAAAAAAACACAAAAAAAACGATTACAAATAAAAACCATTAACATCATCTTGGGTAAGTGGATGATACGAGAAATATTATATAATTGCTCTTTTTCGGAAAATATTGTTTTCATGTGAGTCAAGGCGAAGTAATGTTTGCATGATTAGACTATCAATAATTTTCGTATATCAATTTTTTTATTGTAATGAAAAACCCGCTTTAAATTTACCAAAACTTGTGATTCTCAATTATATTTGCATTTGTGCTTAGCAGCGCTTTCAAATGCCAGATGTTTCCAAGATTTCTTTACTTTCTGCATTTCTAAACACATTCACACACAAACAACAAACGATTGATTTTTATAATAAATGTTATAAAACTTTTGAAAACAGCTGCCAAAAATGGTCACTACGCGAAAAATCTAGTTCAGTCGGCTTAGTAACAAAAATTACATACAATATCCACTAAATGTCCATTTCGGCAAAATATCCGCCTACATTTGACTATCCAGCGTTGATATGAAAATAGCAACTTATGTAAAGTAGGAATTCTCCCAACTTTTTACCGCTCCGTGTAAGAATTCCGTAAGACATATCTCGCGACATAAATCGAGAGCATTTACATTTTAATTGTTCTATTCAATTTTGAAAAAAGTTGTAATAGTCGTTTTTTTGTTTTTTCAAAAAACCGGGCAAGTAAATAGGATTTGATTCATAAAATATAAACTTTGAACTTTGTTCGCAAAACGATATTCATTAATGTTTATAAAGTTTTTTTAGACTAAACGTGCAAAAAAAGCAAAACTGTTCGTCTTGATTACAAAAGAAATTAAATTAAACAATACAAAACCATTAAAAGCCACAATGTAAAAAGGGATCTTTCGAATAATACAACCGGATATCTCTTAATTCAAAGACAGTTTTGATAAATTAATGGAAGCTAATGAATATTGGCATAATTTGAGTATATTTTCAAAAGCTTTCACAATACCGTATTTTCTTTTAGCGAAAAACTGCGTAAACTTAAAAAAAATTATTCAAATTTTGATTTGTATGGCAATCGACAATTTTAATGGTACACTGAGTTGTTATCAATACTTTGCAAAATCATATGCTTCTAAAGGCCTTCAGCTATTAAAAACTTATAGTTTTTGTAGTTATGTTCTTTAGTGCTCGCGAGATTTCAAATATTTGCTTCCTCATTTTTCAAAAACATTCAAAATGCCTATCGCGTGACAAAATCTCTTCAGTCGGCGTAATAACAAAAACTGCATTCAATTTCATTAGCGTCATTTTGTCTTTCAAGCGTCGATATGATACAATAAATAACGTAGAAAAGGCTTTTTAACTTGTACCCTACCTTACTGCTATGAGTACATCTCATTAATATTATTTAAAGCATCATTTTCATTACTATTTTTGTGTATAATTTTTTCAACATTTGTGTAGATGGTAAGTCAACCGTTTGAACCTTAAGGATCACATCTCGCGACTTGTTTCATTTGATTGTTAAGGGTCATTAAAAAAATGACTGTAAATCTTCAAAACACAATACTTTAGAAATGTTTTGATGTCATTGATTTGATTATTGAATACATTGAAAAGAACGAACAAGAAGCACAAAAATCACACTTTTTGAAAATTAAACCACAAATCAAATCTGCCAAAATAAATTAACATCTTGATATTATTTATATTCTGTAAATAAAATACCATGTAACCAATCAAAATATTCTTGCTAACAATTTCTGAATCCTTATCAGAGCACATTACTTATCTCATCACAAAAACAACTCAAGCTTGTTGAAAGTTCTTGCTGACACAGAAACAGAACTTACCAACATGAAGTCTTACCTGAATGGAAATATTCCTATATAATCTAACATGTTGGCTGTATAATGAATTTTGCAATTGTACTAGCAACAATACCAGAGCATTTTTTGTAGCACCACAACATCTTGGTTGAAATCGAATTAAATCGCATAAATCGTCTGCGCTGATCCGTTGAGTGCATTTCACTATCGGAGATTTCATTTATCAAGGAGCTGAGTCAAGCAGCCATATCAAGCATTCAGGATGTATGCATTTCTCAGTTTCGCAGAAAGCAAACGTTCACTTCACCTAAGCTGTTACCAACTGCATGGTTTGTGCCTTCCAATAATTTATGACCAGCATTTCGGATGTGAGAACTTTCATTACTTCCATTAGTTAACTGAATATATATGAAGACTGTTGAATATTCAACGATTCCAGAACACACCCGCTGACCAAGAATCGTACAAATGCTCGGCAGCTCTGTTAACATGTAGAGCTTAACGGATGTGAGGTGAATTAAGAAAAATCTAAGATTTCAAGTAGATAATCTGTAATGAAAATTAGATTGCTAGATTCCTTGTGATAATTAGTATAAGAGAGACCTTTTTCTATTTAAAATTTCATTTTTCTACTTGTAAGTGTTAAAAGAATCCAATATGAGCAAAATTCGTGGCTCAGAGTCAAACTATACTTTACCGTCAAAATCAATCGTAAAAGTTTCTCAATGAAAGCAATAAAACACCTAATTAGTAAATTATCAGAACTGAGATTCGGTAACCAATAATTATCTAAATTTGTGTTCTTAATATTGTTTGGGGAACTTTAAGCAACGCTTACTTTTTAATGTGCATAGTTTAATCGATAAACATAAAAATTATATTTGAGGGAAATAATATTATTTATTACATATGCGTCCGAACATTGTACTAGGTGGATAAGCAATTGGATGTGGCAATCGTCTTTTCCAGAGGCGACCAACCAAATATGGCACTGCAAGGAAGTAACGACACTAAACAGAAACCTGGTATATTAACTGAAATTTTCATTGGATACTTCCGTGAGGCTATCCAAGAAAGAACATATTTGGCATTTCGATAGAAATTACTGATTTGTTTCAAGCTTTTCTTTCGATCTGGGACTAACATCATTGAAGGGAACATTTTTTCTGTGAACTTACATATTTGATTTTCTCCTGTTAATATACACAAAGATGGTGAGAGTTAATGTTTCACGATTCATATTGAGTGTGTGCTTTGTGCATTTGTAGCTCAGTGCAAGGCAAGTTTGACTAGTTATTCTAAAAGTTACATTAAGTTGCCAGGTTTTGTTTCAATTTTGATGTGATGTTTTGTATCCTTATCTTCTTCGGGAAGTGAAGATCGTCGAAAAGTATTATCTAACTAGAATACCAACAAGAATATCGCGTGGGATTATAGTGGAAGACTTCAACCGCCATGAAAACACCTCCTCTTCTTCTATGAAAAGCTTTACTGCATCAGAGAGGCTGGCCTCCGTGTTACATGTTTTTTTCGTCTTTTGACAGAAATTAATCACTTGACGTATTAACATCAGTCTCAGGAAAGCACATTTTTAATTCAACTTCGAACAGTTGAAAAATATGTATTTGGGATTTTTAAATTACCCTTCAAGCAAAACAAGTACTCGTGAAACCCATCATTTACACACAAGAGTTGGGATGGTTAGAAATAGATTTTACCTTGCTTTCTGCTCAATAAGGCCTGTAGGTCACCAATGAATTTGTACATAAATTTAAGGTTTATGAAAGCCGAATGGTGAAAAACTTTGGAAGTTAATATGTGATCCTGGAACTCAATGGCAGCTCTCACTTAGCATATATGTTCTTGGTAATTTCCGATTATTTCTAACTATTACAAGATCACTACAGAGTAAATTGATTAATTAATGTTTGGTATCACAATAGTGCTGTGGCGATAAGGTCTCATGCACCCACGCCACTCATATACAAAACATACATACACATATACAACTCATAAGATGCTTTATTATGCGCTCTAACCTTCACCGCGGAACCCACAGTGCCAATTGCGAATTTATATTCTAGCGAGGAAAAAGTTCATGACCCAATTTGGGTAATCAACGCAACCTTTAAAATAACAAATCTAAACTATTGGAAACTGAATATTAATTAGCAAAAGGTGGCAGTAGTTTTTGAAAAAATATAGTGCAGACTAGCTCTAGTCTAGTGCACGGTCTTCATACATTTTCGTTCAATGGGCCTTTTTTTAACAGACTTGGTTTCAATTCGCTATAGAATGGAAACACTTACTTGAGCATCCAAAAAAATTCTGATTTAGTCTTCAAAATGACTGTTACAGTTGCATACATAAAATTAAACACATTTGAAGCTTACTAAAAAAAACCAAATTTATTAATGCATTTTTCGAAATAACTTATTCGCCTTAGGTTTGTTAACTTCCCAGTATATGGGAAGTTCTTGTAATCACCTCGAAAATCGAAATTGAAATTTTCAACATTTCTTTACGTTTTGAGGTCTATAGAGTATATATAAAGTGTTTTTAGAAAGGGAGATGTATGTGTGTGTGAACGTACGTCTGAACGGTCGTGGACACTTTTTTCTACGAGCATAACTCACGTAAACAAAGTCCGATCGACTTCGTCCAAGTGTCAATCGAAGCGTCTTTGCAATGTTAAGAGTTGATTATTTTTTGGGAAACTTCGGTCGGGGGCGGGGGGTGGGGGGTGTTTGCTGTTTTGCCCGTTTGAAGGTCATTTCTGGCATGCGTTATATCTCCCGAACCCAACGTACGATTTCGTTGATCAAGGTGTCAATCGACGCGTATTGACATTTGCGTAATTCTCTCAAGTTTCTAAAAAAAAGTTCCTGGAACCGTTTTTTAATTTTTCAAAAAAAGTGCAAAAAAATTTTTTTTTTCCAAAAACAATAAATTTTTAACCTTATTTCCAAGTCCAAGTAATCAATGTTTATATAATTTATTTACTCCAAACTGTTTTCTTAAAAATGTCATCAAATTTTTTTCCTCCAGATTACAAAAAAAAATCAAATAAAAAATAAAAAATCAATAACAGTCATCATGATCTTCAAGGTCATTTCTGTCATGCATTATATCTCGCGAACTAAACATACAATTTGCATAATTTAGGTGTTACTGGACGCGTATTAACACTTTTGTGAATCTCTCGAATTTTTAAAAAAATCATCGTTGGAGCCGTTTTTAATTTAAGAAAAAAAGTGACAAAAAAGTGTTTTTTTCATAAAAAATAAATTTTTAACCTGATTTGCGAAATATAGTAATCAATGTTTACAAAATTTGAAAATTTCAAACAATGTTCGTAGAAACATCATCAAAACTTTTTCTCATGATTATGTAAAAAATTAAATTAAAAATAAAAATCCTTAAAGGTCATCATGATTTTCAAGGTCATTTTTATTATTCACTATATCTCACGAACCAGATATAATATTTGCATCATTATGGTGTCAGTTGACGTATTTTAACCTCTTTGTGAAGTTTTTAATATTATAAAAATTCGTTTGAGCCGTTTTTTTACTTCAATAGAAGAAAATGCGAAAAATTATGGTTTTTTTCATAATTTTTTTTTTAACTTGATTTGCACAGCACAGTGATACCAGTTTATAAAATTTATACATTCTTATCAGTTTTTGAAGAGAAACCGGCAAAATTTTCTTCCATAATTATGAAAAAACTTAAATTAAAAATTAAAAAAATCAATCAATCAAAGTTACCATGTAAAGAGGGTTCATACGAATGCTATTACTTTATATCTTTTATTCTAAAAAAAATGTTGTAAATTCAATCAAAGTTTTAAAATATTTGCTTAATTTGAGCAGATTTTTAATAGTTTTTATAGTCTTTTAATTAAAAAAACTGCTTAAATTTTGAAAACCAACAAAATTTTCAAGACCAAAAAGGCCCCCACCAATTGATCCGCGTGAATATTCAATCTGTCCACATCGACCAAAAACCTTACGTAATCAATGGACCCTCCCATAGACGATATGATTCATATTAACTCATTTCTGTTACTGTTATGAATACCTCTCATTTTGTAATGTTGTTGATGTTTATGTAGATATTACTGGGAAGTTGACCGTGTGGACCTCAAGGTTCGCACCTTACGGCTTGTTCTATTTTAGTTAGAGACCAATTGTGCTTCATCCAGAAAAAAAAACACATTTTAAACTGCTTTTGCACATGCTCATGCATTTTATATTGAACAACTAATGAGTTAACAAATGAAATTCCATCTGTTGCCAACGCTGCTTATTTCCGTTGCTAAATAAGGCGAAGGGCTAGCCACTAACTCTACAATTGAAGTCATACCTTACATCTATGTGATATGCTTCGAATACCAATAGGTGTTTTCGTAACCAAATCAATAATTCAATGATCTTTTGCATCCTGGTCAGGCTGGTAAATGCAGCCTTTCATCTAAAATTGGGAGCGTGGAATATCAGAGATTTATGATGCGTGGTAAAGTGGTGAGCTACGGGTGAAATTAGAGCCTTTGCATGGTAAGCTGCGTGGTTGCTAATTTCAGCACAATATGAAATCAAGTTAAGTTGCGATGCTACATTAATGGAAAGAAGGATGGGATTTGCATGATTATGCAGGCGACAGCGTTTGAAAGTTAATTTTCTAATTGAGAATTCGCGAAAATACGAAAAATATGCGATGATAGTAGTGTCGGAGTTGCTGCTTGTCTTTTTTGAACGATGTTACGCCTATTCCTGGTGAGAATAAGCATATTTATGTTTTTGATCACATTCTGATGAGATTTTAACTTCTCAGTGTATGAAGAAGTGCTTGCAGCCGATTCGGACACTAAAATCGAAATTGTCAACAAATCTGAATGATTGAAAATCTATGGAATATTTTGAAAGTATTTTTCAAAAGATGTTTTTAGGTGTGTGTGTGTGTATCAATGTGATTAAGTTCTATATTAACTCCAAGAAAAATAAATTTAACAAACCACGAGGTGCACTTTTGAGGTTCACATGGATTATTTGAGAATAATACGTACATAAATATTAATAATATAAAACACAATAATTACAAGCCGTAAGGGGTGTAATATCTACATACATACTCGAAAGCCGCAAATTGCGACCCTTGAGGTCCACAAGGTCAACTTTCCAGTAATATCTACATAGATATTAAAAATAACAAACACAATAATAATGATGAAAATAATACTGCTTTAAATACTAATAACGATACATACTCATAATTGTGATTGGAATGGGTTAATATTAATGGTATCGTTTTAGGAAGCGTCCATTGAAAACAAAGGATTGCGGAGTGGTCGATCGAATTGAATCTTACGCGAATAAATCGGAAGGAGGACAGTTTATAAAGCCGTTTCTGCGTAACTTGTTATATTCATATCGATCATTGAAAGACAGAAGCGCGCTTGAGAAAATGTTGGCGAAATTCCGATTTCAGGATTATTGAAAGGAGTTTTTTTCTTTCACATCGGTTGATGAAATTTTTTCGTGTGATTTTCATTTTAAAATTTGCCTACAAGTTTTCCATGGCACCATTTTATATGAATGAGACTCATAATTATTTTTTATTTTGAACTTTTTCTTGAAAAACGTTGATTATACAATATATAATCGCTTTTTAATTGTATGCAAAACGTAAAAAGTATATCAGATTAAGAGAAAAGTAATATAAATCTAGCGAACTCTGTAAAACTAAACTGAAAACTTACTGAAAACTAATTCTACTTTTGATTGATGAAAGCTTTTTAAAGCATATGATGTTGAATGTTATTGACTACCGTATTATCTGTACTATGTTACGTTCGCCACGCAACATGGTGGACTCACAAATTATAGCCGTAACAACTATTCCACAATTTTACTTTTGAACACTGATAATAATTTCGTAGTTTGAAGGTGATCTTGAAACAAAATGTATTACGCAGTAAAAATAATAAGAGTAATACGCGACTGGGATCGGGGGTTTCCAGATGTAATGCGCGTGATGAGGGTGTTCCTTTATCCTGTAGTACAGGTCGTCTTGAAGTTCGTTTGTGCTTTTGAGTGTTAGACATCTTGAACAGAGCGTTCTTTTGGAGTTAAAGAGTTTCTTTTGAATCCGGATAGCGTGACGGATCTAGCAGCAGTTCAAAGAAGATTTCCATCGAGATTATTGCATGCGAAACAAGCCGCGAGGTGCGATCCTTGAAGTCCAAACGGTCAAATATTAAAAATAATAAACACAATAATAATTATGAAAATAATATTACTTTAAATAAAATGTACCTCTCATAAAAGTTACTGTAATCACTTAATATTAATCGTAACATCTACGGGAGCGTCCATTGATTACGTAAGGATTTTGGTGGATGATGTGTTGATTGAATATTCACTCGGATAAATCAGAGGAAAGACAGGTTACAAAGCCTTTTCTAGGTTATTTGTTATTTTCATATCGATCTTTTAAGGAAAAAATAGCTTGCAAAAATGTATGCAGTTTTTGTTATAACGCCCACTGAAGAGATTTTGTCGCGTGATGGTCATTTTGAATAAATTGCATGTAAAGAATAAAATGAATTACAAATGATGAAGGAAGTAATTGAAATCTTACGACCACTAAAAACAAAACTACTAAAACTTCAATTTTTTATTTGGTAAAAGCCTTTTAAGGTATTATATTTGATTTTCAATGGTTTTCAAAATTTAGGTGATTTTTTCATTAAAGTTAAAACACTGTACTGTATAGACTGTTGAAAATCTGCTAAAATTATGCAAATATGAATAAACTATGATTGACTTTACAACCATGTCTTTAGAATAAGAGATATAAGGTATAATCATTCGTCTGAACCCTTTCTACATGATGACTTTGAATGATTTTTTTATTTTTAATTCAATTTTTTTTTGTTACCATGAGAAAAGTTTAGTTTATTTCTCTACAATTTTTTTTTCATTAGCTTATGAACATGACAAAAATGTAAAGACGCGTGGATTGACACCTCAATGATGCAAATACTATATTTGGTAGTGAAAAAAACCCTAATTTTTGAACTTCATTTTTAAAAATTAAAAAACGGCTCGAACCTTTTTTTCCCAAAATTTGATATAATCACACAGAGGTCAATAGACGTCGATTGACATCGTTACAATGCAAATCGTATGTTTGGTTCGCGAGATATAGTGCATGACAGAAATGACCTTCAAAGGGACAAAACAACAAATCCACCCGACCGAAGTGCTCCACAAACTAATCAGCTCTTAAGATTGCAAAGAATTAAAGTCGATGTGACTTTGTTTACGTGAGCTCTGCTCGTAGAAAAAACTGTCCACGAACGTACGTACTCACACACGTACATCTCTTTTTCTAAAAACTATTTTAATATACTTTAAATACCTCAAAACGCAAAGAAAAGTCGAAAATTTAATTTCGATTTTCGAGGCGATTACAAGAACTTCCCATATGCTGGGAAGTTAAAAATGAAGGTTTTAAGTGTGTCATCGAGCCAAAAGCATATTAGTCCAGTCAAATAGAAATTTGACCATACTTTTTGGGCTGGCTGGCAAATGTTTATTGCAATGTGTGAACAATGGTATAACTAACTAAAGTTCAAGTTTCTGGGGTCCCAGCTTTAATCCTCTGGGCTCCGTCTTAAGAACAAAAGAAAGTGGGACACCTTCATATTTCGAAAGCCTAGACTCCCATAAGGAAGTTGTGCATCGCAAACTTGCGTAAAATTAAATTTCTAACAAGTCATGCATACATTACTTTTATTAATTATGAAAATGTTATTGAATTGGTCAAGTTGAGAGCTGTTTATCGGCAAAATGGTTTGATTAAGAAAAATCTATTGAATTTTTGCTTGCAATTTTTGAAAGTTTAAGGAATTGAATTGCTATCCCTAATTCATGAAGGTTCCTTGTGAAGTTTAATCTATCGTGTATTATGCTGGAATTGTTCAACGATTTTGACGTACGGTTTTGAGTGACTTGTAAACTTTATTAATCACAAAAGAAAAGGTCGTGGATAAGAACTGCGAAGAACAAATGTACGGAAGACTGCTCCAGCAAACTAAAAACTTTGCAGTATTGTTGAGGAACATAGAAATCCAAGTAATTTCGAATATAGTTTTGTAATTTCTGTAAAAATAAGTATCAATATCCACTTTCTATGATTAATAGTGGCAAAGTTACAATAGGATAAACTTTTGTTTGTATCACTCTTTTTCATTTTTAGGAAATCCTCAATTTTTTCAGCAACGAAATATATTTCTATACGTTTCTTGTTAAATACTAACACTTTGTCGTTTTTTTCTCGTGAGACTAATTTCTATACTCTTAACAACAATATCATTAAAAATTATCAGAAATAGTTTGACGTTCTTCAGAGATTTAGTAAAACGAAGTTCTGTTTCCTGATTTACAGTTCTTTATTATATGCTACGATCCTACATGTTTACGTTTCACAAATGTAGTTGCTGCATAATAAATTGTTTACTCACCGTTTCTGGGATAATATTTATGAGCAACAATTTTTGTTATTATGATAGAAAATGTTAAACTCTGAAAGAAATTTCTTATGAAAGTTTGCTTTATAAAAGCTTCAAACATGCCGGGCAGTTTTTTTTGTAGTTTCCAAAGTTTTTCAAGATTCTGTAAATAGCTTAGAAACGAAATTCAGCTTTCAATAGTGTATCTAATTAAACTGAACCAATTTTGTTTTTAAACGTCTTTAGTGATAATAGTATTTTATTGATAATATTCATGGAATTTTGAAATCCGAAAATTCACCATTCTAATCGGGAGTTCAAATTCTTAACTTCCAAAATTTTTAATAAATCGTCTTATCTCGCAACACGTTCTTCATTGATGTTTTCTTCGACGATAATTTTCACAGTCAAAAATTGTATTTTATATTGTGCACAGCTATCACCACAATTCTTTCGAAACTGCCTTAGACCTTTTCCAACTATTATCTGAGGATGGTTTCTCCAAGTAGGCTTCTTTCCAAGCATTTCTTTCCCAGGTTGTTTCCGCAACTTTATCGGTCGCTTCTAATGGCTCCATTTGGGCTTATCATATCCAATAAATTTTGATAACACCTATTACTACTACGTTTTGTATTGAACGTGGAAATGGACGAAAACTGAAAATACAAGTCCTCATTTGGTTTAGTTCCTGCTGTTTGCATTATATTTGAGAATTGTTCGCCTGGCATGGCGTTCGGCAGTAGGTGAAGCAAGTAAGTTTTTAACGAATATTACAAAGGTGTGAAGTTAGAGGTCATAGCGTGGTTGACTATGAGTGAAGCGTTAATTAAACATTAAATAAACGTTAAATAACCTGCAATTACCCAGTAGCTAAAAATTCATCGTTGCACAAAGATTGTTCGAAGAATTTTTCGGATTTTTTGAAAATGATATTATTGTTTGAATTCAGTCTGATATTCCAATGATGAAAGGAAATCAAACTTTGTTAGACTTGTAATCATTCTGCAACTTATAATTGCTTATAATCAAGCAATAATCAAACTTTATTTGTTGGAATTTTGACGTCCACATGGTTTTGACTCCTAATCAAAACCGATGGAGTATGTTGACTTATTCGAAGTGTACCACTTCAGAAATTTTCATTAAACTTGTAAACTTTTAAAACTTGACAAGTTGTACAAGCTATAGTTACTCCTAAAATAAATGAAAATTCTCTTCATAAAAGATGCCAAATCAATACAAAAAATTTCACATTTCTATGTTTTGTTTCCACTCACAAACTGAATAATGTTCAAAAATTATACGAACAATTGAATGTTTATGCTCAAGCTACATTTTAGATCAATTTTTTAAGTTAAAAAGCATTCACATTCTTATATTAATTTCATGTTGAGTTTTATGTTTTTTAACTAGTGTTTAATATTATATGAAAACATAAATTTCAGTTTGATTTAAAACTGTGTTGTGAATATAATTCAATAAATGGATATTCAAGGACAATCTCTTTCTTAAATTTGTGTTGCATAAACAATATTTTTATTTTCAGGTCATCCAAGCGTGTTGATTTGCCAACACTTCTACTAAAATAAGCCAAGTTTATTGATTTCATCCATTGAACGATAGCTTGATGATTTAATTTCATTGCATTCAAAATGAATTTAATGGAAACCTTACAAATAGTCCCCAACATACTCTCAATTTATCCAAAGCTTCCTTATCGATTAAGAAAATATATCGCTAAATCATTTCGTGAACGAACTTATGACGGATCATTATCCATTTAATTCGAATCATTATTTACGTCTAATATTTCTTTCTTGCTTCAATTTGATTGTAATGTCCTTTATAAGAAATGAAAAAGCAGCCCAGCATTAGCCTCTTAACGTACAAGCTGACGGCAATTTATTTGATTTATTCTTGTTTGCGTGCTCTAAAGGATTAATATTTGCAAATATTTTTCGATTCGTGTGCAAACTGTTATGGGTCATAATTCATAGCAAAAGTACTTGGCCTCGTTCTTTAAGGGGATGTTATAAAACCTCTCGCCCCAAAATATATTAGCCGTGAAACAGTAATCACAGTTGTTCGTACAAATTTCAGCCTACCTATTCATAAAAACCAAAATATCTTAAGCGTCACATCTGGTTGCAAGAAAATCTCTCGCTTCCAGCCGGAAGGAAGGAAGGATTTAGAATGGATTTTTGTGCCTTCTGTTTTTTGAAAAGTTTGTCTTTCAGTATTCTGTATAAACTTTAGACGCTTGCATTGATGCGAATGCTTGCATTGTTTGAAAGATGTATTTTTTCAAATAACATTCAAAGTGCAGTCATAAGGTCAAAATGTGCAACCCTTGAGGTCCACACGAATAACTACCCTGCAACATCGACATAAATATCAGTAATAATCATAATGATGATAGTAATGCCAATACCAACAATAATGAAAGTGACACTCATCTAATTAATAATAATGATATAAATTCGTTACAGTAAGTGATATGACCTCATTTGAATTATATCATCTCCTTGGGGAGCGACGTTTAATACGTCGCTTTGGTGGGCGGCAGATGTGAGTGAATAATTACGCGGAATGTTTTTAGGTTTGAAGTTGTATAATATTTTTTCGAAATTAGCTATTTTCATATCGAGGTTTGAAAGAAGTGATGAAATTGAGATTAAAAGGTTATTGAATTCTGTTTTTGTTTCTGGGCCACCTAAACTCAATTTTGCTGCGTAATGACCATTTTCGGTAGTTGGGTCATAGATTTCCATAAGTGCTTCAAGAACATTGTTTTTAAGCTATTTAACCAATTTACTTTAGAAAAAGTTTAAATAGTTTCTTAGTTTTCAATTGACATTTGAACAACATGTAATATGAAATAGGATTTCGGTGAGTGATTATTTCTAAAAGAAATTAATGTAGTCCTTAATGATCCTTAAATACTCTATGAAGCCTCTCTTTATTATCATCAATATCCATTGTTTGTTGTTAAGATATGGATATTTCTTGGAGCCATGGAATGATTCTAAAAATAACAAACAACATTAATCTAACAACAATAAACAATTCATAGTCACTGTGAATAAACGGTTGATAAGAATATCATAACTTAATTTCAATCATTTTAATGGCTTTTTGTTGCTGTATATGTGAGATTTGAGTAACCATAGTTATTTTTCGAAAGAAAAAATTACTATAATCCGACATTTTGTTCTCAATCGGATGCTCACTTATGGAAATTAACGCTTTAGAAGAGCTATTTTAAAAGAGAGCCATTATAAAAGAGAGCTATAATAAAAAAGAAATATTATAATTTATAATCCAAATTATAATCATATTAAAACAATAAATAATGAATATTTTCGATGAATGAATGGTTGATATGAATAATAAAACCGAGTTTCTCTCATTCCAATGACGTGATTATGGCATTGATAAATGTTTCTTATCATTCATGTGATTAAATTTAATTTTAAATGTATGTGGTGTAGTCGTTTTTGAAATGAAGCTGGAAAAGGGAACACTTTTTACAAAGAAAGTTTTTTATATATTTTTACTTTTGGCTATCCATGGTTTAAAAAATCAATTGCGTTAAAGATTTTTCTTCAAATAAAAAGTTTCAGGTTTGAATACTTTTAAACAACAAGCCGCGAGGTGCGACCCTTGAGGTCCACACGGTCAACTTCCCAGTAATATCTACATAAAGATCAACAACATTAAACAAAAAATAATTTTGAAAATACTACTACTTTAAGTAATAACTATGAGAGGTATTCATTGCTGTAACAGGAATAAGTTAATATGAATCATTTCGTCCACGGGAGGGTCCATTGATTACGTAAGGTTTTTGGTATATGAGGACAGATTGGATATTCACGCGGATAAATCGGTGGGGGCCTGTTTGGTCTTGAAAATTTTTGTATATGCAAGCATGTCAAGAATAGGTTCAATTGCATGTAAAAAGTAAAATGTATTACACATGATGATGGTTATTGAAATCTTACGATTACTGAAGAATGAATCTACTAAAAACTACAATTTTTTATTCGATGAAAGCTTTTTAAAGCATATGATCTCGCATGTACGTTCGTATTGACTTCGTTAAGGAGTCAATCGAAGCGTATTTGCAATTTTAAGAGCTGATTAGTTTTTGCGACGTTTCGGTCGGGGTTTTTTTCTGCTTGTCATGCGGTATATCTCGCGAACCAAACATATGATTTTTTTGTGATTCTATCAAATTTTCAAAAAAATTCTTGGATCGGTTTTCAATTTTTTTAAAAAAAAGTGCAAAAAATTAGGTTTTTTTTCAAAAACAATAAATTTTTAACCTTATTGTCAAGTCTTAGTAAACAATGTTTATAAAATTTGATTACTCCAAACAATGCTCGCAAAAACGTCATCAAAACTTTTTCTCATGGTTACGTAAAAAAATAAATTAAAAATAAAAAATCATTAAAAGTCATCATAATTTTCAAGGTAATTTTTATCATTCACTATATCTCATGAACCAGATATAATATTTGCATCATTAAGGTGTCAGTTGACGTGTATTTACATCTTTGTGAAGTTTTTTACATTACAAAAATTTGTTTTAGCCGTTTTTTTAATTTAATAGAAGAAAATGCGAAAAATCATGGTTTTTTTCATAGAAAATATTTTTTAACTTGATTTGCGCAGCGCAGTGATCCAGTTTATAAAATGTATACATTCTTATCAGTTTTTGGAGAGAAACCGGCAAAATGTTATTCCATGATTATGAAAAAACTAAATTAAAAATAAAAAAATCATTCACAGTTACCATGTAAAGAGGGTTCATACGAGTGCTATTACTTTATATCTTTTATTCTTAAAAAATTGTTACAAATTCAATCAAAGTTTTAAGATATTTGCATAATTTGAGCAGATTTTTAATAGTTTTTAGTCTTTTAATTAAAAAAAATTGCTTAAATTTTCAAAACCAACAAAATTTTCCAACACCAAAAAGGCCCCCACCGATTGATCCGCGTGAATATTCAATCTGTCCTCATCGACCAAAAATCTTACATAATCAATGGACCCTCCCGTAGACGATATGATTCATATTAACTCATTCCTGTTACTATTACCTCTCATTGTTGTAATGTTGTTGTGTTTATGTAGATATTACTGGGAAGTTGACCGTGTGGACCTCAAGGGTCGCACCTCACGGCTTGTTTTAAAAATCATTGGAGCCGTTTTTTAATTTAAGAAAAAAAGTGCAAAAGAGTAGGTTTTTTTCATAAACAATGAATTTTTAACCTGATTTACTTAACACAGTAATCAATTTTTATAAAATTTATATACTTCAAATAGTGTTTGTAAAACATTACTAAATTTTTTCTCTCATGATCTCATTAAATAAAATATAAAAAAAAGCATTAACAGTCATCATGATCTTCAAGATAATTTCTGTCATTCACTATATCTCACGAACTAGATATAAGATTTGCATAATTAAGGTGTAAATCGACGTGTAATAATATTTTTGTAATTTTTGCAACATTATATAAATTAGTTTCAGCCGTCTTTTTCAATTTCATAGAAGAAAATGCAAAAAATTAGGGTTTTTTTAATAAAAAAAAAATTTTTTTAACACGATTTGCATAACACAGTAATAAATGTTTATAAAATTTATACATTCTTATCCGGTTTTGCAAAGAAAACAGCAAAACATTTTTCCATGATTTTGAAAAAAAATGTAAAGAGGGTTCATACGAATGATATTACTTTATATCTTTTATTCTAACAAAATTGTTGTAAATTCAATGTAAGTTTTAAAATATTTGCATAATTTGAGCCCATTTTTTATAGTTTTTACAGTCTTATAATTTAAAAAACTGCTTAAATTTTCAAAATCATCAAAATTTCAATAAAATTTGCATTTTTGGTAATCAACGCTTTGAATGGTAAAATGTTTTATAGTCAATACTTTGCAAGATCATATGCTTTAAAAAGCTTTCATCAAATAAAAAATTGTAGTTTTTAGTATATTCATTTTTTAGTAATCGTAAGATTTCATCTACTTCCTCCATCATCATTTGAAAAACATTTTACTTTTTACATGCAATTGAACCTCTTTTTGACTGCATATTCAAAATTTATCAATAGAATGTATAAAGTAATTATTAATCTCATAGATGTAAAATATTGAAAAAATATAAATTCAGGGATCATGCTGAACTCATGGTAATTTTGAACGAAACTATTCAAAATAGTCACCACGCGACAAAATCTCTTCAATGAGAGTAATAACAAAAACTGCATTCATTTTTGCTAGCACTCATTTGTCCTTCAAGCATCGATGTGAAAATAACAAATAACGTAGGTGGGGACCTTACCGATTGGTTGATCAAATCAATCTACCCGCATCCACCAAAAACCTTACGTAATCAATGGGGACTCCCGTAGATGATATGATTAAAACTTACTCATTCCTGTTACGGCAATGAATACCTCTCATTATTATTATTTAAAGTAGTATTATTTTCAAAATTATTATTGTGTTGAATATTTTTAATGTTTATCTAGATATTACTGGGAAGTTGACCGTGTAGACCTCAAGAGTCGCACTTCGCGGCTTGTTATTATTCGCGTTCACGAAGGGAGATATTCAAGGCATACGTAGTTTTTATGAAGCCACATAACTCAGGCATTGTCGGCCTTTAATGACATTGAAATTTATGTTTCTAATCTTTTGTTTGGTGATACAAATTGTAATATGATATTGTTAGCAGGAAACGTTTAGTGATCGAAAAATAGTCCACAGGCTACTTACATTTTAAGGAAGTTCACAGAAAGTTGCCAACCGAAGGAGATATTTACATTGTAAGCTAAATTGGCCTAAGTCAATTGCTACTACAGTAAAGTATAAGGAAGAATATGCAATTTAAAAGTTCTCTGCTATTTAATATTTTATGGAGCAACTACCTGACTTATGTATAACTTTTAGTTATCTCCATTTTTACTAGCAATTACATTTAACAATCTTTTTATGCCTAAACTGAAGAACTTGTATGAAGGATCCATATATTTGCATCTCCATGAATAGAAAAAAATTGAATGTATACCAATCGGAGGTAGGGTTTTCGTTTTTCTTTTCAGTTTCGGGTCACAGAATGTTCATTTGCAATATTTTTGCCAATTAAAAAAAATCATGAATGGTAAATTTTGACCCAATTCGGGAACATTTAAAGAATGATATGCTCAAAAAATAAACTCCTAACTTGAATAGTAAAAATCAAAAAGAAAATTTTTCAAATTCCTCTTTCGAAAAATATCAAATTGTTTTCCCTGCCTTTGATCAAACAACAAATGTTTTTTTTCACCACCTCACTTACATATATTCGGTATTGAAGTATAAATGCTCATCAAAAAGTGAAAAATAAATTTTTGCGTAACTCACTTTAGGAGTTTTATCGTTTATTGACGTTTTTATTATATTTTCCAATTTTTATTGCTATTTTATTCAATGTTCCTACAAACAAAGACTGTAGGTTGCTTTTGGCAGATGGATTACCATTTTACGTTGCCACCTTTAAAACGTAATAATTGCAGACGATTTGGACAAGTAAACGTGCCATTCCAGGAGCAATAACGAAAGACGAAACGACATACAAAATGGAATCAAGTGTCATTACAAATACTTGAGACTGCCCTTTTGTAATGCCAAAAGGATTAGTGTTGGTACTGTGGTTCTGAGTTTTGATGGCTGCTGAATTTTGACCCTGCTTACAAGGTAACGATAATGGTTGATAAAAGTTGAAGTTGTTCTCAGTTATTTGACATAATGTAATTCCCTTCTTATTCAGCTTTTATCTAATAATAAAGTGTAGTTACCTGTTTTGTTGAAATTAATTGCATTATCAAACGTTTAGACGCAGTCACATATTTTTCGCATATTAAAGGCATGAAGATTGACGACGAGCACCAAATTAGTGAATAAATTGTTGTCTAGGTAATAGAAAAAGTGGCGCAGAATAATTTATCAATTCGTTTGCAGTATACTAGTTTCTTTCTTCAAATTATTGCTATTTTGCGTTGCGGGTAAAAAATTTAAATTCTTACAAATGCTTCCAACATTTTCAAAAATAAACAATTTTATAGCTTTCTGCTTGGTTAGTTCGGTATTTTGACAAACCCTGCTATCGAAAATGTAGAAAATGCGTAATATGGCAATTTGGTGATCTTATTTCCAGAAAGTGATTTTTTCTGCTCTAATTTGCTATGGAACAAAAATAACAAGAACATGCAACTCACTCTTAGAAAAAAGCAGCCAAAAAGTCGACTGACTACGAAAGCTTGTGAAGTAGTATATTTCCAATTTAGTTCTTAATCTCCACTTGCAGTTCATGAAAGTGATAGCTTCAATTTATCATTTGAAGTTGTTCAAGCATAGTTTGCATATGATTTTTTTTTGTTTATTTGACATGCACGGAATCCATCGTATTTTCCATAAATTTACAAAAGTATAGTAATGTTGTTGTTGCATTGGTGTCTTTATACAGTAGGCTAATGTAATTTTATATGATAAGTTGCAACGAAAAATAAATCATAGAAAGTCGATTTTACTGAGCTTTCTTCCAAAAAAAATACAACGCTACAAAAGCGATTATTTGTATTTGTATTTTTTGTTTTGTCTTGAAACTTTAAGATGTTTAACAATTGGACTAATTGGATTTTGTTTAATCAGGAATATTTCTAACTTGAACCTTCGTTTTCAATTCCAAAGCTTCCTTTCAAATGATCCATGAACATTTTCCCTACAAAAAGTTCTGGCTTCTATCATCTCCACTTAAGCCCAAATTCCTTAAATTTGTTCGAATATCACTTTAAGTTTACCTTCACCTCCGTAAATTTTCAACAAGTCATCATCTGAAAATGTTGTTTTTGTCATGGTTGTTATCAGCGTGCTGGTACTACTACGGAGATCCTTAGAGAAAGTTATCATCTTTGATGTCAAATTCAATAGAATATTTAATTGGAACGATTCGTTCGTCTCAACGTACAACAGTACTACAGAATCTTCTTCTTTAAGAATTAAACGACAGAATGGTGTGCTACTAAAGTGAAGAGGTGTTACTTTGTTTTTGTCAAAAGGAGAAGGTGGAAATCCAATTGGAATTTTGAATAGGTGTTAATAAGACACATCGGGCTCTAACTTTATCAGGGATTTTGAGAATATCCGATGGAAGCGAATACTGCAAAGTAAGGTATGGATTACAATGAAAGATGATTTATATTCAGTAATAATTTTGAAATGAATGAATTTCTATGTTGCAAGGATCTTAGTTGTTAAATGAAGACTAAATTATAGATAAATTTTATTTATGACTATGTTTCGTCTAAAACACAGATCAGTTTGCATATAATATAGGCAACGTATTTGATATCTTTGCATCGACAGCCAAAACACAAGTGAGAGAAATATTTCACTATTTTTCATGATTTATTCTCCCGCGTCGCATGACCTTACTATTTTGATATCTCGTTTGCATGAAAAATAAAATATGTACTTCAAAGAGAATTAAAACATATCAGAAACGAATAAATCTCTGAGCCTTGTCAAGTTTTAATACTCCTCAAATTCAAGCCATATCATATGTTCACTAAAACTCAGTAGAAACCAATACCTTCCTTTGCTCCTGTTGAAACAATGAACTATTGAAAACAAGACAAAATCGGTTTTGACCAAGCTAATACTTAAAATGATACACCATGTGCTCTAAAAAACAAAGAAATTCACATCATATTAATTGAAACACTGAGTCCTTTTGTAGAGCGTTTGGGCGAAATCGAGATCACATACCTTTCTTACGTAAGTGGCTGTTTTCATTAAAAAATTTCAAGAAAAAAATGGCGTTGGCGAACATTTTAACGGAATTGAGATTGACTAAAATTTTTGTTTCTTCGCCGACAGAGCTTAATTTTTCGCGCGACCATTTTTGGTAGTTGCGTTCAAAATATCTATAAATTTTGCATAGATATTGTATTTATACTACTTTATCATTTTACGTAGAAACATTCATTATTAGCACTTATTTTGAAATTGACCTTAAAACAACATGTTGCCATTTGAGTACATTATAAGCTTTAAAATATTGGCCAAAAAAGCAATATCATTAAAACATTTCTGGCGGATAATATGAATGATAAAAATGTTTAGTTTATTTTCACAACTTACTTAATTTTACCGTTAGATCGTATACGGTGTTATCCAAAATCAATCAAATCAAGGGTATTTTTAAAACAAGCTGCGTGGTGCAGCACTTGAGAGCCACAGTGTCAACTTCCCAGTAATATCTACAAAAATATTAATTTAGTGAATTTTTATTTTAAACTTAACTTTTTTGTAATCATAAGAAAAAGTTTGGCTGGTTTTTTTCACAAAATTGGTTTAAAGTATATAAATTTGGCAACATTGATTTTCATGTTTCGCAAATCAGGTTAAAAATTTATGGTTTATAGAAAAACCAAATTTTTCGCTCTGTTTTCAATAAATTAAAAAACGGCTCCATCAATTTTTTTTTAAAAATTTGACAGAATCACACAAATATTAGTACGCGTCGATTGACATCTTAACAATGCGAATCCTATGTTTGATTCTTTTGATTTAATAAGAAGTTGCCCGGGAAGGGAAGATGTTGCTGTTACTGCAGAAAACAGTGCTTACTTAAGTGTAAGTACAGAACCAAATCTTATTTGGGGAGAATTTGTTAAATGTTGCATATTAATTAAAATTACACAGCACTTGATTAGTTGGTTATAGGTTCATGAAGATGATAAAGATTGTTTATAACAAATTAAACCAATGTCTATTAAGCAAAAATGTTTATTAATGTACACACATTAATGTCTTTATTTATACAAGAATGAAAACAGAAAACAAATATAACATTGTACCTTTTTATGTTAACCAAGTGAGATGAAAATAATTATAATGAAGTATACTCAAGAGGATTCTTAAAGCAAGATATTCGTTCTGTTAAAATGTGTTCGCGTCGGAGGATCGAACAAAACTGGTTTTAAAATTTTGAGAAGTTTGTCAGGAAGAAAATTTGGAAGAGACAAAAGGCGGGGATTGGTGAGGTGAACTCGAAGTTTTTTGCGAATAGGAAAGGACAGTATTATTTTGCCTGCCTTACGTGGGACTGTGATAAATGAAGGGACGCGAGGTCAAAAGGACTGTCATAAAACTATGAGGAAATTTCCAGTCATTTAGAATTTCCGGAACTTGGGTTTTACGTCTGAAAAATAATAAACCTTCATAAACATTTAAAGAAGTTTTTGTACTGCTGAATTTGAAGATTACTGGGTTTTTTCGTAACATCAATTATTGTGAACCAAATGATATATCTTGAAGAGTGAAAACAAGCTTTACGAATTTAGTGAACGGTAAATGATTCCAGACTTGTTGAGTCTTTAGAAATGTGTTGCGGAATGGAACAGGACGTAACTATAATGATCTGGGCTATGATCAATCCAAGCCATTGTCTGTAGGAAGAATAGAAATGCAGCAATATACTGATGAACACGTTATCCCTCGTCAACAACATGTATTAGCATTGTGGAAGACCAGAGAAATAATTTATCCACATCTTGGTAAGTTAGCACGAAAATACTTTGGTATAGTAGCTACATCGGTGCAGTGCGAGATAATATTTTCAAAAGCGGGCTTAGTTATTTCTGAAAAACGAAAACGCTTGAAGGCTGCTAATGTGTAAAGCATTATATTTTTAAATGCTGATTCTAAGCTATTAAATAATAAGGTTTTGAATATTTAGTAATATGAAATTTTCCTATTCTCATTATAGTGAATTTTTCGAAAAATGAGGTTTTGTGTTTCAGATTTCTAATTATTACATTGCCTTGATGATTTTAATTTGAACACCACCCGAAGTGAAAAAAGGACTACAGACATACAGGTAAAGTAAAAATGAAAGCAGCGATACTTATTATTATACGATTTTCATTTTATTTCTCGATGATTTGAGCTATCAAACAATATAAACTACATACATCAAGTTACATTTAAGAATTCAAGCCATATATTCACCAAAAATCAAAAATAGGGAAATACTAAATAACGAATACTAAATACTGAAAACTTAAGTCAAAGTAATCAGTAATCATTCGTTACTCAAAAGTAATCAAATAGCATCTCTATTTATTAGTCTCATTGACTTAAAACCGTGAAAATATACCAATTCAGTGATTATGCCGCAGTCATGGAAATTTTGAACGGAACTTTTCAGCCACCATGCGACAAAATCTCTTCAGTTGGCGTCATAACAAAAACTGTATTCTTGTTCGCTAGCGCTATTTGTTTTTCAAGCGTCGATATAAACGCAACAAATTACGTACAAAGCGCTTTGTAACGTACCCCTCCGATTGATCCTTCAGGATATTGAATCGACCCCCACCCACCAAAAGCCTTAAGTAATCAATGGAGGATGTTAGGATTAATAATAATTCATTCAAATTACTGTTATGAGTACCTCCCATTATTATTATTTAAGGTAACATTATTCTCATTATTAACTTCCCAGTATATGGGAAGTTCTTGTAATCGACTCGAAAATCGAAATTGAAATTTTCAACATATCTTTACGTTTTGAGGTCTTACGAGTATATTTTAAGTGTTTTTAGAAAGAAGTATGTATGTGTGTGTGTGTGTGTATGTACGTACGTACGTCCGTACGTACGTGTGTGCATTCGTGGACAGTTTTTACAAAGAGCGTAACTCACGTAAAAAAAGTCGTATCGACTTCCCTAAGCTGTCAATCGAAGCGTCTTTGCAATTTTAAGAGCTGATTAGTTTTTAGGAAACTTCGGTCGGGGAAGTTTGCTGTTTTGCCCGTTTGAAGGTCATTTCTGTCATGCATTATATCTCGCGAACCAAACATACGATTTCCTTGATCAAGGTGTCAATTGACGCGTATTAACATTTATGTGATTTTATCAAGTTTCAAAAAAAATTCGTTGGAGGTGTTTTTTAATTTTTTAAAAATATTGCAAAAAATTGTGTTTTTTTTCAAAAACAATAAATTTTTAACCTTATTGTCAATTCCAAGCAATGAAAGTTTATATAATTTACATACTCCAAACAGTTTTTATAAAAATGTCATCAAAATTTTTACTCATGATTACAAAAAAAGTCAAATAAAAAATAAAAAACCATTAACAGTCATCATGCTCTTCAAGGTCATTCCCTTCATGCGTTATATCTCGTGAACCAAACAAAGGATTTGCATTATTAAGGTTTCAATGACCGCATATTAATATTTTTGTAAATCTGTCGCATTTTTAAAAAAATCTTTGAAGCCGTTTTTTTAATTTAAGAAAAAACTGCAAAAAATTAGGTTTTTTCCATAAACAATAAATTTTTAAGCTGATTTGCGAAAAATGGTAATCAATGTTTATAAACTTTATATATTTATTTATAAACAATGTTTTCTAAAAACACTATCAAAACTTTTCCCCATGATTACGTGAAAAATTAAATTAAAAATAAAAAAATCATTAAAACTCATCAAGATTTTCAAGGTCATTTTTATCATTCACTATATCTTACGAACCAGATATAATATTTGGATCATTAAGGTGTCAGTTGACGTGTATTAACATCTTTGTGAAGTTTTCAACAATATCAAAATTCGTTTCAGCCGTTTTTTTAATTTAATAGAAGAAAATGCGAAAAATAATGTTTTTTTTTTATAAAAAATATTTTTTAACCTGATTTGCACCGCACAGTGATACCAGTTTATAAAATTTATACATTCTCATTAGTTTTTGAAGAGAAACCGGCAAAATTTTATTCCATGATTATGAAAAAAACTAAATTAAAAATAAAAAAAACATTCAAAGTTACCATGTAAAGAGGGTTCATACGAATGCTATTACTTTATATCCTTTATTCTAAAAAAAAAATTTGTAAATTCAATCAAAGTTTTAAAATATTTGCATAATTGAGCAGGTTCTAAATAGTTTTTATAGTCTTTCAATTTAAAAAACCGCTTAAATTTTGAAAACCAACAAAAATTTTCAAGACCGAAAAGGCCCCCACCGATTGATCAGCGTGAATATTCAATCTGTCCGCATCGACCAAAAACCTTACGTAATCAATGGACCCTTCCGTAGACGATTTGATTCATATTAATTCATTCCTGCTACTGCTATGAATACCTCTCATTGTTGTAATGTTGTTGATGTTTATGTATATATTACGGGGAAGTTGACCGTGTGGACCTCAAGGGTCGCACCTTGTGGCTTGCTATTTTTGTGTCTCATATTTTTAAAATCATTGTAAATATTATAGGGCTGGGTAGCTTGTTCTGAAAAAAGGTTTAGCGTTGTGAACAATATTCATAGAAATCATATAGAGTATGATCAGTACTTAAATTGAAGTTGGAACTCATAAAAACAAGCCGCGAGGTGCGACCCTTGAGGTCCACACGGTCAACTTCCCAGTAATATATACATAAACATTAAAAAAATCAAACACAATAATAATTTTGAAAATAGTACTACTTTAAATAATAATAATGAGAGGCATCCAAAGCAGTAACAGGAATGAGTTAATAATAATCATATCATCTGCGGGAGCATCCACTGATTACGTAAGGCTTTTGGTGGATGGGGTTGATTGATTTGATCAATCAATCGGTGGGGTACGTTTCTACATTGATGCTTTAAGGACAAAAGAGCGCTAGCAAAAATGAATGCGGTTTTTGTTATTACGCCCACTGAAGATATTTTGTCTCGTGATGGTCATTTTTAAAATTTGCGTTCAAAATTGTCATCATTCCGGCATAATCACTTAATTTATATTTTTTCACGATTCTACATCAATGAGATTAATAATTAATTTTGAATTTCTGTTGGTCTTGAAAAATGTTGAATATGCAGTCAAAAATAGGTTCAATTGCATGTAAAAAGTAAAATGTACTGCACATGATGATTTAAGAAGTAATTGAAGTATTAAGATTACTAAAGATTAAAATTACTAAAAACTGCAATTTTTTATTTGATGAAAGCCTTTTGCAGCATATGATTTTGCAAAGTATTGACTACAACACATTTCACCATTCCAAGCGTTGATTACCACAAATACAAATTTGATTGAAATTTTTTTGATTTGCAAAATTTAAGCAGTTTTTTATTAGAATTAGAACACTCTTAAAAATCTGCTTAATTAATGCGAATATTATAACATTTTGATTGAACTTACGACAACGTTTTTAGAATAGAAGATATTGAGTAATATCATTCGTATGAACCCTCTTTAAATGGTAGCTTTGAACGATTTTTTTATTTTCATTTAGTTTTTTTCAAGAATCATCGAAAAAAGTTTTGCTGGGTTCTCTTCAAACAATGATAAGAATGTATTTACAATTTTATAAACATCTTTTGTGCTGTTACAAGCAACGCTTGGAGTATATAAATTTTATAAACATTGATTATTGGGTTTCGGAAATCAGGTTAGAAATTTATTATTTATGAAAAAAACCTATTTTTTTGCACTTTGCTCCTTAAACTAAAAAAACAGCTCCAACAATTTTTTTGAAAATTTAATAGGTTCACACGAATGTTGATACGCGTCGATTGAAACCTAAATGATGCAAGTTGTAAGTTTGGTTCGCGAGATATAACGCATGACAGAAATGACCTTCAAAGGGGCGAAACAACAAACCCCCCGACCGAAGTATCCCAAAACTAATCAGCTCTGAAGATTGCAAAGACGCTTCGATTGACACCTTAACAAAGTCGATAGAACTTTGTTAACGTGAGTTATGCTCGTAGAAAAACTGTCCACGAACTTTTTTCTCGTGAATTAAAAAACGGCTGCAAAAATTTTTTCAAAACTTTGATAGTTGAACGCAAATATTAATACGCGTCTAGTCTATTGACACCTGAACGATACAAATCGTATGTCTAGTTCGCGAGATATAACGCATGACAGAAATGACCTTCAAAGGGGTAAAACAAACCCCCCTCCCGACCGAAGTTTCCCAAAAACTATTCAGCTCTTAAGATTGCAAAGACGCTTCGATTGACACCTCAAAGAAGTCGATGCGACTTTGTTTACGTGAGTTATGCTCGTAGAAAAAATTGTCCACGAACGTACATTCGTACGTACGTACGTACACACACACACACACATACATCTCACTTTCTGAAAACACTTTATATATACTCTTTAGACCTCAAAACGTAAAGAAATGTTGAAAATTTCAATTTCGCTTTTCGAGGCGATTACAAGAACTCCCCATATACTGGGAAGTTAAAAATTTGTTAATATGTATATCGAAAAAAAAAATTGAAAAAAGAATTTTTTCTTAACTTGTTTAAACAAATGTTGATGACAATAATTGCATTGAGTACATTGAACAGTATATGTTTGAGAAGTTTTTCTAGAAGAAATCCTTCTGCATAGGAAAAAATATGTGGTTTTATTTGTTATAAGTAAATGAATTTATTTATAACATAATAAAAGCGTCTTTGGTAACGCAATATTTAGGTTTCTTTGTTTGAGTAAAATCGGCTCATAAAAAAAAGTAAAAATCGCTCCACTACAAGCCGAGAAAATGCTATTTTTATTCCTTTTTTTAGATTCGCTGCAAATGCCCGTCAGCTTTGATCGGTTGTATCTCAGGAACTATTGAACATAATTCAATAATTTTTTTTTCAAAAAACAGCGTATTTTAAAGTTCTTTTTTACGTATTCGTTTTTATTTAATTTAAATTTATGATTACCGAGATATTCAATTTGTTTATTAGAAAAAAACTGTTTGAAATTTAAAAAAAAATCCTGAGGCCGCCTTAATGATATGATTTTTGTTTTTTAAAATGCATTCAATACGTGGAGTGTTTTTCTATATGTAAAAAAATTCAGTTTTTAACTTGGCAGATTTCAAAATATTTTGAATTTTTTCAATAAAATTTTGATTGCCAAGCTGTTCTGTGAAATCTACCGATTTGATTTTGGTGAAAATAGTTTGCTGTTTTATTCTATTATGAAGATTTTTAACCCAAAATATTAAGGTCCTAAGTTTATTTGAAATGGTAGAAAAATGAAAAAGGAACGGCTTTTTCCCATTTTTTTATTTAATTATTGCTATTTTGCGGCAAAGGTTAAATGTTTTGGAATTTTAAACCGATCGTATCTTAAAGAAAATTTTATTACGCAACTTTAATTTTCAAGCAACTTTGCTCTGGAATGCACCGTTTTAAAGTTAGGAGTGAGACAAGCTGAAAAAGATGATTTTTTTTTCAAATTTTTAAACATATCGATTTTTTTTAATGTTTCCGACTTTTTTGACTTTCTTGCAAAAATCAACGTGCCCTCCCTCAACGAATAAATTTCGTGATTTCAATTTTGTCGTCCTCTTTAATTTTATTTTCGTCTATGTGAACTACATACAAACAAATTTGGTCAAAATAAATGTGGGTAAACAGACATAGTTTGTGAGTTAAATGGACATGTGGAACTCAAAAATTATAATTAATTCCGATTATGTAGATTTTTTAAGCTAAATTTAGGCTCCGAACGACTTTTATTACACTACTTAAAATATTTTGTAATGTTTTTATGTCTTTCTCTCCAGTACTTCACCTGAAAATAAATGAATGATAAACCAAGTAGAACCAAAAAACCAAGACAACATAATGTTCAATCAAACCGTTTCCATTAGGAACAAAACTAATTTTGTCTTTGAAAATATTTAATTAAAATTCGATGCTGAAAAACACTATAATGAGGTTAAATAAATAGATAGAAATAAATATACCTGGTTCAAATTTTGACAACAAGGATGTTAAATTCAGCACAAAAAAGCTAAACTTGGACTGACTTTTCGAAAAGTTGTGAGGTATACAAACAACTTTTTAAAATTTGAACTTCGTTATTTGAGGATTTTATTATCTCTATCCTAAACATGAAACCGGACCGTAAAATTTTTGTATTTCAAACTTGCAACTTTTATAAGACAGCTTTTGATTGAGAATATTTACAGTTTCATTTAAAATACGACGAAAAAAATTCAACTTAAATCAAATTATTGAGATCAAAGCTATGATTCACACTATTTTATTATAGCAACCGTGCTGCTAGTTTTGGCCAAATTCATGGCACTCAATGATGGATATTTAATCTATTTCATGTGTATTATATTTTCCAATAATGGAACATGTCCAATAGGAACACGTTTCCTTAACAAAACTTCTCACGTAAATTATATTTCAAAGTCTTAAGCCAACATATTCATCATTGTTGCCATCACAGAATCTAACATTAGGAATTTCTGTGGAATGACTCTCATGGTTCATTTTAATTCAATGATATTTCAATAGCCTTACAAGTAAACTCTGCTTACTATGCACGTTATTGAGAGCAAACAGGACATTATGACTGCAACAGATCTAGGAGTGTTCTGCAACTGAAGTGTTGAATGACTTTCCCAGAGTTGATGTTACACTGATTTGAAATGCCTACACCTGTTTAGTGTTTTCATTTGCAGGAGTCTGTGTT
This sequence comes from Oxycera nigricornis, assembly GCA_963942545.1. Taxonomy (NCBI): domain Eukaryota; kingdom Metazoa; phylum Arthropoda; class Insecta; order Diptera; family Stratiomyidae; genus Oxycera; species Oxycera nigricornis. The sequence goes on along the minus strand of OZ012662.1, from coordinate 35,775,507 downwards.
TCAATTGACACATACATTTCAAATATAAGGTGCAATTGAGTAGATTGCAAATCACATGTCAACAGCATTCAAATTTCATAACAGCTTGAACTATGTTTGTTTGTCGATTGGAATTCAGTTGGTATTTTGTGGTGTCAGGACTGAATGTGTTGTAATATAATGTTGAATTAATCATAGAGCTACTGTTTAAATTATTCCAAGTTTTTCATCTCTATGATTTCACAATTGAATTTTGATTTCTGCTGGTTTAACTTGACTTTTATTTATGATTGGTCCAAATTGGAATAATTCAGATATTGGAGATTTAGGTTTGATTTGATTTATATTTACTTTTCGAAAGTATCAAATTTCTTTCAAAATGAAAATATTACAAAAGTAATTATTTATAAATAAACATATGTAAAAAAATAATTAATCTATATTCTAATATGTATGATGTAACTAAAAATTAAATGGAATTTGAACACAACACGTCTCCAGACTCAAAACAAAAACGACGAACTCTCAACCTTTGCTAGTTTATCAGTTGAAAATTGTTCTTAGTTTCGTAATTCAGTTCACTAGAAAGTTTTCAGTTGTGGTTTAAATGAATGAAGGTACCATCAAAAATGCTTGCCTCAAGCAAAAGTGAGTACTTGCAAAATCTTCTACTCCAAAAAGGCAGAGATATAATAATTTGGTTGAGGTAAACTTTCGAAAGAGTGCGCTCATGCATTAATCACTTGAAACGATTCTAGCTAGAAATATTTTCAAGAACAAACCATAGTTCTTGGATTCTGTACTTAATTTTGTCTCACGCAGAAAATTTTCAGCTACAAGCGTTATGCTTTTGCACTGCACTTGTGCCCGAGTCATGCCTTTAAAATGATAAACTCCAGGACCTTTACTTTTCAATTTAAGAACTTCACTTTGTTGAATTCATAGTAACCACGTTGCATGATGCAAAATTCTGCATACATCTATTTATGGTGGAACCAGATTTTAATGAAAGGAGAACAATGGTAACATACAATGCGCCTGGGTTGTATAGCAAAATTAGGGTGCGAATACTTTTAACGGCCTATACTAAATCGCAAATAAATATTTGAAAGAATATGTACTCATTGAATATATCATGATATTTTTTAATTCAATATAGATGTTTATTACTTCATCTGTTGATTCGATGCAGAACTTGTGGGTCACTGCGACGAAGAACTCTATTTGCAAAATTAACTTTACGTCTGAAACTACTATTTAAAAAATTACCAATGCATTGGGTGGATCCGTTTACCATATAATATTCCAAGATGTCCTTTAAGCGTTCGTTTTTCATGAAAACACAGTTGATTCGAGCTGTCTGAAAAGTAATGGGCGATTGTGATGAAGCGAATTACTTTTCCAAACAATTATAAAGTCTACACTTCCATTTTTGCAGCAAATTTATATTTATTGTGTGAACTAGTTTGAAATATGCATTATATAGTCTCTAGTACATGTCGTTTTTAAAATACCGTTGTATTTCAGGTCCTTAAAGGACGTGGTGCCCAAATTTTTTCCAGCAATACGGCTGGAATTTTTGATACAATCGTTCATCTTCCATTTATATACAGTTCCGTCAAAAAAAAACATATATGCAAAATTTTTGTCTTCGAATCCTAGATAAACAAGCCGCAAGGTGTGAGGCTAGTCCACACGGTCAACTTGCCAGTAATGTCTACATTAATATCTAAAATATCAAACACAATAAAAGTTATGAAAATAGTACTATTTAAAATAATAAAAATCTACCTCTCGTAACAATTTTTAAGCCTTTTACGCTATCTGTTATTTTCATATCAATCCTTCAAGAACAAAAAACCATAGAAAAACCAATGCAGTTAATGTTATCACGCCCAGAGATTTTGTTGCCTGGTTGCTATTTTGAATAATTGCATTCAAAATTGCTATCACTTCGGCAAAGTCACTTATGTTTTTTTTTCACGATTTAACATCATTGAGACTAATAAATATTTCTTGTTAACTCCCCAGTATATGGGAAGTTCTTGTAATCGCCTCGAAAATCGAAATTGAAATTTTCATCGATTTTTTTGATTTATTAATTTTTTTTGGAAAAGTAGTGTTTTTTTCAAAAAAAAAATTGATTTTTAACCTGATTTGCACATCGTAAATGTTTATAGAATTTATAAACTTTAATCAACTTTTGTAGAGAAACCAGGAAAAATAAAAAAAATTACCATGTAAAAAGGGTTCATTCGAATCATTATACCTTAAATCTCTTATTCTTAAGACCTTGTTGTAAAGTCAATCAAAGTTTATTAACGTTTGCAAAATTTGAGCAGATTTTCAATAGTCTTCACAGCACCATGTTTTAACTTTAATGAAAAAACTGCTTTGAAACCTGTCCCCCCTCCGATTGATCCGCGTGAATAATCAATCAAACCAATGCACCGAAATCCTTACGTAATCAATTGACGCTCGCGTAGATGTTATGATTAATTTTAACTCATTCCAATAACTTTTACGAGAAGTACATTTTTATTATTTGAAGTTATATTATTTCCATAACTATTATTGTGTTTAATATTTTTAATATCTATGTAGATATTACTGGGAAGTTGACCGTGTGGACCTCATGGGTCGCACCTCACGGCTTGTTTACGTTTTGAGGTCTAAAGAGTATATATAAAGTGTTTTTAGAAAGGCAGATGTTTGTGTGTGTGTACGTACGTTCGTGGACACTTTGTAACTTCCCAGTATATGGGAAGTTCTTGTAATCGCCTCGAAAATCGAAATTGAAATTTTCAACTTTTCTTTACGTTTTGAGGTCTATAGAGTATATATAAAGTGTTTTTAGAAAGAAGTATGTGTGTGTGTGTATGTACGTACGTACGTGCGTTCGCAGGCAGTTTTTCTACGAGCATAACTCACGTAAACAAAGTCGTATCGACTTTGTTGAGAAATCAATCGAAGCGTCTTTGTACTGTTAAGAGTTGATCAGTTTTTGGAAAACTTCAGTCGGGGGGGTTTGCTGTTTTCACCCCTTGAAGGTCAACCATGTTATGCACTATATCTCACGAACCAAACATGCGATTTTCAATATTAATGTGTCAATCGACGCGTTTTAATATTGATATGATTCTAGCAAATTTTTAAAAAAAATTCTTCAAGCCGTTTTTTAATTTTTTTAAAAAAAGTGCAAAAAATTAGGGTTTTTTCAAAAACATCAAATTTTTAACCTGATTTTCAAACCTAAGTAATCAATGTTTATATAATTTATATACTCCTAATAGTTTTTGTGAAAAAACCAGCAAGTTTTTTTTTCATGATTACGAAAAAAATTAAATAAAAAATAAAAAATCATTAAACGTTCAAGGTCATTTACGTCATTCATTATATCTCGAGAACTAAATATAATCTTCCGATCATTAAGCGTCAATCGACGCGTATTATCATATTTATGATTTTTTTTATTTTTAAAAAATCGTTAAAGCGTTTTTTTTTGATTTATTAAAAAAAATTGGAAAAGTAGTGTTTTTTTCATAAAAAAATCATTTTTAACCTGATTTGCACATCGTATTAATAAATATTTATAGAATTTGTAAACTTTTATCAATTTTTGTAGAGAAACCAGCAAAAACTTTTCTCATGACTACAAAAAAAAATTAAATTAAAAATATAAAATCATTCAAAGTCACCATATAAAAAGGGTTCATTCGAATCATTATACTTTAAATCTCTTATTCTAAAGACATTTTTGTATAGTCAATCAAAGTTTATTAATATTTGCAAAATTTGAGCAGATTTTCAATAGTCTTCACAGCACCATGTTTTAACTTTAATTGAAAAAACTGCTTTGTAACCTGTCCCCCCTCCGATTGATCCGTGTGAATAATCAATCAAACCAATCCACGAAAATCTTTACGTAATCAATTGACGCTCGCGTAGATGTTATGATTAATATTAAGTCATTCCAATAACTTTTACGAGAAGTACATTTATTATTAAAAGTAGTATTATTTCCATAATTATTATTGTGTTTAATATTTTTAATATCTACATATGTAGATATTACTGGGAAGTTGACCGTGTGGACCTCATGGGTCGCACCTCACGGCTTGTTTTTATAAGAGCCTAACTCACATAAACAAAGTCGTATCGACTTGTTATATCTCGCGAACCAAACATACAATTTTCTTGAACAAGGTGGCAATCGACGCGTACTGACGTTTATGTGATTCTATCAAGTTTTGAAAAAAATTCTTGGAACCGCTTTTTAATTTTTAAAAATTACGTTTTTTTTCAAAAACAATAAATTTTTAACCTTATTTTCAAGTCGAAGTAATCAATGTTTATATAATTTATATACTCCAAGAGTTCTTATAAAAACGTCATCACAATTTCTTCTTAAGAATTTTTATAATGTTTAAAACTTCATAAAAATGTTGATAAACGTCTACTGACACACTGACACCATAATGATGCAAATATTATATCTGGTTCGTGAGATATAGTGAATGATAAAAATGACCTTGAAAATCATGATGACTTTTAATGATTTTTTTTTACGTAATCATAAGAAAAAGTTTTGGTGTTGTTTCTACAAACATTGTTTGGAATATATCAATTTTATAAACATTGATTACTTGGACTTTAAAATAAGGTTAAAAACTTCTTGTTTTTGAAAAAAAATCCAATTTTTGGCACTTTTTTTAAAAAATTAAAAAACGGCTCGAAGAATTTTTCTAAAAATTTGATAGAATCATTTAAATGTTAATACGCGTCGATTGACTTCTTGGTAAAAAATCGTACGTTGGGTTCGCGAGATATGTGCATGACAGAAATTACCTTCAAAAGGGCAAAACACCAACCCCACCGACCGAAGTTTCCGTAAAACTAATCAGCTCTTAAGATTGCAAAGACGCTTCGATTGACACCTCAACGAACTTGATGCAACTTTGTTTACGTGAGTTATGCTCGTAGAAAAAAGTGTCCACGAACGTACGTACGTACGTACATACATACACACACACATATACATCTCCCTTTCTAAAAACACTCTATATATATACTCTAAAGGTCTTAAAACGTAAAGAAATGTTGAAAATTTTAATTTCGATTTTCGAGGCGATTACAAGAACTTCCCATACACTGGGAAGTTAATAAACAAAAAATAAACAAGCCGTGAGGTGCGACCCTTGAGGTCCACACGGACAACTTCCCAGTAATATTTACATAAATATTAAAAATATTAAACACAATAATAATTATGGAAATAATACTACTTTTAATAATAAAAATGTTCCTCTCACAAAAGTTATTGGAATGACTTAATATTAATCGTATCATCTACGGGAGCGTCAATTGATTGCGTAAGATTTTTGGTCGATGGGGACAGATTGATTTGATTGAATATTCACGCGGATCAATGGGGGGGGGGGTTTATACGTTATTTTTTATTTTCATATTGATGAAAGCTTTTTTTATAGCATATGATCTAGCAAAGTATTGACTACGAAACATTTTACCATTCAAAGCGTTCATTGCCACAAATGCAAATTTGATTAATTTTTTTTGATTTTCAAAATTTAAGCAGTTTTGATATAAAAATTAAAACACGGTGCTATGAAGACTATTAAAAATCTGCTTAAATTATGCAAATATTAATAAACTGTGATTGGCTTAACAACAATGTCTTCAGAATAAGAGTAGTCGGGTGAAATCATTCATATGAACACTTTTTACATGGCGACTTTGAATGATTTTTTATTTTTAATTTAATTTTTTTAAACGTCATGGAAAAGGATTTTACTGGTTAGTCTCCAAAAATTGATAAGGATTTATAAATTTTATAAACATTTATTTCCGTGTTGTGCAAATCTGGTTAACAAATTTATTTTTTATGAAAAAATCCTAAATTTTTGCATTTTTTTTTGTTAAATTAAAAAACGCCTCCAACGATTTTTTTAAATATAAAAACATTACAAAAATGTTAATACACGTCGATTGACACCTGAGTGATGCAAATATTATATTTGGTTCGTGAGATATAGTGAATGGCAGAAATGACCTTGAAATCATGATGACTTCTAATGATTTTTAATTTTTAATTTAATTTTTTTTGTAATCAGGAAAGAATATTTTGTTGATTTTTGCACAAAAACTGTTTGGAGTATATAAATTTTATAAATATTGATTACTGTGTTTCGAAAATCAGGTTACAAATTCACTGTTTATGAAAAAAAACCCTAATTTTTTGCACTTTTTTCAAAAAAATTAAAAAACGCCATCATGAATTTTTTTAAAAACTTGATATAATCACATGAATATTAATACGCGTTGATTGACACCTTAATAACGAAAATCGCATGTTTGGTTCGGGAGATATAACGCATGACAGAAATGACCTTCAAACGGGCAAAACAACAAACTCCCCCGACCGAAGTTTTCCAAAAACTAATCAGCTCTTAAGATTGCAAAGACGCTTCGATTGACAACTCAACAAAGTCGATCGGACTTTGTTTACGTGAGTTATGCTCGTAGAAAAAACTGTCCACGAACGCACATACGTACGTACGGACGTACGTACATACACACACACACACATACATACTTCTTTCTAAAAACACTTAAAATTTACTCGTTAGACCTCAAAACGTAAAGATATGTTGAAAATTTCAATTTCGATTTTCGAGGCGATTACAAGAACTTCCCATATACTGGGAAGTTAAAAATCATTAACAGTCATTATGATCTTCAAGGTCATATTAGTCATGCGTTATAACTCGCGAACCACACATACGATTTGCATTATTAAGATGTCAATCAAAGCGTTTTAAATATTTTTGTGAACCCATGAAATTTCGAAAAAATCATTGGAGCGGTTTTTTTAATTTCAGAAAAAAAATGTGCAAAAAAATTAGGGTTGTTTTCATAAACAATAAATTTTTAACCTGATTTACGGAACACCGTAATCAATTTTTATAAATTTTATATATTCAAAGCAGTGCTTGTAAAAACATCATCAAAACTTTCTCTCATTGTTACAAAAAAAAAATTAAATTAAAAATACAAAATCAATAACAGTCATCTTGGTCTTCAAGGTCATTTCTGTCATTCACTATATCTCACGAACAAGATATAATATTTTTATCATTAAGGTGTCAATCGACGTGTTTTAAAACCTTTTTGTATATTTTAACATTGAAAAAATCCGTTTCAGCGTTTTTTTTAATTTAATAGAAAAAAATGCGGAAACTCAGTTTTTTTCACAAAAAAATATTTTTTTAACCTGATTTGCACAACACAGTAAAAAATCTGGAGGCTAAGAACCCCCAATAATGTGCAATAATAGTGTTAGTGAGTTGCTATCCAAAAGCACAACTAAAATACGAAGTTGTTGACTGGACTAGGATGCCACCCTAACCCATGATAAACTAACCCATGATAAACTAAACTTATACAGTAATAAATGTTTATAAAATTTAAACATTCCTATCAGTTTTTGAAGAGAAACCAGCGAAATTTTTTACATGATTCTGAAAAAAAATTCAATTAAAAATAAAAAATCATTCTTATCTTATATTATCTTATATCTTTTATTCTAAAGACTTTGTTGTAAAGTCAATCAAAGTTTTAAAATGTTTGGATAATTTGAGCAGATTTTTGATAGTTTTAGCAGTCTATTAATTAAAAAAACCACTTAAATTTTGAAAACCATCAAAATTTCAATCAAATTTATATTTGTGGTGATCAATCATCATCAAACATCCACCAAAAGCTTTACGTAATCAGTGGATGCTCCCGTAGATGATATGATTAATATTAACTCATTCCTGTTACTGCTACGAATACCTTTCATTATTATTATTTAAAGTGGTATTATTTTCAAAATTATTATTGTGTTTAATATTTTTAATGTTTATCTCGATATTACTGGAAAGTTGACCGTGTGGGCCTCAAGGGTCGCACTTCACGGCTTGTTTTTTTGTGTGTCTGTCTAATATTGTGAAGATGTAATTAAAATAATTAATACGCACACTTGTTAACATCTATTACAAATGATGTCACGGTTGAAATAATGGAATATTAGCTAAAAAAGTGCTCACTTAAAGAGGTTTTTCACGTCCAAATATCCTGGATCATGAATGTAGTTCTAATTAATACTAAATAGCTGTTTTTCTGTTATATATCATAGCTGATTCCAAAAAAACCTTTCCTGCTTTGACCCAAATCCTACCCACTTTGTTGCAGTTATCTATAAGGATTATATGAAGCTTTTTGATTAATGAGTTCTAATTGAAATCACTTAATTATACTTAGATGCATTGATTAATGTCTTCATTTGTAAGGTGGCATTGCCTTCTTGATATTGCATCCTTCGTGCTGACATAGTAAATTAATGACTGATATTTGTATCGTATGTTGTGCTTTTTATTAATGATAGTGCTATGTGGGATTGAGAAGCTGTAAACAATATGGATGGATGTGCATGTATATTATTTTCTGCACTGTTTTGTAATTATTTGTATAATGCTGACACAGTATATAAATCATGTAATTTTATTAGGGTTTAAGTGAGTTAGCTCTGAAAACCTTTTTCGATATTATGTATATGATTTTAATTAATGTTTTTTGAGAAAATTTTTGTTCGGAATTGATTTGATAATGCGAATTTTTTGGATTGGTTTTTTATTGGAATGCATAGTGCTAGAGTTTATTTGTTTGTGTCTATTGTATGAAAATAGTAATTATTTAGGCTAGTTTTATAGATAAAAAAAAACGGATCTCCTGTTTAACTAAATATGTTGTTTATTATTAGGTCCCCGGATAAAATGCAACTGGTGAGTCATAAAAACTTATTTATTGATATGTGACTACTCCATAGAAAAATATCATTCCGGGGACATTGTTCTAAAAAATCTAATACGGTATGCTGAGAGGCAGGAGCTGATCGGTATCTTTTAAAGATCTCCACCTCCCAACGTTGAAAAAAAAGTTAACAAATAAGTATAGTAACCAACAGCGAACTGACAAGGAGTTAGTTGAAAGTGAAGATTTTAGAAGTGCTTGGCTGATGTTCCATTACAAGTCGAGGATGAGATTTACAATTACGAGCTAACCAAACATAATCATTTTAATGGGCAAATGGCATTTTCAATTCATAACTAAATTTAGTACTGACTTAACCATTGTTGATCGTCCGTGAATTAAGTTCAGTGTTGTAAACAAAATAATTTTTAATAGGAATCTAATTTGGAATCTTCAATGAATAATAGGCTATAGTTGCGAATTGACCAGTAGTTTCTCGGTATTGTATCTTGCTTCTAAAAATTTTGTTTGATTTTTTTTCAACTTTTTTAAATATACATGTTTCCATTGCAAAGAAGCTGTAAAAATATTTCTTAAGATACATAAAATTAATTTAATTCGTTCGAAATTAACATTCTTTTAAATAAAAGTATATTGGTATGAATTCTTGTTCCTTGAATTGTTGGCAAGTCTAATTAAACTTTAAGATGGAGGAAAATATGCCACAGTAAATTTCTTAAAATTTTATTTTTAACTTCCCAGTATATGGGAAGCTCTTGTAATCGCCTCGAAAATTGAAATTTTCAACATTTCTTTACGTTTTGAGGTCTATAGAGTATATATAAAGTGTTTTTAGAAAGGGAGATGTATGTGTGTGTGTGCGTGTGTACGTACGTACGTTCGTGGACACTTTTTCCTACGAGCATAACTCACGTAAACAAAGTCGTATCAACTTCGTTGAAGTGTCAATCAAAGCGCCTTTGCAATCTCAAGAGCTGATTAGTTTTTGGAATACTTCAGTCGGGGAAGTTTGTTGGTTTGCCCCTTTAAAGGTCATTTTTGTCATGCGTTATATCTCGCGAACGAAACATACGATTTCCTCGATCAAGGTGTCAATCGACGCGTATTAACATTTATGTGATTCAATCGTGTTTTTAAAAAATTTGCTGCAGCCGTTTTTTAATTTAAAAAAAAAGTGCAAAAATCTAGGTTTTTTTAATAAACAATAAATTTTTAACCTGATTTACAGGAGACAGTATTCAATTTTTATAAAATTTATTCACTTCAATCAGTGCTTGTGAAAACAACATTAAAACTTTTTCTTATTACCATGTAAAAAATTAAATAAAAAATAAAAAATCCTTAACAGGCATCATGATATTCAAGGTCATTTCTGTCATGCGTTATATCTCGCGAACCAAACATACAATTTACATTGTCAAGATGTCAATCAACGCGTATTGAAATTTGCGTGAATTTCTTGAATTTAAAAAAAATCGTTCAAGCCGTTTTTTATTTAAGGAAAAAAAGTGCAAAAAATTAGGTTTTTTTTTAAATAAACAATAAATTTTTAACCTGATTTACGGAAGACAGTATTCAATTTTTATAAAATTTATATACATCAAGCAATGTTTGAAAAAACGTCATCAAAACTTTTTCTTATAAAAGCAAGAAACATTAAATAAAAAATAAAAAATCATTAACAGTCATCATGATATTCAAGATCATTTCTTCCATTCACTATATCTCACGAACCAGATTTAATATTTGCATTATTAAGGAGTCAATCGACGTGTTTTATTATGTTTTTGATTATTTCAACATAATAAAAGTCCGTTTCAGCGGTTGTTTTAATTTAATAGAAGAAAATGCAAAAACTCAGAGTTTTTTTCACAAAAAAATATTTTTTTAACCTGATTTGCACAACACAGTAAAAAATCTGGAAGCTAAGAACCCCCAATAATGTGCAATAATAGTGTTAGTGAGTTGCTATCCAAAAGCACAACTAAAATACGAAGTTGTTGACTGGACTAGGATGCCACCCTAACCCATGATAAACTTTTTTCATAAAAAATATTTTTTTAACCTGATTTGCACAACACAGTAATTAATGTTTATAAAATTTATACATTGTTATCAGTTTTTGAAGAGAAACCAGCAAATTTTTTTTTCATGACGCTGAAAAAAATTCAATTAAAAATAAAAAAAATCATTCAAAGTTACCATATGAAAAGGGTTCTTCCGAATGATATTACCTTATATCTTTTATTCTAAAATTTTTGTTGTAAAGTCAATCAAAGTTTTAAAATGTTTGGATAATTTGAGCAGATTTTTAATAGTTTTTGCAGTCTTTTCATAAAAATAAGCGGCTTAAGTTTTAAAAACCATCAAAATTTCAATCAAATTTGCATTTATGATAATCAATCATCATCACTCATCCACTAAAAGCCTTGCGTAATCAATGGATGCTCCCGTAGATGATATGATTAATATTAACTCATTCCTGTTACTGCTATGAATACCTCTCATTATTATTATTTAAAGTAGTACTATTTTCAAAATTATTATTGTGTTTAATATTTTTAATGTTTATCTAGATATTACTGGAAAGTTGACCGTGTGGACCTCAAGGGTCGCACTTCGCGGCTTGTCTTAAGAAAAGGTTTAGACAAAATGGTATAAATTTACAAGAAATTCAAACGGAAAATCATATTCAGTTCATGGTCGTATACCATTCATGAATTATGTGCAAGAAGTGCGCGTATTTTTATTTTGTAAGAAAACACGTAAGTTTCGGCAAAACACTTTTATTCCGTGTCTCGACTCACCGGACTCGACTCAACAACTACCCTTAATTCTAAGTTCTTACTTGATAATTTGCATTGTTACATTTCACACGCTTAAAATACTATTTGCTTAAAACTAGTCGGCGTCCTTTCATAGATATCCTTTAACGAACATGTGGTTCGTTAAAGGTGCGATATTTCACACGTCTATTGTTGACTTGAAACTATGTTAGTTGAGAAAATGAATATTGCACATATCCTTTAGCGAACATGTGGTTCGTTAAGGGTGAGATGTTTCTAGGAAATATCCTTGTGTACATAACTTAAAAAACAATATTGTTCCTAGGTATGAACTTCTATCTGTCTACATCAAAACTAACAATCGTGCACAGAAGGGAAATTTTAGGCGAATTTTTATAAAAAGTTTTAAAGAATATTACAATTTATCGATGCACAGCGCCTGTTAAAAAATATGAACATTTATTTTGAAAAGGTTTTCATCAGGAGACTTCGAAATTGTTATATTTGAAATAATTTTTAAAAAAATTGTACATTATTTTGAACTCGGCAAATATTGTTGAAGACATTCTCTGTTTTGATTAACAATAACTGATTAAAATAATTCAATGTAATTGAGAGGCATGTTTGGGTTTTTCTATGAAACATATTTTCTGCAACAGTTTTTCCGAGCTAAGCGTAAATGTTTTTAGGCACCATTGACGATTCCAGGGCAAAATTTCTAATCGCCTGTCCATTGAAATAGACATGAAATAAAATTGAATTTCTTGGATCATGCGCAAAAAATAGTTAAAATGTACAAACTACTTGGAGTTGTTGAAGTGTTTGTCAGGATATTCAGTAAAAAATTTATATAATTTCTAGCAAGTTAATTAATTATTCACCAGACTACGACATTTCTTTGGTGCAAGCGATTGTTCTTCAATCTTTTTTCGAAGTGTTTATCTGTTCCTTTCGCTTAAACAGTTTTTTTTGGTATTGAATAATGTCCCTGGTTAAAGTTAAGAAATTTGAAAATATACTTTGCTTTTGTTTACAAAGTTCCTTTTGCATTCAAAAGCTTTGCCCAATTATCTAGAATCTCATTATTACAATGCCAACGTGAATGATTAAGCACTAGTTTTTAGCATGGTCAGTGGCTTTGAACTATGGTTAAAAAAATTACCTGACTTAGTGTTTCATCGACTACAGCAATCTTTTTTCTTATCAAAATTCAGGACTGATAGAGATATAGTGTGTTTCGTAAGAACGTCTTCGACAGAATCAGCTCATTGTTATCCTTAGCGTATAACACAAGTTTTGGAGGTGTCAGGGTTTCAGACATAACTGAAAGTTTGCCCAATCCTTGCACAGGAAAGCTATCATAAACATAAACCTTTCCAGGATGTTTGAAAGTTTGCTCGATCCAGCGTTCGTCATCTTTTCGCCACACATATTTCTGAGTTCTCGTATGCCAAAATGGGGATTCGTCTGTAAATATTACGTTCGTCTAGTCACGATCCTTATTTGATTGGGCCAACTGCAGTCTCCTTTTGATCTATCTCGTTGTAACCATTGGTTTCAAAACTGGGGCTCTGATTTAGGTGTTTGTTTCTTTATGCCTGTGACGAATTGTGACACGTTAATTATCTAGTTACATAACATTTCTCGGGTTTTTTTCAACGAAGTACTCAAATTTCTCTTAAAGATATCGACTATCACCTGATCGTCGCTCGTCTCTTTCAATTGCCGTATTCCTATATAATTTTTCCTTTTTTAAACGAACTTTCACTGACTATTAAGATAATTCAAGGCAGCCTTATGAGCCATTTTTGGGCCTTAAAAGATGACAAACTAGGAATGCCACTTTGAATCGAGTTTTAAATGTGTCACTCATTTTTGATAGATGTGTTCCTTTAGATCCCTTTATGAATGCCATATACAAGACATGCACTATTTTACGCTTTGTGAAGTAAGACTTATTATGAGAATGTATTAATTGAACTATTATTCCGTGAATTATTAAATCTAATGAAAGATAAATGAAAACAACTATTTCTACAATTTCGTTTGATATAAAAATGTAGAAATCTAATACGACATTGTACAAATAGTATCCTTCAATGATGAATCCTACACTCTTCAAAGATTCTGGAATTTATATGTTATAATTTGGATTTTAGAGACTAGGCTTTTAATTCGTTCATTGTTTAGTCTATGCTAATACATATTTTTTCTATTTACAGTAACATATTGCACATTTTCAAATACACAAAAATCACTTCATTTACCTCTTCAGTCACAACTGGTTTGTAAATTAACTGAAGCCAATTCCTGGATAAATTAATTATGAAACTTTATTTGGTTAATTATAAATAAGGCATATTTTCTTGCATGTTTCCTATGATATTCTTCAATAATTGATTGTTGTCAGTTTTAGATCAATCAGTTTTGTAAATGATACGACAAATTACAAACTCATTGCAGTTAAAAATATACTTAAAAGAAGTGAGCTTCCAAACACAATCTTTACGAAAAACTACAAAATTCATAATAATTCTGTTTCAAAAGACTACACAGGCTACACAGGGTGAGTACTGGGAGAGTAGAGTAAGGGGGAGTCAAGGGTGAGTAAAGGGTAAGTGAAGAGTGAGTAAAGGGAGAGTAGAGTAAGGGAGAGTAAAGGGAGAGTAGAGTAAAGGGGGATTTACTTAAAAACATTCCAATAATACTCATTAAATTTTACATTAAATTTGTGTACGAAGTTACTATCCACGTCTGACAGCCAACTTCCTTGTAGGAAAACTTGAATTCATCCCCAAATATTTAAGAATAAAATGACGCTGACTAGGTACATCACAATCAAATTCAGCCGCGTCTATATTTATTAACATCCTGCTTTGATGCTTCCTGAAAATCAGTGTTTTTCCATAAAAACAAAAATAGGATGTAACATTGAAAAAAAAATTTGCAGTTTTTTGCTTTTATATTTATATTTTCAACACGAATCAAACAAAATTAAAACAATCTTTACTGGCATGCCAGGTTTCCATATTCTTTATTTGAATTTTGATAACCTTTCTAGTGTATCTAAATGATTTCAAACTAACAACAAATCTTAACTTAAGAACAAAAACGCAGAAAAAGGATTAACGACTTCAAAAAATAAAAAACAACTTGGAAAATAAAAATACAGATAATAAATTTTGCAAAGATAATATCTTCTCGTTATTTTTTTACGGTAAATGATTTGATATGCTTTTGGTGTCAAAGGATATTATTATAAAGGTCTTTGTGCATCACTACATCTGCAGCTGTTCGAACTTTTTCTTGCTTTTTTCATGTGTATTATCTGCATGTCTTTTTTCCGTTGCTTTTGTACTGTTTATTGCGTTGGTGTACTGCATCGTAAACTCTTTTAGTCTCGTTACTCAAGTTTCTACGTTATTATACGCACATGCTTGTCCTCTCCTTATATTCAAAACAGTTTTGAAAGCAGAATTACTCTTGCATGTATTTTTTATTTGGCGTTCCATTGACGTGTAAGCCTGGGATGGTTTGTTGGAAATTCTTTTCAACGTCATAAACCCACGTTCATATTGCATTCTTGCATAATATGTGATTGTAACACTGCCTAAAGTTGAGTTCAGCTTAATAGAAGAAAAACATGAAAAGGTGTTCTACCCTAAGAAGAGATACGATGAATGTCAAAAGAAATGGATTTCCACTTTCACTTACAATAACGATTGAGAATATGCATTTCTCATGAAATATATTTTATTATGATCCCATGCTATGGTTTGACTTCAAATTCAGCTGTGTGTTTAAGTGTATAGGGCCATCGAAAGTATAAGTGTAGTGCTTTTCTTTCCACGATCCTTAATGAAATGACATGTATGCTTTGTATGATTTTGTGGCTCTTATTTGAAAATTTTGTTTTGCCAGAATATGTATATCAGTTTTTAATGAAACCTGTCCTGGTTAGATATGGACTTGTAAAAGTTGAAAAATAAGCAACACTAGATTTTCCAGCAAAGGCATGGTTAAATTGCTGTAGCTAGTCGAACATATATGGTGATATAGAAAATTTACATTTACTATATCCATTTGCTTCAGCTTTCAATATCTTCTTCATGTCAAAGATAATGCGCTTGTATTATTAGGCATATTGGCTAACAACATTGGCATTGGAACATGAAAGTTATGTATAAAATGAGTCAATTGTCATGGCTCATTGGCCAAGATCGCTCGGTTTCTTTCCATATTTTCCTGTAAACCTCACTGTTTCTTGTTTCTGAAACATAACAGTTATTTGTTCACCTCACAGAAAAAATGTTTCAAACTAAAGAAAAAAATTTGTAGTAATAGAATTATGTGAACATCCACCGCAAGAATATACTTTCTAGTGTAGAAGAGAATTTAGTTGACAGTCTTTTGGAGTCTGAAACATGGTTTTTATTCAATAAAGTTTTCACATTTGCATGATTAACTTTCGAAATTGAACTTATTTTCAACTGCTTGTAGAAGAGAGTATCTACTGGCTTTTCCAATTTTGCATTGCATTAAATTATAAACAAGCCGCGAGGTGCGACCCTTGAGGTCCACACGGTCAACTTCCCAGTAATATCTACATAAACATCAACAACATTAAACACAATAATAATTTTGAAAATAATACTACTTTAAGTAATAACAATGAGAGGTATTCATAGCAGTAACAGGAATGAGTTAATATGAATCATATCGTCTACGGAAAGGTCCATTGATTACGTAAGGTTTTTGGTCGATGAGGACAGATTGAATATTCACGCGCATCAATCATTGGGGGTCTTTTTCTTCTTGAAAAATTTAGTACATGCAGTCAAAAATAGGTTCAATGCATGTAAAAAGTAAAATGTATAACAGATGATGATGGTTATTGAAATCTTACGATTACTAAAAAATGAATCTACTAAAAACTACAATTTTTTATTCGATGAAAGCTTATCAAAGCATATGATCTTGCAAAGTATTGACTACAAAACATTTTACTATTCAAAGCGCTGATTACCGCAAATGCAAATTTGATTGAAATTTTGTTGGTTTTCAAAATTTAAGCAGTTTTTTTAATTAAAAGACTCCAAAAACTCTTAGAAATCTGCTCAAATTATGCAAATATTTTAAAACTTTGATTGAATTTACAATAATTGTTTTAGAATAAAAGATATAAAGTAATATCATTCGTATGAACTCTCTTTACACGGTAACTTTGAATGATTTTTTATTTTTAATTTAGTTGTTTCATAATCATGGAAAAACTTTTTGCTGGTTTCTCTTGATAAGATTGTATAAATTTTATAAACTGGTATCACTGTTCTGTGCAAATCAAGTCAAAAAAATATTTTTTATGTAAAAAACAATAATTTTTCGCATTTTCTTCTATTAAATTCAAAAAACGGCTGAAACGAATTTTTATAATATTAAAAACTTCACAAAGATATAAATACACGTCAACTGACACCATAATGATGCAAATATTATATCTGGTTTGTAAAATATAGTGAATGATAAAAATGACCTTGAAAATCATGATGACTTATAATGATTTTTTATTTTTTATTTAATTTTTTACGTATTAAAGAGAAAAAGTTTTGATTGTGTTTTCACAAACATTGTTTGAAGTATGTAAATTTTGCAAACACTCATTACTATATTTCGCAAATCAGGTTAAAAAATTATTTTTTATAAAAAAAAAACCTAATTTTTTGCACTTTTTTTCCTTAAATTAGAAAACAGCTCAAACCATTTTTTTCCAAAATTTGACAGATTTACACGGATATTATTATGCATTCATTGACACCTGAACTATGCAAATCGTTTGTTTGGTTCGCGAGATATGTATAACGCATGACAGAAATGACTTTCAAAATCATGATGCCTGTTATTGATTTTTTATTTTTTATTCAATTGTTTACGTAATCATGAGAAAAAGTTTTGATGTTGTTTTTACAAACAATATTTGGAGTATATAAATTTTATAAACATTGATTACTATATTTCGCAAATCAGGTTAAAAATTTATTGTTTATTAAAAAAAACCTATTTTTTTGCACTTTTTTTTCTTAAATTAAAAAACGGCTCCAAATTTTTTTTCCAAAATTTGACAGATTCGCAAAATTGCTAATACGCGTCGACTGACACCTTAACAATTCAAATCGTATGTTTTGTTCGCGAGATATAATGCAAGACATAAATGACCTTCAAAGGGGCGAAACAGCAAACCCCCCCGACCGAAGTGTCCCAAAAACTAATCAGCTCTTAAGATTGCAAAGACGCTTCGATTGACACCTTAACGAAGTCGACACGACTTTGTTTACGTGAGTTATGCTCGTAGAAAAAGTGTCCACGAACGTACGTACGTACACACACACACACACATACATCTCCCTTTCTAAAAACACTTTATATATACTCTATAGACCTCAAAACGTAAAGAAATGTTGAAAATTTCAATTTCGATTTTCGAGGCGATTACAAGAACTTCCCATATACTGGGAAGTTAAAAATTACAATATCTCGACAACACGCCACATTTTTTTATTGCTATATTGCGAAAATTCCTATTTTTGGTTTATATATTTTTTCTGCAAATTCTTGTAGCTATAAAATCAAACAGAACATTGCTTGAGAAAAAAAGCTACTCACAATTTTAATAGAGTAGAAACGCTAGACCACCACTTCTCACATTTTGCAGTCCATGTTTAGAAGTTGTTTAGAAGTAGTCATTTAAGCTTTTTTGCATTGGAGGGCAGTTTTATGGACAAGTCCTTGTTCATTTGATATAAACCTAAATTCAATTTCATTTGTTTGGACTCTGAAATCAGTAGTCTATTTACGTTTTTTAGTTTTTTTTAATCAACTTAAATTAATAAATTTTTTAATCAAGACATGATCATAAACATCAAATGTTGTTTTTTGCAATACGACACCTTCTATGCCAATCATTATCATTTATTTTAAAGGAATCATAAACTTACCTATGCAGTGAAAATCAAATTTGAGCTGTGCTTGTACGAAATCACAATTATATCGTGTTGCCAATGAAATCAAAAAATAAATTCCTACAACTTAATTTCCAAACTTTATATATGAAAATTCTAGATAAATTTAATATTTCAAGTCAACTTTGTCCGCATTTTCTCAGCAAACAAGAAGCAAATTATACATAATCAGAAATATGATGTGTTCAAATATACATTTATTTCAAAGCTTCTACGAAAATATTTCAATTTGGTTCGCAAATATGTAACCGATGTTGTGGTTTCTTTTTCCACTAAATAATTTCTCTTGTGGTACCAACAATGTCTGCAGTTTTATACACGCCACCCACTGATAACGATACAAATGCTAACATCTTATTTTACCATGCATTTGCTTTCTACCTGAAATCATCTTCCACTTTTTTCTGTGTCCTCCTCCTAATGGATCTCTGCCAAAGTTTTTCGCACTACGGCGCTATGATAAGAGACACACAAATTCATACGGGTGATAATCAATTTTACAGAAATTGAAATAAAGAGTCACGTCATCTTCCACTCTGATATCTGTTTTGAAAAAAGATGGGACTTCTTGTTCCGTATTTACATAGATTTCATTGGCAGAGAAGGGCGAAAAAACTTTTTTTTAACTTTCCAAGCGACTACTTTCTGGTGTGGGTGCTATGAATTCATTCGGCCATTGTGCTGTTTTTCAGTTGCTTATATGAACGCATGAAAGTGTGATGACAAATTTGAACTTTTTCCTTTAAAGACAGGATACATCCGAAAACAAGCCGCGGGGTGCGACCCTTGAGGTCCACACGGTCAACTTCCCAGTAATATCTACATAAACATCAAAAACATTAAACACAATAATAATTTTGAAAATAATACTACTTTAAATAATAATAATAATGAGAGGTATTCATAGCAGTAACAGGAATGAGTTAATATTAATCATATCATCTACGGAAGGGTCCATTGATTAATTAAGATGTTAGGTCGATGGGGACAGATTGATTTTATTGAATATTCACGCGAAACAATCGGTGGGAGCCTTTTCTACGTTATGTGTTATTTTTATATCGATGCTTGAAGGACAAAAGAGCACTAGCAAAAATGAATGGAGTTTTTGTTATTACGCTCGCTGAAGAGACCAATCATACTAATAATTGTTTCTTATTCTACAGTCGGTCTTGGAAAACATAGAATATGCAGTCAATAATTGGTTTAGTTGCATGTTAGTAATAATTTTGTTAATACAAATGTTGAGAGAGGATGAAGTTGAAATCTTTGGAACTCTAAGCAACTAAACCATTAAAAAGTACAACTTCACAATTTATGAAAGCATTTTAAAGCATATATGCTTGCAAAATACTGACTACAAAACATTTTACCATTCATACTTTTTTCTAAAAACACGTGTATAAGTAGGTAGGTAAGTAAGAGAGTTAACAAACAAATAATCAATCCCTAAAATTAAGTTAAAATTCAACTACTTTAAATATTCTTAAAAAAACTAAATAATAAAAAAAATACAGGGCGTTATATTTGTTTATTAAATCTTTGCGTTTTGCCAAATAATAATAAAGTTTGCAATTGAATATTTATTTTGATTATAGAAATTCACTTATATTTTCACAGTCATAAAATTTCAATCTATTAAGAAATGAGTTCTGATATAAAGTTCTGATATAGATGACTTGCGAATAATCTTGGGTCACTTTCGGAGACAACAAAGTAAAGAACTTAAAAACAGATCACACTTTTCGAAAAAATCAAAGCACAATGATTTTTTTCAGAATATTTCTTGCCTGTGTGTGACAAAATATTCACATTGCCACTATAATGTACATGTAAATATTTAAATGATCCCAAACAGAAATAATGCATCTTTTTTTATTACATAGAATCCCCAAGATATTATGCTTTGCAAAAACAATTAAAGTCGAAAGTTTGCTGATCAAATAATTCACTTTTTCGTGTTGATTCGTTGTTGCATCAGAAATATATATCAAATAAAATAGCCAGAATCAATAAAAACTCTTAGCGACACAGTATCTTGTTGATCATGCAAAAAGGATTCACATGTTGTCCAGAATGGAAGATACGAGATATGAGAAGTAAATGCAATCTTTTCTAAAAAAATTAGAGCAGTTTTTTAATCGGATTAAGTAGGTGTTTTGATTTAGTCTTGTAAACTTTTTTGACAAGAAGTATTAGGAAATCGTAACATGTAAACCACATGAGTCGAAACTAAGAATTGAATTTCTCAAGAATTATTTTTTTAAATTATACGTTACTTATTAGTATTTCTTAGTTTTGTATCAACGCCGTTAAGTACAATTATAAATATAATATGATCATTTATTTGTATAAATTTTGCATATACAACACAAAATCTTGCATATACAACACAAAATCTTGCAAAATTTTCATTATCTTTAAGAAATAAGGTTGGCGCTGAATCTTGGTTTAACAAACTTATGGACGCCGCTAAATTGTTTTAAACCAATAACATAAATCTCATTTTAAGATATCAAAACTATATAACCAGCTTTGCTTAAGTTTTTTCCAGTACACTTAAATATTAAAATCATTGAGGGCATTGGAGGGCAGTTTTATGGACAAGTCCTTGTTCATTTGATATAAACCTAAATTCAATTTCATTTGTTTGGACTCTGAAATCAGTAGTCTATTTACGTTTTTTAGTTTTTTTTAATCAACTTAAATTAATAAATTTTTTAATCAAGACATGATCATAAACATCAAATGTTGTTTTTTGCAATACGACACCTTCTATGCCAATCATTATCATTTATTTTAAAGGAATCATAAACTTACCTATGCAGTGAAAATCAAATTTGAGCTGTGCTTGTACGAAATCACAATTATATCGTGTTGCCAATGAAATCAAAAAATAAATTCCTACAACTTAATTTCCAAACTTTATATATGAAAATTCTAGATAAATTTAATATTTCAAGTCAACTTTGTCCGCATTTTCTCAGCAAACAAGAAGCAAATTATACATAATCAGAAATATGATGTGTTCAAATATACATTTATTTCAAAGCTTCTACGAAAATATTTCAATTTGGTTCGCAAATATGTAACCGATGTTGTGGTTTCTTTTTCCACTAAATAATTTCTCTTGTGGTACCAACAATGTCTGCAGTTTTATACACGCCACCCACTGATAACGATACAAATGCTAACATCTTATTTTACCATGCATTTGCTTTCTACCTGAAATCATCTTCCACTTTTTTCTGTATCCTCCTCCTAATGGATCTCTGCCAAAGTTTTTCGCACTACGGCGCTATGATAAGAGACACATTAATAATTTTGAAAATAATACTACTTTAAATAATAATAATAATGAGAGGTATTCATAGCAGTAACAGGAATGAGTTAATATTAATCATATCATCTACGGAAGGGTCCATTGATTAATTAAGATGTTAGGTCGATGGGGACAGATTGATTTTATTGAATATTCACGCGAAACAATCGGTGGGAGCCTTTTCTACGTTATGTGTTATTTTTATATCGATGCTTGAAGGACAAAAGAGCACTAGCAAAAATGAATGGAGTTTTTGTTATTACGCTCGCTGAAGAGACCAATCATACTAATAATTGTTTCTTATTCTACAGTCGGTCTTGGAAAACATAGAATATGCAGTCAATAATTGGTTTAGTTGCATGTTAGTAATAATTTTGTTAATACAAATGTTGAGAGAGGATGAAGTTGAAATCTTTGGAACTCTAAGCAACTAAACCATTAAAAAGTACAACTTCACAATTTATGAAAGCATTTTAAAGCATATATGCTTGCAAAATACTGACTACAAAACATTTTACCATTCATACTTTTTTCTAAAAACACGTGTATAAGTAGGTAGGTAAGTAAGAGAGTTAACAAACAAATAATCAATCCCTAAAATTAAGTTAAAATTCAACTACTTTAAATATTCTTAAAAAAACTAAATAATAAAAAAAATACAGGGCGTTATATTTGTTTATTAAATCTTTGCGTTTTGCCAAATAATAATAAAGTTTGCAATTGAATATTTATTTTGATTATAGAAATTCACTTATATTTTCACAGTCATAAAATTTCAATCTATTAAGAAATGAGTTCTGATATAAAGTTCTGATATAGATGACTTGCGAATAATCTTGGGTCACTTTCGGAGACAACAAAGTAAAGAACTTAAAAACAGATCACACTTTTCGAAAAAATCAAAGCACAATGATTTTTTTCAGAATATTTCTTGCCTGTGTGTGACAAAATATTCACATTGCCACTATAATGTACATGTAAATATTTAAATGATCCCAAACAGAAATAATGCATCTTTTTTTATTACATAGAATCCCCAAGATATTATGCTTTGCAAAAACAATTAAAGTCGAAAGTTTGCTGATCAAATAATTCACTTTTTCGTGTTGATTCGTTGTTGCATCAGAAATATATATCAAATAAAATAGCCAGAATCAATAAAAACTCTTAGCGACACAGTATCTTGTTGATCATGCAAAAAGGATTCACATGTTGTCCAGAATGGAAGATACGAGATATGAGAAGTAAATGCAATCTTTTCTAAAAAAATTAGAGCAGTTTTTTAATCGGATTAAGTAGGTGTTTTGATTTAGTCTTGTAAACTTTTTTGACAAGAAGTATTAGGAAATCGTAACATGTAAACCACATGAGTCGAAACTAAGAATTGAATTTCTCAAGAATTATTTTTTTAAATTATACGTTACTTATTAGTATTTCTTAGTTTTGTATCAACGCCGTTAAGTACAATTATAAATATAATATGATCATTTATTTGTATAAATTTTGCATATACAACACAAAATCTTGCATATACAACACAAAATCTTGCAAAATTTTCATTATCTTTAAGAAATAAGGTTGGCGCTGAATCTTGGTTTAACAAACTTATGGACGCCGCTAAATTGTTTTAAACCAATAACATAAATCTCATTTTAAGATATCAAAACTATATAACCAGCTTTGCTTAAGTTTTTTCCAGTACACTTAAATATTAAAATCATTGAGGAATCATCATCATTTTTTGGGTTTTGCAGTTTAGAGTAAATAGTTTGAGAGCTAAGCAAAATCTTGACGGTTAGAACGGTTCACGAACTCCTGAAGCATCATCAAGTTGATGAATCTGTACAATGAAATCCAACAATGGCTACTACACGTTTGATTGACATTATTCCAGGACTTATACATATAACGACATGCAACCGAAGGCTGTTTAAGCCTGACGTGTGTTCAGGTGTTATTGATAGTTGATGTGTGACATAATTTACAACGACCTAAAATCGAAACAACACGAATTAGGATATGGCACAACAGCTTCCTATTAGATTACCGATTTGTATTATGTTTCTAATGGCTTAGGAGTGTATGCATCACTTATTCTGACGCGTGTTTAAAGGATGTTAACATACGCCAGATTATCCATCGCGATTGAATGATGTCCTTTGGAAGCACGAATCCAGAGTTTTTAGTAATGGTTATTGATTTCGTGTTAACTTAGACACTCTGTTAGTTGAGTGCGGGTTGTGTTGAGATGCATTTTTCAAAAGACATTCAAAAAATAAACTCTTTGAAGGTACAATTTCTATGATACTCAAACATTAGAAGGTACTACTGCTCTATGTTGATAAGCCACATAAGACCAATATCAACCCATTGGTAATCTTGGTCTTGATTCCTGCACACTCAGTTCTGATCTTGAAACTAAGTACTCGTTTTAATTTTGCCTGTCAACGCGAGGTATAATTTAAAAAAACTTTGCAGTCTAGCATTTTCACTCTCAAATATTTGGGATAATATATGATTTAGAGTTTGGTTGCTTTTTTGCATATATTTTCCGTTCGGGAAATTAATGTTCCTAAACACAACAATATTCTGTCCATTTGAAAATTGCAGTCTAGCGTCTGCTGGATTGATTTTAATAAGAAAAACTCGTTTTTATATACTTCAAATCTCACACGCTTTACGTGAATCCAAAATCTTTTGAAAAAGTGTAATTTAAATTATCTCGTATGATATTTACGAAATAAAACTAGAAAAAACAAGCCGCAAGGTGCGACCCTTGAGGTCCACACGGTCAACTTCCCAGTAATATCTACATCAACATCAACAACATTACAACAATAAGAGGTATTCCTGGCAGTAACAGGAATGAGTTAATATGAATCATATCACCTACGGGAGGGTCCATTGATTACGTAAGGTTTTTGGTCGATGAGGACAGATTGAATATTCACGCGGATCAATCGGTGGGGGCTTTTTGGTCTTGAAAAATGTTGTTGGTTTTCGAAATTTAAGCATTTTTTTAAATTAAAAGACTATAAAAACTTTAAAAAATCTGCTCAAATTATGCAAGTATTTTAAAACCCTCTTTACATGGTAACTTTGATTGATTTTTTATTTTTAATTTAGTTTTTTTCATAATCATGGAAGAAACTTTTGCCGGTTTCTCTTCAAAAACTGATAAGAATGTATGAATTTTATAAACTGGTATCACCGTGCTGTGCAAATCAGGTTAAAAAATATTTTTTATGAAAAAACTATAATGTTTCGCATTTTCTTCTATTAAATTTTAAAAAACGGCTGAGACGAATTTTTATAATGTTACAAACTTCACAAAGTTGTTAATCCACGTCAACTGACAACTTAATGATACAAACATTATATCTGGTTCGTGACATATAGTGAATGATGAAAATGACCTTGAAAATTATGATGACCTTTAATGATTTTTTATTTTTAATTGAATTTATTACGTAATCATGACATAATGTTTTGATGGTGTTTTTACATACATTGTTTGGAGCTTATAAGTTTTATAAACATTGAATACTACATTCCACAAATGAGGTTAAAAATTTATTGTTTACGAAAAAAAAACTTATTTTTTGCACTTTTTTCCTTAAATTAGAAACGGCTCCAACGATTTGTCCAAAATGCGGTAGAATTATAGAAATGTTAATACACGCACATTGACACCTAAGTGATGCAAATCGTATGTTTGGTTCGCGAGATATAATGCATAACAGAAATGACCTTGAAGATCATGATGACTGTTAATGATTTTTTTATTTGATTTTTGTCATCATGAGAAAAAATTTTGATGGCTTTTTTAAAAAATTGCTCGGTGTATACAAATTATATAAACATTGTTTACCTGGACTTGACAATAAAGTTCAAAATTTATTGTTATTGAAAACAAACACAATTTTTTGCACTTTTTTTAAAAAATTAAAAAACTGCTGCAAGAATTTTTTTAAAAATTTGACAGAATTAGATAAATGTTAATACGCGTCGATTGATACTTTGTTAAAAGAAATCGTACGTTTGGCTCACGAGATATAACGCATCACAGAAATGATCTTCAAACGGGGAAAACAGCAGACACCCCCGACGGAAATCTTCCAAAAACTAATCAGCTCTTAAGATTGCAAAGACGCTTCGATTGACACCTTAACGAAGTCGATAGAACTTTGTTTACGTCAGTTATGCTCGTAAAAAAACTGTCCACGAACGTACAGACGTACGTACGTACGTACACACACATACACACATACATCTCCCTTTCCAAAAGTACTTTATATATACTCTATAGACCTCAAAACGTAAAGAAAAGTTGAAAATTTCAATTTCGATTTTCGAGGCGATTACAAGAACTTCCCATATACTGGGAAGTTAAAAATGAGCATATAAAGTTTGCGCGTTCTTAAGGCAAACGTACTAGTGTATCAGTTTTATTTACAAGCATCTACTTCAGAATAAACTTTGACTTTTTTTCCCAATATTGTAGGACAATATTTTACGAGTCTATACAAAACTGCATGGAATCATTTTTTAAAGTTATAAGTAGATTTTATAAAAACACTAATCATGTCATGTTATTGCAGTTTTTTTAGAAGTAGGAATAATAAAGTTATATTTAAAATTGGTACTTCTTCGAGCCATCGAATCTATCTAATTTGCATTTGTTTATATATAACTGAAAATGTATCTAAGTTTCTAAAATTTATTGATTATTGAAGATGGTCAAAAGTATAACTTTTTTGTTTGATTGAATATTGGTTCTGCTAATCACTACACGCATTCTTCATGACTGAAATAAATTATCAAAATTTGGCTGCAAAACATAGATGATCTTTTCTTTAACTAAATCGCAGTCATTTGCCTTCCACTTTAAATTTTTCTACCGTGGCTGCATTCTCTTTACCGCCTCTTCTTAAAGAAAATCATTAATAATAAGAATGTTTAGAAAATTTAAACGCATTGCAAAGTGCTCCTCTTAAACCAAGGGGCTGTGTGAGGACTGCTGGCAGTTCATTCTATTAATAAGTTTAACAATATTCTTTTACAACCAACAAAATTAAATTTCAAAGTTCGCTAGTTTCTATCGGTATAACTGTTTAATGAATCATAAACGCATCGTAACTTTTTCGGTAAAAGCAATAGCTTTCATTCGCTACATATAGTATTTCATTTCTAAAATGACCATCAAACAATCTTTTTACGTATCTCAAGATCTCAGAATTGAAAATTATGAATATAATGAAAAATGTCAAAGACTTTAAGCATTTGTATGATCCTGCAAATGTTGGATAAATTCATTAATGCCGTTTTGTTATTTCATAAAGAAGCTCAAAAACAGTACGACGTTTTCCAAACATATATTTTTTAATGATGTGTGCTTTAAGTAGCCAATGATTTAAAAAATCAAATGTCCTACAAAGTTCTCATCATAAATATAGTTAGCGTTGTTTTCATGAAAACAAACAAGCCGTGAGGTCCGACCCATGAGGTCCACACGGTCAACTTCCCAGTAATATCTACATAGATATTAAAAATATTAAACATAATAATAATTATGGAAATAATACTACTTCAAATAATAAAAATGTACCTCTCATAAAAGTTATTGGAATGATTTTGGTGCATTGGTTTGATTGATTATTCAAGCGGATCAATCGGAGGGGGGACAAGTTGCAAAGCATTTTTTTCATTAAAGTTAAAACATGGTGCTGTGAAGACTATTGAAAATTTGCTCAAACTTTGCAAACATTAATAAACTTTGATTGACTTTACAACAATGTCTTTAGAATAAGAGATTTAGGGTATAATGATTCGAATGAACCCTTATTACATGGTGACTTTGAATGATTTGTTATTTTTAATTTAATTTTTTTTGTAATCATGAGAAAAGTTTTTGCTGGTTTCTCTACAAAAATGGATAAAAGTTTATAAATTCTATAAACATTTATTATTACGATGTGCAAATCAGGTTGAAAATGAATTTTTTTATGAAAAAACACATATTTTCCAGTTTTTTAATAAATTAGAAAAACCGCTTTAACGATTTTTTTATTATATAAAAATATCATAAAAATGTTAATACGCGTCGATTGACACCTTAATGATGGACAGATTATATTTAGTTCTCGAGATATAATGGATGACGTAAATGACCTTGAACGTTTAATGATTTTTTATTTCTAATTTAATTTTTTTTTGTAATCATGAAAAAACTTTTGTTGGTTTTTTTACAGAAACTATTTGGAGTATATAAATTATACAAACTATGATTACTTAGGTTTGAAAATCAGGTTAAAATTTTTGTGTTTTTGAAAAAAAACTAATTTTTTGCACTTTTTTTTAAAAAATTAAAAAACGGCTACAAGATGTTTTTTAAAAATTTTCAAGAACCACATAAATGTCAATGCGCGTCGATTGACACCTTGTTCAAAAAAATCTTACGTTTGGTTCGCGAGATATAAGGCATGACAGAAATGACCTTCAAACGGGCAAAACACCAACCCCCCCCCCCCCCCCCCGACCGAAGTTTCCCAAAAACTAATCAGCTCTTAAGATTGCAAAGACTCTTCGATTGACACCTCAACGAAGGCGATAAAACTTTTTTTACGTGAGTTATGCTCGTAGAAAAAAGTGTCCACGAACGTACATACGTACGTACGTACGTACATACACACACACACACATACATCTCCCTTTCTAAAAACACTTTATATATACTCTATAGACCTCAAAACGTAAAGAAATGTTGAAAATTTCAATTTCGATTTTCGAGGCGATTACAAGAACTTCCCATATACTGGGAAGTTAAAAATTATACTAAAACAAAATCCATTAATGTTCACCGTATTTTAGGGGTTCGTACGAATAATATTTATGAAAAACTTTCGTTTTAAAAATTTCCTTTTTTGTAAAATCATTTTCTCGTTCTATATATTATGTAAATAGGCACATCAGATCGAAAACCTGTAAAAACTTCTTAAATTAAGAGCAAATTCAATAATTTTTAGTAAAGTACAACTTTCCTGCACCAAATAAAATTTGTTGAACACTGAAGTGTCTTCAAGTTTTTGCCAAAAAAAAAAACAGAAATAGAAATCGAGATGGTAAACACATTCAAACAAAAATATAACAATATAGTTCGACGTGAAGGATGACTATATGAAAATTTAACTTGAAGGTTAATTATTAAAAAATGAATACATTCCTCAAAACTGCGATGCGGAGCATGACCGCACTATGATTAGATATGGATTACTTTACATCTGCCATGAAAGCGATCCTTCGATTCGTAGCAGTTCATAATTCAAAATTTTCCCAGTCATCAATTCAAATTCTACAAGTCATTTAACCGGAATTTCACACACGGTGAGAAAATATTTTCTTTTCGCCAATGTGTGTCGCCGTCCATTACGAACTCTATAAACTCTTACGGAAGTACGTCATCAATCACGACCCAAGACTTCCCATCTTATTTCCACTAAATGAATCATTTTGGTCTGGACGTAATAAACAGGGATTCTAGAATATCGTCTTTGCTTCCATCGAAATAGCCAGCAGGCGAAAATACATGTTGGACAAATATGGTAATAAATAACAGGAAGTCTGACAAAAGGATATCATGCAAAATCCTTGAGTAGAAAAATTCTATAGTCACCGTTGCGGGAAGCCATGAAAATGGGATAAAATAGCATGACGTCATCTAACGAAATTTGAATAATTTCCGGAAAACTTCAACGCTATTTGATAAAATCACAATTTTATTTGAAAAATTGTAAAAAAATTCACAGCTTGCTATTAGCATTTGAGCTTACGTAATAGGAAGTCAGGATCTAGTTGTGTGAGAGGGTTATTGTTGTTTGGACATTTTTAGGAGGGATCTTATCGATGAAAAATCGAAAATGAAGAAATAAGTATAAACATGATAAATACAAAAACTATTCCTCCACTTTTCCAGTTATCTTGCTTGAAATGTTTCTTATCAATGAAATGCTCATGCCTGCTGAGTCTCATATTAAAAAAACTGATTTCATTAGGGAAGGAAGATGAAAAAATAGCAAGCGTAACATTTTAGAAAACATCCAACACTGCACAGAAAAATTGAATGTTTCACAATTAAAAATATTTTAAGTTCATTCTTTTATAAAATGCTTCATGAAAAAATAACATTAGAATATTGATAATCATCAAAAGCATTAATTTTGAGTATCACATATCGTCTTGCGTAACTATTTTGTCACTTTTTTAATGAAATTTCAAGATTTTTATCAGAATTTTAAGTAACTTGTTGATAAACTTGTGATACTTTCCCATGAATATTATTTTTAACTTCCCAGTATATGGGAAGTTCTTGTAATCGCCTCGAAAATCGAAATTGAAATTTTCAACATTTCTTTATGTTTCGAGGTCTATAGAGTATATATAAAGTGTTTTTAGAAAGGAAGATGTATGTGTGTGTACGTGTACGTACGTACGTACGTACGTCTGTACGTTCATGGACAGTTTTTTATACGATCATAACTCACGTAAAGGTGTCAATCGAAGCGTCTTTGCAATCTCAAGAGTTGATTAGTTTTTGGGAAACTTCGGACGAGGGGTTTGCTGTTTTGCCCGTTTGGAGGTCATTTCTGTCATGCGTCATATCTCGCAAATCCCACAAACGATTTCAATAAGAAAGGTGTCGATCGACGCGTATTGACATTTACGTGATTCTATCAATTTTTTAAAATATTTCTTCGAGCTGTTTTTAATTTTTTTTTAAAAAATGCATAAAATTGGTTTTTTTTCAAAAACAATAAATTTTTAAATTTATTTCCAAGTCCAAGTAATCAATGTTTATATAATTTATATACTTCAAACAGTTGTCTTAAAAATTTCTTAAAAATTTTTCCTTGTGATAACAAAAAAAAATCAAATAAAAAATAAAAAATCATTAACAGTCATCATCATTTTCAAGGTCATTTCTGTCATGCATTATATCTCGCGAATTAAACATAGGATTTGCATAATTTAGGTGTCACTGGACGCGTATTAACCTTTTTAGGAAACTGTCCAATATGAAATATTAATTTTAATCGTTGTAGCGGTTTTTCAATTAAAGAAAAAAAGTGCTAAATATTAGGTTTTATAAATAAAAAATAAATTTTTCAACTGATTTGCGAAATATAGTAATCAATGTTTACAAAATTTATATACTTCAAACAATGTTTGAAGAATCATCATCAAAACCTTTTCTCATGATAACGTAAAAAATTAAATTAAAAGTTAAAAATCCTTAAAAGTCATAATGATTTTCAAGGTCATTTTTATCATTCACTATATCTCACGAACCAGATATAACATTTGCATCATTGAGGTGTCATTTGACGTGTATTAACATCTTTGTAAAGTTTTTAACATTTTAAAAATTCGTTTCAGCCGTTTTTAAATTTAACAGAAGAAAATGCGGAAAATTATGATTTTTTTCATAAAAAATATTTTTTTTTAACTTGATTTGCACAGCACAGTGATACCAGTTTATAAAATGTATACGTTCTTATCAGTTTTTGAAGAGAATTCAGCAAAAATTATCACCATGATATTGAAAAAAACTTAATTAAAAATAAAAAATCATTCAAAGTTACCATTTAATGAGGCTTCATACGAATGATATTACTTTATATCTTTTATTCTAAAAAAAATGGTGGTAAATGCAATCAAAGTTTTAAAATATTTGCATAATTTGAGCAGATTTTTAATAGTTTTTATAGTCTTTTGATTAAAAAAAACTGCTTAAATTTTGAAAAAGAACAAAATTTCAATCAAATTTGCATTTGCGGTATCAACGCTATGAATGGTAAAATGTTTTGTAGTCAATACTTTGCAAGATCAAAGCATATGAAAAGCTTTCATAGAATAAAAAATTGTAGTTTTTAGTAGATTCATTCTTAAGTTATCGTAAGATTTTAATAACCATCATCATTTGTAATACATTTTACTTTTTACATGCAATTGAACTTATTTTTGACTGCATGTACAAAATTTTTCAAGACCAAAAAGGCCCCCAACGATTGATCCGCGTGAATATTCAATCTGTCCTCATCGACTGAAAACCTTACGTAATCAATGGACCCTCCCGTAGACGAGATGATTCATATTTACCCATTCCTGTTACTGCTATGAATACCTCTCATTGTTATTACTTAAAGTAGTATTATTTTCAAAATTATTATTGTGTTGAATGTTGTTGATGTTTATGTAGATATTACTGGGAAGTTGACCGTGTGGACCTCAAGGGTCGCACCTCGCGGCTTGTTTGATATTCCTTTACAGATCTATAACCGAAACCATCTAATATTGATATATGTTTGTAAATATCAATCGAAAGTCAATCAATACAATTAATTTTTCGAGATTCCACTGCTGTTAAAGGTAAACAATAACGTTTTTCAGCTTCAAACACATCATAAATATGAATAGCAGCCAGACGTTTCTGTTAAAAATATCCAGAACAACCTTGAACATCAAAATCTATCTTTTTGTTATAACACAAATTAATAAACTTCAATCAGGCCATATTTTTCACATAAACACTTTACTTTTAAAAGTTCGTTAAAGTTATTCAACAAGAATGTAAATCAAAAATAAAACAAACACACCGTTTGGTTATTCAACTCACGGGAAAAAGATCCTGATTAAAACTGTTTCTGCCTAACAACATTTCAATTTTATTTCAAATAGTCAACAAAAAAGTTTTTTTTTCCAATTAATCACTCAACCCTGGTTGATTTCCTTTAGAAAACATCCCACAAATACTCGTTTTTTGTGATAATTAAAAGTGACGTTAGTAAAACTGTACACAAAAAGCATTAAAACTCTAATGAAAAGAGGGAAAAATTGCGGTCTTTTTAATTAAGTAGAAAAAACACATTGCGGAATTCTAAGACCAACATAAAAAACATTTAAATTCTTTTTGCCATTGCGTACATATCATCTGAAGCATATTTTTCTGATGAAGGTTCAGAGTTCTGGTTGTGTACATAAGAAATGAATGCTGCTTTCATGTAATGATTTGAAAGTTTAAGGAAAATGATTTTATTCACTCGGTTTACTACGAAGTTGGGGTTTTCTCATTTTACTGTACTCCATCAAAGTTTTCTTATCGTTAACGTAAAATAAATCTAGTCCTGGAAATTTCATTTTATCTGAATTCAAATATAATCATCTTGAAATTGCTGGGCTCATTATAATCTCGTAATTCTTTCATTCTGCATTCGTGGTCTCCATTCTAAAATGAAAATTTATCTCTACGCCAAAAATTACTTTTATTTGGGTAATTTCGAAAACCTTATTTGGAAGTTGGCCCAGTTCTGTAATCCTAAATAATTGAGAGTTTTCAAGATTTCGTTTATTAGGAATTTTGCCAGAACCGCATAAGCCCAAATGAACTTTGTTATGTGCGATTGCATTTGAATAATTTTTTTGGTGACTTGCTTTTGTGGTAGACAGCCATGAAAGATTTTTGAATGCTTTATTTATTATAATTTGTATTTAAGTTAGAGTTATTTACAACTCCAGTCGATGAGCATATTTTTTTTGGATTGGTTTGGCTCGTTAACTTCCCATTATATGGGAAGTTCTTGTGATCGCCTCGAAAATCGAATTGAAATTTAATATCTAAATAGTTTTTTTAAAAAAAGATGTATGTGTGCGTGTGTGTGTGTACATGCGTTCGTGGACAGTATTTTCTACGATCATAACTCACGTGAACGAAGTCGTATCGACTTCGTTAAGGTGTCAATCAAAGCGTCTTTGCAATATTAAGAGCTGATTAGTTTTTGGGAAAGTCGGACGGGGGGTTTGCTGTTTCGCCCGTTTGAAGGTCATTTCTGTCATGCGTTATATCTCGTGAACCAAACGCAATTTCCTTGATCAAGGTGTCCATGTACACGTATTGCTATTTACATGATTCTGTTATGTTTTTCCGAAAATCCTTGCAGCCGCTTTTTAATTTAAAAAAAAGCAAAAAATTAGGTTTATTTTCAAAAAGAATAACTTTTTAACCTTATTTCCAAGTCCCAATAATCAATGTTTATATAATTTATAAACTCCAAACAGTTCTTGAAAAAAAAATTTCAAAATTTTTTCTCACGACAAAAAAAAATTAAATAAAAAATAAAAAGTCATTAACAGTCATCATGATCTTCAAGGTCATATTTGTCATGTGTTATATCTCGCGAACCAAACATACGATTTGTATCATTAAGTTGTCAATCGACGCGTATTAACAGTTATGTGAAACCTTTGAGTTTTTAAAAAAATCGTTCGAGCCGTTTTTTAATTTAAGAAGAAAAACTTCAAAAAATAGGTTTTTTTCATAAACAATAAATTTTTAACCTGATTTACGGAACACAGTAATCAATTTTTATAAAAATTACATACTCCAAGCAGTGCTTGTAAAACTATTATCAAAAGTTTTTGTCATGATTTCAAAAAATATTGAATAAAAAATAAAAAATCATTAACAGTCATTATGACCTTCTAGGTCATTTTTGTTATTCACTATATCTCACGACCCAGATATAATATTTCCATTTATAAGGTGTCCATAGACGTGTATTTACATTTTTATGATGTGTTTAACCTTATTAATAAAATTTTTCATCCTTTTTTTAATTTAATAAAAGAAAATGCGAAAAATTAGGATTTTTTTCATAAAAAATATTTTTTTTACCTGATTTGCACAGCACAGTAATACCAGCTTATAAAATTTCTACATTCTTATTAGTTTTTGAAGAGAAACCAGCAAAACTTTTTTCCATGATCATGAAAAAAAACTAAATTAAAAATAAAATATCATTCAAAGTTACCATTTAAACATGGTTCATACGAATGATATTACTCAATATCTTTTATTCTAAAAACGTTGTTGTAAATTCAATCAAAGTGTTATAATATTCGCATAATTGAGGCAGATTTTTAATAGTTTTAAGAGTGTTTTAATTTTAATAAAAAAACTGCTTAAATTTTGAAAATCAGAAAAATTTCAATCAAATTTGCATTTGTGGTAATCAACGCTTGGAATGGTGAATTATTTTGTAGTCAATACTTTGCAACATCATATGCTTCAAAAGGCTTTCATCAAATAAAAAAATTGAAACTTTTAGTAGATTTAATCTTTAGTAACCATACTATTTCAATTACTTCAATTTTACTTTTTACATGCAATTGAACCTATTTTTGACTGCATATTATATATTTTACAAGACCAACAGGAAATAATAAATATTTATCAATCTCATTTACGCACAATTGGGCAAAAATATAAATTCAGTGATTATGCCGGAATGATGGCAATTTTCAACGCAACTATTCAAAATGACCATCACGCGACAAAATGTCTTCAGTGGGCGTAATAACAAAAACTGCATTCATTTTAGCTAGCGCTCTTTTGTCCTTCAAGCATCAATGCAAAAACGTAACCCACCGAAAAAGAAAAGGATCCCCACCGATTGATTGATCAAATCAATCTACCCCCATTCACCAAAAGCCTTTCGAAATCAATGGATGCTCCCGTAGATGATATGATCAATATTAACTCATTCCTGTTACTGCTATGAATACCTCTCATTATTAATATTTAAAGTAGTATTCTATTCAAAATTATTATTGTATTTAATATTTTTAATGTTTATGTAGATATTACTGGGAAGCTGACCATGTGGACCTCAAGGGTCGCACTTCGCGGCTTGTTCTTAAAACATTGCAGTAAAGTCAATCAAAGTGTATTAATATGTGCATAGTTTTAGCAGATTTTTAGTTTTTACAGCACCGTGTTTTTTCTTGAATGAAAAAACTGCTTAAATTTTGAAAATCATTAAAAATCAAATCAAACTTGCATTTGTGGTAATCAACGTTTTGAATGGTGAAATGTTAAAAATCTTTCACCAAATGAAAAAAATATTTTCACTCATTTCAATTACTGTTATGAGTACCTCTCATTATTATTATTTAAAGTATTATTATTTTCATTAATTTTTTTGTGTTTAATATTTTCAATATTTATGTAGATGTTACTGATGAGTTGACTATGTGGACTTCAAGGGTCACACCTCGCGGCTTGTTTGTTAAGCAGAGAATCGCATTTGTCATGAATGCAAAACATATTCAACGACGCAAAATAAGTATAGTTTTCTACTAAAACGTAGGGTGCAATATTAAATTTTCATGAATTTGCTTACCAGAGCGATATTAAAAGTGATAACATTTTTTTCGCGGATACCTTGCCAATAGTATGTTTACATGGCCTATAAACCCCTGTTAAATCTTTTACCCTGAGTTTCACACTAGAATGTATTTTCGTCGTACTGTTGTTTGGCTCCACCCAATATCATGGTGCACGCCACAGTTTTTTTTTATTTTTGCAAAAACGGAACTCTCAATTTCATACTGTAGTTGCTTTGTAAAATTTTATTTTTCATACTGAGCGAATGAAAGTATATTGCTTCGAGCAGGAAAACATAAAACTTCATGTTAAACTGAGTTTCTGCCCACGCCATCCTATTTTGTTTTCGGTTGTGTACTACATTTAAAAGATGGTTTCCGGATGCAACAAAATCAATATTATGATACAAAGTCGATGGAAGCAAATGCAAGTTTGAATTTGTGCTCAATGGAGCCTTCCACTGATAAATATCCTGCTTGGATCAGTTTCCACTCAATTGACCAGAAAAATTCAATTTCGAAGAGGATGAAAATTTGTTTGCTTTGCTATTCTGTATGGTGGAGTTTGATGTTGCAGGGTGTCTATTTCATCTTGAACAAATTCAAATTGAGAACTATGGTTGGTACATTTGGTTGTTTTTGTACTTGAACACATTGTTTTTCTATTTGTCACGGTTTACTTATGTCCCGATTTGTTTCATACTAAAAAAGTTGCAAAAAACTTCATTTTTTCTTAAATTGTATGAATTGAAACTTTCCAACACATTCAACATGGCAAACGAGCCAGCATGCTTCTCACTCCCATTGTTGTCAATATTTGAGATCACATTGTGAATGAAAAGTACATTCCTTATTTAATCGGTATCGGGATGGCATTATTTTGAATGAGACGTTCAATGATGCAATCCAAAAGAATACTTGCTCCTACCGTGAAGTGATAGTTCTGGCGAGTACATTTCACTGGTACTTCGTCCCATATTAAATATTATCATTAATGTATTGCTTTACTCGTAGTGTTGCTATTATTTGGAGGCTTTCCTATTAACTGCTTATTCAATAGAAAAGCCTCCACGCACAGACGTACGGACGTACGGACGTACGTACGTACGGACGTACGTACGATTTCCTTGAACAAGGTGTCAATCGCCGCGTATTAACATTTACGTGATTCTATCAAGTCTCTAAAAAAATTCTTGGAGTCGTTTTTTAATTTTTTAGAAAAAGTGTGCAAAAAATTGGGTCTTTTTTTTCAAAAACAATAAATTTTTAACTTTATTTTCAAGTTCAAGTAATCAGTGTTCATATAATTTATATACTGAAAACAGTTCTTTTAAAAATTCCATCAAAATTTTTTCTCATGATTACAAAAAAAAATCAAATAAAAATCATTACCAGTCATCATGATCTTCAAGGTCATTTTTGTCATGCGTTATATCTCGCGAACCAAACATAGGATTTGCATCGTTTGGATGTCAACCGACGCGTTTTGACATTTTTGTGAATATCTCGAATTATTTAAAAAAATGCTTGAAGCCGTTTTTTAATTTAAGAAATAAATGTGCAAAAAATTAGGTTTTTTTCATAGACATTAAATTTTTAACCTGATTTGCGAAATATAGTAATCAATGTTTATAAAATTTATATACTCCTAACAATTTCTGTAAAATCATCATCAAATTTTTTCTCATGACAACGTAAAAAATGAAATTAAAAATAAAAAATCATTAAAAGTCATCATGATTTTCAAGGTCATTTTTATTATTCACTATATCTCACGAACCAGATATAATATTTGCATCATTATGGTGTCAGTTGACGAGTATGAACATCTTTGTGAAGTTTTTAACATGATGAAAATTCGTTTCAGCCGTTTTTTCAAGTTAATAGAAGAAAATGCGAAAATTTATGGTTTCTCAATAATATTTTTTAACCTGATTTGCACAGCACAGTGATACCAGTTTATAAAATTTGGACATTCTTATCAGGTTTTGAAGAGAAACCAGCAAAGTTTTCTTCCATGATTATAAAAAAAAGCTAAATTAAAAATAAAAAATCATTCAAAGTTACCATGTATTCTAAAAAAAATTGTTGTAAATTCAATCAAAGTTTTAAAATATTTGGATAATTTGAGCAGATTTTTAATAGTTTTTATAGTCTTTTAATTAACAAAACTGCTTAAATTTTAAATATCATCAAAATTTCCATTTGTGGTAATCAGCGCTCTGAATGGTAAAATGTTTTGTAGTCAATACTTTGCAAGATCATATGCTATGAAAAGCTTTCATCGAATAAAAAATTGTAGTTTTAAGTAGATCCATTCTTTAGAAATCGTGAGATTTCAATAACCATCATCATTTGTAATACATTTTACTTTTTACATGCAATTGAACCTATTTTTGACTGCATATACAAAATTTTTCAAGACCAACAAGGCCGCCACCGATTGATCCGCATGAATATTCAATCTGTCCTTATCGACCAAAAACCTTACGTAATCAATGGACCCTCCCGTAGACGATATGATTCATATTAACTCATTCCTGTTACTGCTATGAAAACCTCTCATTGTTATTACTTAAAGAAGTAGTATTTCCAAAATTATTTTGGGTTTAATGTTGTTGATGTTTATGTAGATATTACTGGGAAGTTTACCGTGTGGCCCTCAAGGGTCGCACCTCGCGGCTTGTTTATTTAACAACTCAATTGTTAATTCAAATGCGAAAACTCAATTCATTTCTTGGATTTTATGAAAAAAGTCTGTAATTTACATAACACATTATTCCAATTCAATTTACGGGCTATGTGTCCAGGAGGTTCTTTGCACTTCTAGCTAATTTAGTATACTATTATTCAATATATCTTAAAAAACTAGCACTAAAACATGAAATTGCCTATGTAGAACGAGACAGAATCATGAATGATTTTGTAGCGGTCATGATATAAGTTTAATGATTGTCCTGTTTCTTTATATTTTTCCCAGTAGAGCATAATACAAAGTTTTTCTTACTTCAAGAGGAGCTTATAATTGTTACCCTCTTGAATTTCAAGCACCATACATCTAGTCTACCTATTAAATCTTCTTTCAGATATGAATATATGGTAGCTTTTGTAACCACTAAATTGCAGTTTTGAGTTTCCATGTCAAGCCAACTCTTTTTTTCAGAACATTTACAATTCAATTTTAAAAACAGAAGTGCCTAAATTGCAAAATAAACCAACTTTTAATTTCAACTTTATAAAAAAATAGCAGGGGTGTACTAATGGGAAGTATGCTTCCCAGAGAAGGGTTTGCAAATTATTTGTTTGTATTTTCACTAAGCTAAAACTTTAATTGCCTGTGCGTCCAAGCATTATATATTTGTTTTTGTTTGAGTTTTTCTGGCCCCAGAGACTATGGCTCATGTGCAACTGAAGCAGAGTTTTATCGCAGTAAATGAAATTTAATATAAATGACATGTTTCTTGCTTGTTCGCCACCGAATCAAAAGTTTTTGGTGACTTTCACGTCAGGCAGTCAGCATTGACGTGTAAAAATAGCGAGGATGTTGGAATTGTTAGTGGCTTATACATACAACATTCAACAAAAATCAGAGTACGAATGATATGAGCCTCGACAGAACGCTTAAATTAAAATGGAATTGATGAAAGTCAAATTTAAGACTATGTCGAACAGGTTTGTTATGTGTATCAGCTGCAATCATAAGTGTCCTTGCTATATACGCAATGTAGCCCCAAAAAATTAAGCATAAAATTCCTTTGCTGCTCTAAAAAACTTGGCGTGACGAATAAAGAGAAGCACGACATAAGCAGGTTGTCAAACAGATATTATAGTCAAATGAGGTCCATTAAGGATATTTTGCTGGCATCTATCGTGTGTTTTAATGAATGATATGACCGTATTTCAACTTGAGCTCTTGCAGCACTTGCAAATGCATTTAAATCCAAAATATTTCAATACACTCAATGATGACGGTCTTTATCCATTTTACATTTCAACATAATACTCTAAATTTTCTGAAAATTGACACTTCTGCAGTTACCTGAAAACCCTCAACTAGTTTTTTTTATTATTTCTTGCTTGTAATGCTTGGAACTGTTGCTTGAAAAAAATTGTTTTGGAAAAATTTGATGGAAGATAAAGTATCTTGGCAAAATTCACTAAAGAAATTTGAAACAAAATGAAATTTTTCATTCGTAACTGTTACTTTGCACATTTATCATTCACAATAAATTTTGTGCCAAACGTCGCTGATGGTTTCAGTTCGTTCCAGATAGAGCGAGCAAAATACAAAATCAGCACCGCACGAGAAGCGATCCTTGCAACTTTCCAGTTATATCTAAATTAATATTAGAAATATTAAAATTGATAAAAGAATGGAAATAATAATACTTTGAATAAAAATAATAATGATACTAATTCGGAAAATTAAATGATATAATTTTCATCGTATCATCTTAGAGAGCGTTCATAGACTACGTAAGACTTTTTTTTGGGTCGGTTAAGTTAGATTAAGTTGCGTAAAGGCAATTTTGGATAGTTGCGTCCAAAATTTCTATGGGTGCTGCATAAACATATAATATATGGGAAGTGTACTTTCGGGATGACGGATGGCGTCCTCTTCAGGTGCTGTCATTTACCATCCGCCACCAGACAGCACGACCACGGTTAGGCTTGTTGATGGGTTAAGCACGTTATATTTCAACTATTTTAATATTTGTACCTGCGAAATATAAATATAATATAATTGGTTCGTATATATGCTTACGTCGCTATTCTATATTCAGTTTTTTATCATGGGGTAGAACCTCCTAGTCTAGTCAACAACTTCGTCTTCTAGTATGCTTTTGGTTTAGCTACTTGCTAACACTCTTAGTGCACATTAATATATATATTATTTCATCATTTTACATTAGAAAGACTAAAAATTATTTCGGATTTCTCAAACGATCTTAAAAAGGCAAATATTTAATATAGATAAAATAATTAGTATTCAATTGTAAGTAAACTATATAAAATATTAAAAAAGATGTATTATGGAATTAAAATCTTGCAAACTGTTACAAACTAAACTACTAAACAACTGGAAAATGCGGTTTTTCATTTTATGACAACTTCTTAACCATCTGATTTTGGATAGTATTGATAAACATTGTATCTGTACTATTTCATCAATGTACCATAGAAAAACTAAGAATCATTACTCATTTTGCAAATAACATGTAATACGCAGTAGTAATTTGATGTCAAAAATTATTTAGAACATATAAAGTCTTACATCAGAAGTAGGGAAAAAGTGAGATCTTACAAACCCTTATAAAAACGGATGATGGATGATCCTTACTTAAACAATGAACACTCACGTATTCACTATTAATATTTGCTCTTTGCTTTTTTGAATGAATACTTTCTGCAATTAAAAAAAAACAAATTTGATATTTTATTGGATGAATACTCTTTAAAGTATCTGTTTTTGTGAAAAATCAATGAGCAGAATGTAAAACTATAAAGATAATTTTATTTTCAAAATTAATTTAATTTTTTGCGGTTGTTTTCATGAAGTCAAAAAGCATCTGAGTTGATCTTATTGGTTATTGCATCAAATACGAATGATAATACGCATAGATCGATACCACAACCACGCCCTTTTGCAACCATGAAAGGGATTAATTTTTGTATAATTTGAAGTCTGTTTTATAAGAAGGTAAACCTGGTGTAGAAAAAGTCCTTAGATTTTAGGTAAACATTATCTATGTATAAAACGAAATCCATCCTTTTAAAAAGAAAATTGCGTTGTCAAGTTTTAACTATATAAATATGATTAGCTCTAACGGTAATATTTGCGCTTTAGAAGAATGAAGAGATTACCATGATTTCACAACTTTAAAAATCTTTGCACTAGCAAACATCGACGGCAGCCAAGTGTGAGTAGCCAATTTCTGGAAGAAACATGATTATAGGTCGATAAATAGTACCTTCATTTTGACATTGCTACATTGCAAACGAAAAGTTTCGAAACCAAAAATATCGATAATATTCTGTAATGAAAGATTTTACTTGTAGTTCAAGTCTCAGACATTCTGTTTAAAGTGCTCGCTGTGAAAATTAATTGATGCAAGTATTTTATCTGGTTTATCCTATCATTGCACAATTTAGCGCAAAATTTTAAATTGTGAAAAAAAAGAAACAAGTCGGAAACGCTTGTGTGATCCTGAATTACATCATTTGAACTTAGATTAAAATAAGTGAAAAGTTTTTCTGATTGTAAATTCGTCGATGGAATAAATTTTAGTACAAATGACGCTAAAACGGAAGACGCAATGGAAGATTTCCCTTATTCAAATGAGAGGAAGGATTTTTAATCTAATTTGCACAACACAATAATCAATATTTATAAAATTTGTAAACTCTACACAAATTATGAGAAAATTCAGAATTTTTTTTCGTAATATCGAAAAAAATGGATTAAAATTTGAAAAACATTAAAAGTCACAATGTACAAAGGAATAAATGCGAATGATATTGAGCATCGAGCGAGAGCGGAATGCGTGTTCAGTTACGTCGTCGGAGTGAAAATGGAGCGTACGATCGAGCAACGTGTTAGCATCAAATTTTGTGTCAAACTCAAAAAAACGGCCACGGAAACTCTTCAAATGATTCAAGAGGCTTACGGTGAGGATGCTTTATCCAGAACTCAAGTGTTTCAGTGGCACAGAAATTTCCGGGAGGGCCGCGATCACCTCCATGACAAAAAGCGCGTCGGTCCTCCATCAACGAGTCACACGGACACAAATGTGCAAAAAGTGCGTGATGTGTTGAACAGTGATCGTCGTCTGAGCATTCGGGCTATTGCAGATGAGGTTGGAATTGTTAAGATGACCGTTCACATCATTATTAAGAACGATCTGGGCATGAGGAAGATCTGCGCGAAGCTGGTACCCAAACACCTGAC
This sequence comes from Oxycera nigricornis, assembly GCA_963942545.1. NCBI lineage: Eukaryota > Metazoa > Arthropoda > Insecta > Diptera > Stratiomyidae > Oxycera > Oxycera nigricornis. The sequence goes on along the minus strand of OZ012662.1, from coordinate 35,732,406 downwards.
TGATGAACAAAAGGAGCGTCGTGTTGCTGTCGCTTCGGAAATTCCTGATCGACTGCAAACCGAACCAGGAGACGAGACGTGGATTTTCGAATACGATCCTGAGACGAAGCGGCAGAGTTCGGAGTGGCACACACCGGCGTCACCACGACCGAAAAAAGCGCGCATGAGCAAATCGAAGGTGAAGTCGATGCTCATTGCTTTCTGGCCAAACTGTAAACGGCCAGTACTACAGAGAGGTGCTCCGTCGACTAACCGCCCGGGTTTGCCGAGTCCGTCCGGAGATTGCCGATTCGTGGATCCTCCATCACGACAATGCTCCGTCGCATACCTGCCTGCTCGTCACCGAGCAGTTGGCCAAACAGTCGAGGGCAACGTTGCCACAGCCTCCTTACAGCCCGGATGTGGCACCAGTGGACTTCATTCTGTTCCCCAAGATCAAGAGACACCTTAAGAGGACGCGGTTCGGGACTCTGGAAAACGTTCAACGTGCTACGGCGAGGGCTCTAGACAGCATCGAGGTTGCCGACTTCCAGGGAGCGTTCGAGGGTTGGAAAATCCGGTATCAGCGTGTTATCGACTCCAATGGGGACTACTTTGAAGATTTCACATAAAGAAAAATTGTACATATTTTGCCATTAAAAAATTACCTGAGGTCAGTCCTGTTACTTATTATACAGACCCTTTACGATCTTCGTGTACACCTTACTCTATCTTTACCCGTAAACGAACAAACTTAAAATATACATCAATTGTCAACAACAGTGTGATCTAAAAATAGTGACTGCAGGAACAACGCACATAACCCGCCAACGGTGACGCATATGTCTGTGAGACCGGTTTCGGAGAAAACATAGAATAATTTCTTAATCCTTTGTCGATTCTGGCTGTAATTTTGCATAGCTGCCTGATCGGACATCTCCACTTGATAGTCGATCAAGTAACGGTAACGTGAGTGCGAATTCCAGAGATAAGCCCTAAAGCGGTCTGTCAGACCGACGTCACCATTTACGCAAGTGAAATGATTCAATTGAGTATTTTTTTTTACATGTGTGGTCACTTGAGTATGCTATGTATTGGCTGGCATTTTTATATGAGGAAGTTTATACCAGATCAGCAGATGATTCAAATGTAGTATCTCAAATTTTACCTATAAATTCATTGATTAAGGATGGTGTCTCAAATGTCTAAAAATAATACTTGTGCATAATTTTGCGTACCTGTTGTTGTGGTGGACTTGAAAACACCTATCGAGTACATATGGTCCGCAACAAAACGCAAGCCAAATGTACAAAGGACTTTCAGACAAAAACATCATCGTATGTGATCCTTACATAATATTGTATAATCATCCACAATTTTCATCTGAAATCCTTTTATTTGCGACTACAATAAGCCATATTGTGCAATACAGTTTCAGTGGAAAGTGAATGAAAGTTCCAATAATTTTGTGGCTTATTATTTGCTCAATGACTTAAAACATTTTAATTTTTTTGAAGATTGCTTGGTCTTCAAACTGTATCCAAGGCTGTTTTGAGTAAATTAATGATATGTTAATTGATTAGATTTAAACTTAAAAATATGTGTATGAAAATAACATAATTTTTTAGTGTTGCAGGGAAATTTTATTATTATTAATAAACGTGATGTGGTGTAATAATTTGTTGTGTTTTATTATACTTTAACCTTGTATTTTTTAAGTTCAATTTGCTACATTTACAGAAATTGTGTTATTTTGGATTGATCTTCACTCAAAATTTTCGGTCTCTGAGACCGACGTCACCAACTATGTAAGATAATTTTGCGTCACAGCTGGCGGGTTAAACTACGGTATCGCGAACGCGTTCAATTTTGTGACAGAAGTAATAGTACGACTAAATCTATTAAATGACAACGTTGTTTTTCGGTTAAATTTTATTTGGAAATGAAATGAGAAGTAAAATTCATCAAACTCACAAATTCAACGTACGCGTTGCAAAAGAATATCAAAACAATAAACAAATTCATTGAAACAATTAAACTTTTTATAGCTTTATATATATTTTTCCTAGTAATTCATATAAACTCTGAAATATTTTGATGCTCTTTGTTAACCAAAATTATATTCCAGCTATTGCTTCAATATATCAGTTTTAAGTTGTATTTCTCAAAGCAAAATATTATTACATTTCTAAATACATAGATAAATGAATTTACTTCCATTCTACTACCGACGTTTCCAAATGATAGAAATATAGATTATTTTCCATTCTCAAGAGTGTTCATTGTACCATTCATATATTTTTGGAATTCATTTGAGAATCAATTGTTTGATATATGCTTCTGTTAAATCCTAGGCACAACTCTCAAATTATCGTCATAAGGATATCTAAACAATGCTATGTTTCATGTTGGGATCATTTTAAACTTGTTATTTGCAGAAACATATACCCAGGAGACTGTATCAAAATTCGCTTGTTAGGATGACTATTCATCTACGAAACAATTTGTATTATGTAGATTGGAAAGCAACTTGCAGAACAAAGACGACTTTTCATGTGCTCTGATACTTTCACTTAATTGAATCTCTTCATTAGAGGCATTAACTTCTCCTATCAGTGTTGATCAGTTCATGAAAATGAATACACAAAAAATAATAAGTTAATGAGCATCAAATTATTGATAAACAGAAATATCGTAAAGTCTGTAAGTGTGGAATATGAGTTTACTGTGTGTGTGTATGTACGTATGTGCGGATGTACGTATGTGCATAAGTGCGTATGTACGTATATGTGTTCGGAATTATTTTTCGTCTCGATTATCTCAAGAACCAAAAATTGTATTGACGTGGGACTAAACGACGCGTAATTACGTAAATTAGAACTGAATGACTTTTCAGCAAAATCGGTTAAGCTGTTTTTTATTTAGGATGAAAAAACTGAAAAACGACTGAAAATTGTTTATTTTTAAACTGTTGATGATGGCCACTCCACCATACTTCGGAGGAATGGACCAACGCCAAAGGAAGTAGACCTTGCACCCCCGATTCCCTGCTTTCATCATAGTTTCAGGTCAGTCATCTTAAGCAGGAATGACTGGGCAATAGGAAGAGGTGGCATGCAGGAATCGGTCGACATCTACACTGATGGCTCCAAAATGGACGGAAAAGTTGGCTGTGGTGTTTTCTCAGAACAGCTAGGCCTGAAACTATCCTTCTGGCTTCCAAACCACTGCAGTGCTTTTCAGGCAGAGGTCATTGCAATATACAAGGCAGTAGACTGGCTGAGAAATCAGAAAATTTCCATAAGAAACCTGAATATTTTCTCTGACAGTCAAGCCGCTATCCAAGCACTATCCAACGTGTACACCTCATCCATTATGGTGATAGAATGCCGTACACATCTGAACGTTATGTCACTTCACTGTGAAGTGACTCTACACTGGGTACCGGGACATAGTGATATACCGGGAAATTGCGAAGCGGATGCCTTAGCGAGAGCTGGCACTGTGTATACACAGGAGTATACACTCACACCCCAAGTTGGTCAACCTCTAGCTTCTATAAAGCTAGGATTTAAGCAGCATTACATCAAGGCTGCAAATAGAGCCTGGTTGTTGGAGGAAACCTGCAGGACAACCAGGCAAACTTGGCGTGCACTGAGTTCCAGACGCACCAAGCAGCTCCTGAACACGAGTCGTAAAACCTTGAGTTCTATCGTGTCCATACTGACGGGGCACTGTCTAATTGGTAGACACGCAGAAGGTTGGGCGTTCTCTTCAACGATTTCTGACGGAGTTGCAGATCGGAAGAAGAGGAAGAGACAGTCCAACACTTTCAGTGTGAATGCCCGGCACTGTCCAGGAAACGCATGAAAACCTTAGGTCCACCATTCCTGGACAGCCTCACGGAAGTAGCTGATTTAAATGTCGGCTGCATAGCCGGCTTCATACGAGAATCGAAATGGTTCTCGTCATCTCACAGGTTTTAGTGCCGCCCTCGTCTTTTTGTGGTATCACAATGGGCCTATCTTGGCCTAAGTGAGCCATCTTTTCGACAAAGAGGGCTGCCACTACAACCAACCAACCAAACTGTTAATACCCACTATTAATTCGTGCAGATACCAGATACCTTCAAAGTAATGTTGTTATTATTGTGCGTTTTAGCGAAATTGTGATAAAATTTGTAAAAAATGTTATTTAAAAAAATAATAATAATAATGATTAATTTATAAAATTCCAAACTTATATTATCAGGTTTGGGTGAATGGGAGTAGAGACGCTAATGCAGTTAGTAATTGGATATTGTTATAAATAATTTAATATTGCTAATAACAATCAAATAATATTAGTTATAAGTTGATATTGTATATATAAAGTCAATTATAATTATTCAGTAACGGTCAAACATTCTTAATAACGAATGATTATTGTAAATAATAATTAAATACCCTCAATAATAGTTGTGGATTCCGAGGCCGAGATGGAGAACGAGGTTGAGGACGAAGTGGAGGACAAGAAGGATGACGAGGACGAAAAGGGCGAGGTTGCCGAGGCTTTGGTAGAGGATGACCAGGTGGTGGAGACGTCTTCCTCTACCAAAGCTTTTATGGTTAGATAAAAAATTGATAAAAATAATCAAAGTAATCATATTAATTTAGAATAATAATGTTTAATAATAGTAATTATTAATAATAGTAATTAATAATGAAAGCAAATTATAGCATTTTATTCACCCCACTGGGAAGTTAGTCATGTGGGTCTCAAGGGTCGCACTTAGACCACATTTTCGTTTTTCATATACGAGCAAAATTACAAGTGAAAAATATTCATCAAAAGTATGTTCATCAATGCGTTTCAATTTTTTGAAAATCTGATACTCGCAGTGCAAACCAATAACAAGCCCTATAACGAAAGTGTTTATTTAGTTTAAAAACATATGCATTTCATACTTATACATCAAAATTTTCCATCATACAGGAAGACAGATATTTGGATTACATCTTGTAGTCAGCTTTTTACAAGTATATTGGATGTCTTCTAAGATAATTGTAAACAGATCATTCCATCACTTTTCTTCCATGCGGGAATTGTTTTGGTAAAGTTTCAGTATGAATTTTCTTTATTGAATCTAAGAGATAAACTCTGAAAGAATCTGTTAAATAAATTAATATATAAGAGGTATCCTTTTTGGTACACATCTTGGAAAATTTTGCCGAAAGATAATCTCTGCAGATTATAAACCACTTTGCAACCAACATTCAAAAATTGACTGCACCGACAAAATGTTGTTATCCATGTCAAACTATAATTCACATTTCAAAATAAGGCTAAATTAAATAAAACACTCATGAATCTTCATTTTTATCAAAAAAAATCAATTCGCCCTTTGTTCTGCAGAAAAGGCTTTATTATCAATGCCATGACTTGTGTCAATTTTATTTTGATGATTATATGTATATATCACTATTTGCGCACTTTCACTAAATTGTTAAAAAGAGCCTTAATGTCTAAAATCGTTACAGTTGTACTAAACGAAAAACATGGTCAATGTTGAAGCATTTATGCTTTGTAAGAACCAAGAATTATTTTAACCAAAGTGTTGGTATGGTGCGCAAAAACGAAGCCAAATTTTCCGTCAAGCCGCAGAATTAAAGCTTTTTCCAAATTTTTTTCGCATATGAGCGTCACATTTTCAATAGATGTTTGAATTCTATACCCATGTCTAGAATATAAATGCAGTTGACTTTTTATTATCACACTGAAAGTTCATTCAATAGGATAATAAAAAAATATATGCAAATATCGCTGCTTCAATTACATTTATTTTTACATTCGCGTAACATCTCATCATTTTAATTTCATTAAGCATTCTTTTAAAGTCATAAGCGTCCTACAACAATGCATATCAAAATAGTTTCAATATAAGAAGCCATTCCATAAAATATAAATAGTTGGCTTTGCTTAATTTAATGATAATAACAATAGTTATATACTGACCATTTTCTTTAAGTAAGTATGTAGACATATTCATTCTAGATTTTTATTTTTGAGAATAATAATAATAATTGGTTCATTTCTCCATCCAAGGATACTTCCGGACTTTCAAAGGGAAAAAATCATTCTCAGTTTACATGAAAAGCTTGAATAGTAGTTCCTGGTCATCAAATTATGTTATTTGAGGCGTTCAATTCGATATTGCATCGGTTTTAGTGTACTAAACCAATTTTTCCTGAACAGCTTGAAGAAATGTACGTATGCATACAGTGCCGAGAAGAAGTGATGCAAAAAGATTAATATATAAAAAAATTTCGACTTTGATAGCTTAGTTACGAACTCTCAAAAGTAATATCGGTAAAATTGATATTTCGGAGTATGGCCCTATGTGCCTAAGATAAAATTTCCACATCATTTTCCCAAGAACCGGTTTCTGAAAGTTTATTTACGCTTCCAAATTAACCTCTAACTTAAAACAGACCGAGAAAAAGTGATGCAATAATTGCTTTTCATTGAAAATGTGTCATTTTATCAGCGACTGCAGTCAATGGTTAGTTGTTTTCATCATTGAAAATCAATTTTAGAAGCGATTGGAGGGAAACATTCGTGAAAGAAAGTAATTTCTCAATCCTCAGGTTTAGGTTTTCATTGATATTACTATTTAACCAATTTTCAGTCGATCAACATGAGAAAAGAGACTTCTTTAGATGAAAGAAAAATTAATCTTCGGCTTCTTAACCAGACCGTTCCATACAAGGAAATTGCATCCATCGTTAACAGACCCATTTCCACTGTTTGGAGGATAATAGATAGGTTCAGCAAAAATAAAAACTTGGAAAATAAAAAGCGCTCAGGTAGGAAGAAAATATTATCAGAACGTGATATGCGAGTAGTCGAACGGGAAGTGAAGAAAGATCCTTTTATACCGGCGACGAAAATCACAGCAACACTAAAATCTCTTTATAACAAAGATGTTAGTGTTCATACAGTCCGAAATCATTTAAGGAAATCGGGTTACGTGTGTTGTATTCCACGAAAGAAATTCTTCGTTAGCGGCATAAACCGAGAAAAAAGATTAAATTTCGCCACAGAACAGTTGAATAAGGATGTCGAATTTTGGAAACGCGTCTTATTCACGGATGAGAGCAAGTTTAATGTGTTTTCTCATGATGGACGAGTAAAAGAGCGCAGAAAGCCTCTTACGGAGCTAGATACGAAAAATATGATAGGAACTGTGAAGCATGGTGGTGGTTCTATTTTGGTATGGGGATGTATGGCCTTCAATGGAGTTGGCGAACTTCATATAATAGAAGAAAAAACGATGGATCACAAAGTCTACATCGAGATTTTAAAGAATCGGCTAGGATCTAGCGTTCGAAAGTTAAATTAGGGAACAAACTACATATTCATGCAAGACAATGATCCTAAGCATACCGCCAACCAAACTCGAATGTGGATACATTATAATGTTCCAAATTGCTTGAAATGGCCCCCACAACCACCTGATCTCAATCCAATTGAGCATGTTTGGGAAGAACTTTCGCGTCGACTTGCAACACATAACATCCGCAGCAAATCCGCGCTTAAAATAATAATAACAGAAGAGTGGGGCAAGATCACTCAAGAATACTGCGCAAAGTTGGTTTCATCTATGGCAAGAAGGCTTCAAGCTGTCATAGATCGAAAAGGAAATCCTACCAAATATTAAGAACCATTAGTTGCTATCAGTTACCCACTACAGTTGGTAGAAGATGATCGAGGATTAATTTTTGCATCACTTTTTCTCGGTAGCCAAAAATGAATTGATTTACTTTTTAATTTTTTTCTTATAGAAAAGTCAAATATTTTGTTGATTTTTTTATGTCTAATCACTGTTTGGAAATATATTAATAGGAAGAAAAAAACCAACGGACTTTTTATTCACTAGCTTTGTAAATATGAAAAGGTTAATTCAAAGAATTTCTTCAATATGAGCTTTTGCATCACTTCTTCTCGGCACTGTATGTATAACCCACAACAGCTGTTCTTTTATTCAGCCAATTTGGCATGTCAGCCAAAAGCGGCATTTATTTGAAGTCATTAAACGATTCAAGCACGCAATACAATAATTTGTGCCCCTCACGAGGTTTTCAAATATGCAATATGCCTCGTGCATGGAGTCCTTGATCAATCGACATTCCAATTCTGATAATTTTCGGCTTATCCGCATCTATTAGACGGAAGTGGAAAATCGTTCCACCTCCCACTTCGCAATAAATTCAATCGGGCATATGATATGCAAACAACAAACCAATAATAGAGGAACTGCAAATTTTCCTCAATTTCCTATGATTGCCGTGCAATTTCCCCGAATCAATAATTCCAAAGTTCGGATTTGGAGTGCCCAGGGTTCAAATCGATTTGTTTGGAACGGTTTGAAATTTTGGCATTCTACATAGCATCAATATTTATGAAAATGAACAGGAATGTAAGTAAATCGTTTTTACTGTAGAATATTTTTTGTTATGTTGGTAGTGAAGCCGACAAGTATAAAAGCCACTAATGGAAATATTTGTTTACATTTTTGAGAAAGTTAGAGCCGTTTTAAACATTTGTCGAAGAGAAAATATTGAGGAAATAGACTTTGGGCTTGTTCGTTCAAAGTTTCAAATTTATTACCCGAAAGTGTTTGTGTAATTCAGGAAGTATAAAACTTTGAAAGTGGCGTTAAGTTAACATGAATTTCTGAGCAGGCACAAACAAGTTTACATTCTAGAAGCAGTTTGTTGCCTGAAATTTTAAAGCCTCAAAGCAACTGAATTGACAAATAAGCTGTCTAATCATGTACTTTATAATATTACATCGTTGTAAATACTCACACGAATATCATAACATAAATAGAATCAAAACTTACTACAAGGACTGTGAGATGAGAGTGATTTCAACTTTATTTCGTAACGACGAATCGTAATTATTGAATTGCGGTCTTTTAGGGAGCTGTGCAATTTAATGGATGCAAAAACATTAAAGCCGCAAGCTGCGATCCTTATGGTTCACACGTTTTAGTAATATCTAGGCGAGAAAATAAAAACATTGAAAATAATCATACTTTAAATACTTATAATGATAAGAGCACTAGACAAAATGGAATCGGTTGAAGTTAAGCGTATTAGCTAATGAGCGTCTATTAATTAAGTAAGGTTTTTGGTAGGTGACCCCACACCCACCAAAAACCTTACTGATTGAATCTTTACGCGGATTAATCGGGAGGACAGGTTACAAAGCCTTCCTACGTGACTTTTTCATATCGATGCTAGAAAGAAAAAAGGGCCCTAGCAAAAATGGTGACTAAATTGCGATTTCAGGATTATTGAATGATGTTTTTGTTTTTAGACCGACTGAGGAGATTTTTACGAGTGATGGTTATTATGAATAGTTGTGTCCAAAAATTCCATGGATGATTCCATCCATTTTTCAAGCAACTGATTTTAAAAAGTCTTTGTTCATTGTTTCTGTAGGAATGATTTTTGGAAGTATAAACTATGACGTTTAATTTAATGGGAACTTAGCACATCTGATTTTGAAAAGAATTTATTGGCAAAAGTGCAAATTAAATAAACAAGAATTTTAAAAACCGCGTCATTAGAGTCAGTGAAACTAGGTTATAATATTCTTATCAAGCATTATTGCTTATAGTATTATTGGTGTATGGTTTTTCTAAGAATAGTTTTTGCAGTCCATAAAATGTTCTTTTTGTTTCATAGCTGATCTTCAAAACATCTGACCTTTCAAAGCGTTGAATACTGCGAATGCAAATTTGATAGAATTTTATTTTGAATTTCAAAACAGAATGGCTATACGAAATTATTGAAAACCTACGCAAATCATGCAAATATTCATGCGTTTTCACTGGCATAGCAACAATATCTTAAGAGAGCACAAAATATTTTTCGTACCTTTCCTTTAGTGGTTAGTTATTTTGAATTAATTTTTTTGGTAATCAAGAAAAACTTATTTACTGATTTTTACAGAAACTGTTTCAAATATCTGAAATTTAGAAAACATTGATTGCTGGTAGCGCATTTAAAATAGAAAATGAAAAAAAACTCTACATTTTTCCACTTTTTTTATTAAATCTAAAAACAGCTCAACAAAATACTTTCTACACTACGAATAACACCTTAACGATGCAAATCCAGGTTTGCAAGATAAAGTGCATTACAAAAATGAGTTCGGAGAGGTCAAAACAAAAAACCCTCCGCCCAAGTTGACCAAAATGTAATCAACTCCTAAAGTTGCAAATACGCTTCGAATGACACCTCAACAAAGCAGATATTATATATTTGCAGACATGAGTTATGGTCATAGAGGAAATTGTCCAAAAACGTACTTAGGTAAGTACACACACACACATACATGCTGCTTTCCAAAAGAATTTAAAAGACTTCAAAATGAAACTACATGTTGATATATTCAATTTAAATTTTCGGGGCGATTACAAAAATTCCTGAATTACTGAGAAGTTAAAGTAAAAATATTAATTTAAATAATAATGATGCATTAGAGTAACTCTTATAAGTTTATATTTTAATCGTATTATACCCTCATTAATTGAAACATGTTCATATTCATTGCTTTTATATGAATAATCTTCGAGACTGTTAAAACCTAAGTAGAATTTTTAACTTCCCAGTATATGGGAAGTTCTTGTAATCGCCTCGAAAATCGAAATTGAAATTTTCAACATTTCTTTACGTTTTGAGGTCTATAGAGTATATATTAAGTGTTCTTAGAAAGGGAGATGTATGTGTGTGTGTGTGTGTGTATGTACGTACGTATGTACGTTCGTGGACACTTTTTTCCACGACGATAAGTCACGTAAACAAAGTCGTATCGACTTTGTTGAGGTGTCAATCGAAGCGTCTTTGCAGTTTTAAGAGCTGATTAGTTTTTGGGAAACTTCGGTCGGGGGGTTTGCTGTTTTGCCAGTTTGAAGGTCATTTCTGTCATGCGTTATATCTCGCGAACGTAAAGTACGATTTTCTTGAATAAGGTGTCAATCGACCCGTATTTGCATTTGTGTGATTCTATCAAATTTTTAAAAAATTTCTTGGAGCCGTTTTTTAATTTTTTAAAAAAAGTGCAAAAAATAACGGTTTTTTTCAAAAAAAAAAAAATTTTTAACCTTATTTCCAAGTTGCAGTAACCAATGTTTATAAAATTTATATACTCCAAACAGTTTTATTGAAAATGACATCAAAATTTTTTACTAATGATTACAAAAAAAATCAAATAAAAAATAAAAAATCATTAACAGTCATCATGTTCTTCAAGGCCATTTCTGTCATGCTTTATATCTGACGAACCAAACATACGATTTGCATTGATAAGGTGCCAATCGACGCGTATTAGCATTTGCGTGAATCTATCAAATTTTTATAAAAACTGTTGGAGCCGTTTTTTAATTTAAGAGAATAAAGTGCAAGAAAATTAGATTTTTTTTCATAAACAATAAATTTATAACTTGATTTGCGAAGTATAGTAATCAGTGTTTATAAAATTTATATACTCCAAACAATATTTGTAGAAACAATTTCAAAACTTTTTCTCATGTTTACGTAAAAATTTAAATTACAAATAAAAAATAATTAAAAGTCATCATGATTTCCAAGGTCATTTTTATCATTCGCTATATCTCACGAACCAGATATAATATTTGCATCATTAAGGTGTCAATAGACGTTTATTAACATTGCTGCAATTTTTTTCACATTACAAAAAAAATTGTTTCAGCAGCCTTTTAATTTAATAATAGAAATGCAAAAAATTAGGCTTTAAGGGTTTTAAGGTTTTTTCATAAAAAATAATTTTTTAACTTGATTTGCACACCACAGTAATAAATTTTTATAAAATTTTTACATTCTTATCAGTTTTTGAAGAGAAACCAGCAAAACCATAATCCATGATTATAAAAAAAAACTAAAAAAAAAATAAAAAATCATTCAAAGTTATTATGTATAGAGGGTTCATACGAATGGCATTAATTTATATCTTCTATTCTAAGGAAATTGTTGTAAATTCAATCGAAGTTTTATAATATTTGCATAATTTGAGCAGATTTTTAATAGTTTTTACAGTGTTTTAGTGTTAATAAAAAAACTGCTTAAATGATAGAAGTCCAAAAAAAAACCTTCCGTAGATGATATTATTAATATCAACTCATTCCTGTTGCTGCTATGAATACCTCTCATTATTATTATTTAAAGTAGTAATATTTTTAAAATTATTATTTTGTTTAATATTTTTAATGTTTATCTAGATATTACTGGGAAGTTGACCGTGTGGACCTCAAGGGTCGCACTTCGCGGCTTGTTTATATAATAATAATTCGTTTTAGTTTGATCTTTTGACACTGATGCGATGGTTAATTCTGGAATGCTAATAAATACATGTCTTGAATATTTTGTGTACACGGCATGCCTGCAATTGAAAAATTAATTTCCTGTTGCAGCTTTACTGAAAATTGGAAACAAAATTTTTCGCCTTACTATAGCGAATATATTCTTTCAAATAAAAGGTATTTTTGACTGATTGAATTCTAGTCCAGCCTAATGGTAGTTTAACAGTGCTTATTTGACTGGAAAGTTGATACATATTCAATTTAACAGTAAGCTTACGATCAAGTTTCTGGGGTCGCAGCTTCAATCCTCTGACCGTTATATGGAAAACGAAAAATAGTAGGACACTTTCATATCTCAGAAAACATGGGTCATACCGAAAATTGCGTATGACAAAGTCTTGTAGAAATTAATTTTTACCGAGTTGTGCATACAATACTTTCACGTGGTGTCAATTATAAAAGAGTTGGACTTCAAAAACGACACCAAAAAAGAGGGGATCATCTTTCGAGCGCCACAACTTCTTTGCTTTCACGTTTACCGCGAAGCATGTTCGATATCTTATTAAAAATAATTATCTCACAAGTGGTTTTCGGTAATGATTGTTTTTACAACTGTACACTGGCGGAAGTTATTGTGTCTGGAATGAGGGCAATTCACGTAACAAATGAATTGTAAAACCAAATGAACAGTTAGCGGGAACTAACTCTCAAACAATCATTTTGATGGTCCAAAAGATTTTTGTTAACAAAATTGTACAAACAAATCAAATTTTCAAGAAATAAGCCCAATATTTAATTTTTTTTAAATAAATATTATTTTGCCATACTATTTCTCATCACCATTGCTTTTGATGTCTGTGTAGTGTACCTTTTGAAAACTAACTGAAGATATTTTATGGCACGGTTTCATAGAAGCAAAATATTTTGAAAATAAACGTTTATTTACAATATATTTTAATGATGGATCTCACAATAAGTTTCAGTATTGCCTTAAATATGCTGTACGGTAAGTCTTTTCCTTTTCAATTAAGAAATATGGACATTTCATTCACACACCATCCAGAGTCGAGCCGTTTAAAACTCTTTATTATGCAAAAACGAAAGACACAGAAATAAATGTAGACTCGACCAATTTGTCAACTCTCTAGAACATTATATTGATTAATTTACCATTTTTAGCAAACAATATCACAATCAACCAATGCTATCTGGTGGCATTTTCAATCCATGAAAGCCATAAATTCAATCAATTAATTTAATATATAAAATATGTATTCGCTTGGTTAATTGGTGGTTCATAAATTCAATAAACTGTGTAACTTGAAATTAATTTCAGATTTTGGATAGGTAGTTTGAGGCCTCTTCATGAAAGAATACATGCATATATGTATATATTTTGCAATCTTTTGTGTATTTTATTGGTGCACATTTCAATAAGCTTGATTGGTTTGATTGAATTTGTGTCAAAAAATAAGTAAGCATGATTGATGTAAATCAGTTACAGGGAAAAATATGTAATTGATAGTAATTTTCTGATAAATGGATGCTGGGTTAATTAAAATACGAGTAAAGAAGTCACTACAAAATTAGCTTTATCGATCAATATTGCAAGTATCGGGATGAATTTCAATGAGAATGAAGGTTTGCAAATTAAATGTTTTCAAAACTGGAAATATATACAAAAATAATATCATAACCAATATATGAAAAGCTGTACTGGAGTTTGAAAATACTGTCGGCATTGCTTTGTAGTATACCTTAAAACTATTCAATAGAAACCATTCGTAATTTTAACATAAAATTAGCGAGGAACTGTACCTAGACAAAATCGTACTTGTAACATGATTAAACTGCCATTTTGAAATATACATAAGCGTTAAGCGACTAACACACACGGCAACGGTTGAAAAAAAATAGTTCAATTGTATAAAAGTTATAGGGAAATTGTCTTGTGAATGATCAAGTTGGGTCGATTGAGCAACGAAATACTGCAACAAAGTAAAAAGGTGTGAAAGTTCCGAAAAAATAATGGCAAAATGTATGGAAATAAAACCAAATGATGTCGATAAAGCAGCACTTACAAGGAAGCTGACAAAAATATGAACAGGTTTTTTGTGCGAGTTCAAAAGAAGAGAAAAGTCAACTAGGACAGAATCAGGAGCAGAGGATATGAACGTACCTAAATTATGGAACTATGATTATCTGCTCTTTATAAAAAGCAGGAAAAGTCAACTAGGACAGAATCAGGAGCAGAGGATATGTACTTACTAAAATTATGGAACTATGGTTATCTGCTCTTTATAAAAAAAGGCAATGACGATTCCAGGAAAGGTGTTTAAGGCATTTGAACTGAGAGCAACCTTGATGAAAGCTCCCTCATTGGAGTCTCCACAGGTAAATATTTTGATCTTTCTGTTTTAATATAATCTTTCCAAAAGTGAAATTTTAATTTCAGTTTAGTAGCCCTTTTCTCTACGTACAACACTTGAACTACTGAACGGTGCAAGTGCATCTCCCGTAAGTCAACAAAATAACTTCGCCATTGCTGGGAAAGAACAATGAGTTATATATTTTCAATAAAAGATAACCAAAAAAATTATAATTTTTATAGAACTCAGATAAACAGACATATGATATTGGAAGTTTATTTTATTTTCATTATTATAATATTGTTCCGTGTTATTATCAATGCATATTGATGTTTGGTTATTTTGTTTACTGGCGTAGTTTAAAGGAGACTCATTACACCAATCTTACTCAAATCGTCCTCTTCATCCACGTAGTCCATTGGAACATAAGATCGGGATTGTGATTTGAGGAATTGATATAGCATACAGCTCGTCAAAATTATATCATAAATATTTTTCAAATTAATAATTTCCACATATTTTTTAAAATACTTGAAACCCTGACAAAAGTTTTCCGTAGTGCCGTTTCTCTCTAGTTACGCTGCACAGTATTTTATTTAGTAGAAAAAATTGGACAAAATTCAGTTTCTTGCGATAAAAAAGACATATGCAAGCAAAGAATTGTGTTTTATAGTTTTTTTTAATCATTAATCAACCACACAAAGGCAATTTATTGCTTGCTCATACTTTTTTTGCGATATACTGAATTTTGTCTAATTTTATAGCAAAATATAATGCTACAAAAATTTGAGAAAATTTAACAGACACAGATAAAATCAATGCCATGGAAAACAGTAACTTTCAAGCGTGATTCTTTTTGAAATTTTTTCACAAATTAATCTACACTCTCTTTCTTTCAAAGTCTATTTTTGTTAAATATTAATCTGTTGCTTCCTGTTTAATTTTATTATAAGAACCCTGTCAAATATCGAGGCATTTTAAAGCGGTATTAAAGCTCCTTCTGTGTTCAAACAGCTTATTAATCAAACGCTCAAATTCATACAAAAACTCACTTTGGTCCTTTTGGACGTCTTAGAGCTTTCAATAATTTATTATTGTTACAACAACGCAATTAAGTGTGAGTAATCACTGTAGGCTAAGTCTGACGGCTCAATTTAATGAAAGGAAATTCCCATTACCTTTCAAGTCGATTGTGTAGACCACAAACAGAAAGCATTAGACACCTGATGCGTTGTAATACCCCTTCAAAGGTCATATTACACTGATTTGAAATGTATTCCGATTGTGTGACCTATTCCTTTGGAGGTCTTTGTCAGACATATCAAATATCACAATCATTTGATCTCATAAACGTTTGTGCTATATGTGTTTATTGCTCTGAAGTCCAGGTAATAATTTGATTTCTGCACAGTGTCTTCTGTCAGGACAAAATGCTTTACGAATTGATGTCATAGACAGAATTATTTGAATCATTAGGCAGTTTTAGAGAAATAATGAATTCTTACTTGGTATTTATTTTGCTGCAAAATAATTTTTTTTGAATATTTGTTCTTTTTATTGATATGAATTGCTAAGCTATTTTAGTGCTGATTAAAACTGACCGCTAAATGTTAGACTAGTCATTAGTCAAATTTTTTTAAAGGCCATTATTTTATTCCAAGAATTTTAAAATGAAATGCTTTACAGAAGGCCAACATTTCTGAATCGGAAAATATTTTAAAGCTCATTTTTAATGATTGTTCTCTGAACTCATGATGGGCGTATACATTTGGGAGGATCAACTCGTGAACATTAGCTTTTATTCAGATATTTTAGCATACTTAAGGCATAGTCAGTATGAAATTCAGCTGGCGTTTAAGTGAGTGAAACAACCATTTGTGGCAGGAGTTATTGTTATGTGTTAATAAATATTAAGCAGGAAACAATCTATGCAAGAAAAATTTAAGGGGGAGGGGGCACTCTACCTGGAACTTTCAAAAAATCGATTTTTTTGTTACTACTCCTATACTATCCGAAAATGAAATCTCGAAGTTTCAAGGTCGTACTGATAACAGTTTTGAATTCCTCAATCCCAGAACCGGCGGGCGCCGAGCCGCGCCAAGCGATCGTAACCACTTTGAAGCACGTTTTCTCGAAACCACTATTTTATAGTCGGTAATAACGATTGCGAGTAGACTACTGCACATAGAAAGCTCATTAAACCCTCATTTTGTAATTGATAGTTTACACAAGCGCGTGAAAATCTATATTAAAAAATTGTTTAAACAATTTCTCAGTCACTCACAACAACAACAAAAACAAGCAAAATTGGACTTTTGTTTTATTATATGATATTATTACTACAATTAAATATTTTGTAACATTTCAGCGGTTCGTGCGCTTGAAGCATGCCTCATCTTTAAAAAAAATGCATGTGTTTCAGATGATTGGTTCAGACTGCAGAATGATTACCGCAAAAATCGATTTTTCGGGGGAACTTCGGAAGATAGCTGCTACAGCCGCCATTTTGAAAATTTATCGAACATGAATAATCAATAATTGTAGTTCAAACATGTATCTAAATATACGGCAAGAATCACAAAGCTGTCACATTGCTTTGTTGTTAAAAAAAATTCAAAAAACGACCATTTTTTGAGGCTCCAGGTAGAGTGCCCCCTTAAATGCGTGAGCGTGAATAAATGTACTAATTTCAGCAATTTTTGCACCAAAAATTTGTTAAGCTTCGAACAAATATAAATTATAATAAAAAACTATGTATTTGTTCCAAAAATTTCAATTATTTAGCTGATATAAAAATGGTTAATGGATTAGTCTACCTGGACTTGGAATTTCTATATTTTCGTGTAAATCAACACAAAACTGGCCACAAAGCTAGAACACTCAGGCTCCCAAAAAATGATGTGATTATGCACACAAGCAAATGTGTTAATTATTATACAATTAATTAATTCAAATTATCACAAAATAACGAGTAAACAAGTTATTGTATTTCATATAAACCATGTGGTTATTGTGTTTGATTTTACCGGTTTCATTGAATTTTCGAAAAATTATTATAATTTTCATTGAATGCATGCATATAGTTATTATATTTACAAGTTAATGTGTGTAATATTGTTATTTATATTGGACGAATAGCATATAAATTTTTCCTGTACCAGTATTTCGGAAGTTCTTGTAATCGGTCCGAAAACTCATTTGGAAATTTTTAATTTTTACGGTATCAGATCCGTAGAGTAGGTTCAATGTATTTTCGGAAATAAGTATGTTTGTGTGAATATACGTACGTACATACCGCCATACAATTCATTCATTTTTTCCACGACAATAACTCAAAGTTGTATTGACTTCGTATCGACATTCGAAGTATATTTGCAACGACACGAGCTGATTATATTTGCGTACGATTCTGATTTGTGTTTTTTCTTTCTTCTTTTTGACACGTCAAAAGTCATTTCCCTCCATATTTCACGACTCCAACGTCAGATTTACGTTGCTTTGTATCAATCGAATCGTATCAACATTTTACGATTCTATCAAATTTTGAATAAAATAAGTGTACTTTAATGTCGTAAAAGAAAAAAAAATGGTCTTTTTTTGAAAATAAATTTTTCATCTCAAGCAATCACAGCTTATCCTATTCATTTGTTACAAAATTAATAAAAGTTTGTTTCATGATTACAAAAGAATTGCTATGAATAAGGCATTGATGCAAACAATGTTACATAATTATTGTTATTCAAAGGGCGTCGTTGTAAACCTAATCAAACTGTATTAACATTTGTATGATTTGAGCAGATTTCAATTGTTTGTTATATCAGAAAAAAATTTAAATTCAAATATAAAAAATTTAAATTCAAATATATTTCCTACTAAACTATCAATTGTGTAAATCAATTTTTCGGCACAACAGATGTTTTTATGATTTCTCAAGTAACAAAATATTTTTTTTTCATCCCTGCAGATATTCTTACAAAGCAATAAACTATTAATTTTTCAGGAAAAGTGTTACCATATTTTGATGGCTCTAATGAATTGGCTGTTGAATTGATTAATGCGCACTATCTTTCGTGTGATTCCACAAAATTTTCAATAATCCAGCTCAGATGTTTTGTAAATTTTATAATAAAAAAACCACGGGATATAAAATAATTTTTATAAAAAAAATCTACTACCTATTTTAATCCGATGCTAATCAACTCTTTACAAAAATAAGATGCTTTAAGAGTTGTAATTTAACAAAAAATCAAAGATAATTTTCTACTTCCAAAAATATTCATAAACAAACAACGAACAATGGATGTTTATAATGAATAATATATCTTGTGTTGATTACGGAAGGACCATTTGTTAAATCTTTGAGTTCATTCATTGGTAGGACTCGTAAGATTTCAGTTACTTTTTCCTTTCTCTAATTTTTGATCTTATATTCACATGTAATCTGACATCAAATTTTCACTGTTGTTTTTAGATCAGTTGAAAATTCGAAAACTAATATTAGTCTCACTATTGTTAATGATGAAATAGTACCAATAAAAATTATATGCAGCATTTATCAAAATTTTGGACGCAACTTTTACATATGACTTTTACTCGACAAAATCTAATTCAGACAGCGTAGATGCAAAAGTTGACTTCAATAACCATTAAATCTTAATTTCGTAAAAATTTACACGTACACCTTTCAAATAGCCACGTGCGTAAACATGTCCTTCTAACCAGCTCCCCTCCTGATTACTCCGCGTAGAGATTAAATCCAACCCACACTCACCTAAAGCCTTTCTTAATCAATGGAGGGCGCTCCTTAAGATAAAAATATTAATATTTACTCTTTACACTTACTGCAATAAGTCCTTAATACTTTATTATTAAGAGTGTCATCCTTTGCATTATTATTATATGTTTATTTCTTATATTTTTTTAAAACTTAATTGGAGTGTTGTCCATGAGAACCAACAGGACTGCACTTAACGGGTTGTTTTTTATGCGGTTGGTAGTTATGTAAATGCTATCAATCTTTTGGTTTTAGTGGAATATCTATGAAGAAAAAAACTTTTTTAAAGACTTTTGAAACTAATTGAGAACAAACTTCTTGGCCACCTATCTTATTTTTAAACCATTATTTGTAGATATTTCCTTGCAGCGAATTAAACAATAGTTAAAAAGTAGAGTTTGAAACTTTTTGTATCAACCGTTTACATCATATTTTCTATGAAAGATTAGGTTTTGCCAACGGCAGAAATACTATCAAACGATAGTATTTATAAGAAAATGCAATTAAGATTGCAAGTTTAATTAACAAGTTTTTTTTTCTCTTAATAGAAACAGGAACTTCATTAAATCCTGGTCACTTTCTCTGTAAAGTAAATTTTGTTTGCAATATTCGCAGATATAAAGAACTCACCACAAAATATAGATTGTAGTAAATTATGTAGTTGGAAAATAGAATCTGGTTCTAAACTGAATAAGAAGAGCATTTTTATAAGAATAATTCCGTTACAACAAGAAATCAACTGGTTTTCTCTTGACTCCATAAAATACATTTAGACTTGGATGTAATAATATTTTTAGAAACATCCAAGGGGTTGCTTTTTGTATATAATTTGTATTTGTATTGCAACAAATTGTTGCAAAGGATTCATTGAATTTAATGTTTTCAAATAATAAAAGTAAAATTGTGTACGATTTTTGAAATTTTAGTGTTGAAAGCAACATTTTAGATTCGTTTCTGAGTCGAATTACAATTCACCTTGCAATGAATGTCTACTTGCATTTTTTGGCGTTTCCAGTCCGAGATCGAGTAAAGCAGGCTTAAAACTGCACATTGACAATAGGTGGCACAATCAAAGCGCTACTTCTAATACTAAGAAGGCTACACCCAAAAAAGTTCACCATGTTAGTCGAAAAGACTAACATTAGTCCGTTAGGGTTAAAAACCTGTCGGCTTTTGGATTGGCGTGGGATAAGTCTAAGGTATTATGAGAGTAAATTTGTGAATAGCCGGCATAATAAGTACAGCCTAAAAGTCAAATGAAACAGAACAAAATGCTTGTCTTTCATTTTGAAGAATTTTGATTTCTCCTTATTTTTATATTTAAAGTATTTATCTCTGGCATTTTATGCGCTGACCAATCGTTTAGCAATGACGATTTATCTTAACGCTTTTTATCAGTCCTATTTTAAAATTGGTTATTTTTTAGTTTGCAAGTACCTAAAGAAAGTTGAAAGCTGTAAAAAGTAAATCGAACATTACATGAAATTTTATTTTGCACAAAATTTCGAGCTATATTTTTGGTTTTATGTTAAACTCACGGTAAAAATGAAGAAAGTGAACATGCAAACTTCGTAAATTTTATTTTATGTTTTCTTGCTTTCTGTTTTAATTTAAAAATTTTGATTGGACCAAACAAATTTACATACATTACAAACAAAAAATGCGGTTCAGTATCTGTACAATCAAAAATTTGATAAAAAGACTAGCCATTGTGCAGTTTAGTAACGAATTTCCTTAAAAAGGCAAAACAGTTCATTTGTAGTTCTTCAAGTTCTGTTTAGCCCCCTTTATTCAAAATCACGTCAAAAATTGTCTCTAAACTCTGTGAGATAAACAAGAGAAATGACTCTGTTGTCTTAAAAAATAAGTTCAATTTTTATAGTTAGGACAATACAAGCAACTAATATTTATCATACGAGTGAATGTTGCGCTGAAATATATTTCAATATGTTTCATTAATTTCATTTATACCTAAAAAGCTTCACTTCTATCTAAAATTTATATAGCACTGATTTTTTTCTTTAAAATTATCAATGCTGATTCTCTGAACTTTCCAAAAAAATCTAAGTTTAATTTTTAATTGTTCACTTGGTTCATATGAAATAACTTCCGAAAAATTTTATTGGTCAAATGTAACAGCATATCCTATTCCATACGCTGACAAACTACTATCCCACAGTATATTATTTCCTAAAATTAAATAAACAGACGATGGCAAAGAAATAAATTCTATTCAAACCTTGAACTAAATATTCTTGTCAGATTCAAAACAGGAGCTTTCGTCTATACCCACGCATGCATTACGTTTTAAACATTATGTAAAATAAATTTATCTTATTCGATAGGAATATTTTAAATCCTCCTACGTAAATATCCAAGCCAAAAATGACTCAATTCACCAAGTCTTTTTCATATTGTTTTGCATTCAGTTGATATAACATGCTTACGATGTCCGACATAAATAAATTCACATTCGTTTGCTAGCCTTCAAACACTTACCGCTGGTATGTTTTACATATGTCCCAAATGAAATTCAAATAAAAGGTGCAACGTTTGGAAAGGTTCTAGAATTAATGCTTGGCGAAGGTTTAAAGCAGTGATAAATTACCTTTTGTAGAAACATAGCTTTCGGAGGCGGCTACATAATATGTGCGCTTTAAATATTGGTTGTATCCAGAAAGAACCCTATTCTCATGAAGGAGATTCTAATTAATTACGATTGTGTTGTTAATCAAAAGGATATCTAGCACGTTATTTTGTATCTTTTACATTAAAAAGTAAGTGGATGTGCTGAGAGGGTAAAATAAAAATTTATCGAAATTTTAATGATCACATTAAAAACTGAACGTTCATCCCAAAAAAGGTATAAAAAGGACAGTATCGCATTATGGTTGAAAATGAGTTACCTAATCTACATGCTCAGTGAAAAGAAACGTGACTGTTCGGCATATAGCTATACAGAGCTTTATAATTTTCTAGTTACAATATGTGATTTTCTGAACCATTACACCCAACAGGTTTATCACATGATGGAATTTTTTTTAAATATTCGATTATAGTTAGTAAGGTCGCTCCCATTCAATAAGACCTATATATTTCAACTTTATTGAAAGCATGTCATCAATCACGACCCGAGACTTCCACATCTTGTTCTCATCAAATGAATCATTTTGCCCTGGACATACTAAACAGTCCTTTCAGGATATTATCCTGTCTGTGCCATCTCGATAGCAGGCGGCGAAATCATATTTTGGACAAATATGGCAATAAATAACGGAAAGTCAGACATCAGCATGGCGTGAAAAAATTTGAGAAGAAAATATTCCCAGTGTCCGTTGGAGAAATTTGAGGCGATAATGAAATGAAAATATTTTCATCGGGTCATGAAACGAAGCTCGGATAATTTCCGGAGCACTACTTGATGAAAATTGTTATCTTTTCATTTGGGTTGGCAATTTGGGATCATTTTGTTTGGAAATAGACGTGAATGGCTTTATTACTTGGAAGATTTGATGAATTAGACATTCAAAATAAGATTCCTTTTAGCCTTAGGCTAGTAGTAAATACAGATTGTTTTGCATCCAAGAGGCTTCATTTAATCAGTAAGTTTAATGATCACTGGAACAGTGTTCCTCTGCCTGGAAAAGTTATTTGCTCTGATCATTCTCATATTCATTAATTAGAGTCGCAAATTTAAAAGTGAAAAAAAAAACAGTTACAACCAAACAAAGTATATGGGAAGTTCTTGTAATCGCCTCGAAAATCGAAATTGAAATTTTCAACATTTCTTTACGTTTTGAGGTCTATAGAGTATATATAAAGTGTTGTTAGAAAGGGAGATGTATATGTGTGTGTGTGTGTGTACGTTCGTCTGTACGTTCGTGGACAGTTTTTTCTAAGAGCATAACTCACGTAACCAAAGTCGTACCTGCTTTGTTGACTTGCCAATCGAAGCGTCTTTGCAATCTTAAGAGCTGATCAGTTTTTGGGACACTTCGGTCGGGGGGATTTGTTGTTTTGCCCCTTTGAAGGTCATTTCTGTCATGCGTTATATCTCGCGAGCCTAACATACGATTTGCATGTTTAAGGTGTCAATTGACGCGTATTAACATTTCTGTGAATCTTTCAAATTTGGAAAAAAATCGTTGGAGCCGCTTTTTAATTTAATTAAATTAATTTAAAGCGGGTTCATACGAATGATATTACTCAATATCTTTTATTCTAAAAACGTTGTTGTAAGTTCAATCAAAGTGTTATAATATTCGCATAATTTAAGCAGGTTTTTAATGGTTTTTGTAGTCTTTTAATTAAAAAAAGCGGCTTAAATTTTGAAAACCATCAAAATTTCAATCAAATTTGCATTTGTGGTAATTGATCATCACCCATCCACCAAAAGCCTTGCGTAATCAATGGATGCTCCCGTAGAGGATATGATTCATATTAATTCATTCCTGTTACTGCTATGAATACCTTTCATTATTATTATTTAAAGTAGTAGTATTTTCAAAATTATTATTGTGTTTAATATTTTTAATGTTTATCTAGATATTACTGGGAAGTTGACCGTGTGGACCTCAAGGGTCGCACTTCGCGGATTGTTACATATTGCAATGATGTCATGAAAAATACTTTATGTCGCTAGAAAAGCTAGAAAAAATTATTCAGATTTTCGAAAAATGCATAGTATAGCTGAGACCGACTCCGAAGAAATGTTAGGATTCTTTTATTCTGAATGTTCTTATTTCCATAAATAAGACCCAGCTAGAAAGAATCTCAATGAGCTTATTGTTCAATTTGTTAATGAGTTCCTAGTACCATGACCAATATTCAATTTTATGGAATAATTAAATTTTAATGCGCATGCGTTATGCTTGTCATTAATTTAGATAAATTGTGAACGTTTTCATGATCCAACTTTAAAATTGTTCTACAAATCCAAGAAAACATATGTATCAAAAAACATGAAACACTTATAAAAAAATAATGTATTAATAAAAATATTTACCCCACAGCGTTTACATATCGCAAAAAATGATATAATACCCCATTTATCTTGAATTTGCTTTCATCAGCACGAACCAAAACAGCGTCAAAAAATATTCAATGTGTGTTTTAATTAGAAAAAAATATGCAGTTAAAGTTGAAATTTTTGTGAAAAACTCAAATTCAATTCAATTCAAATTCCAGCAAGCTCTGCAAGGAACAACAGTCACTTTGTATAATCAGTATTGTCTAATACCCACTTTTGGTTTCCATAAATTCATACAAAAGCATCAGCATTAAACTGTTCTCAAATGGCTCGTTGCCGTTTGTAATCCACAACTAAGTTATTTTTTTAGCAATGAATCATTTAATCCTGAAAGAATTTGTTAAGGCGCACCTATCTCCGATGTCCGGTTTTGATATAATTAAAAGTAATTTATATAAAATTTGAGACAAATGGGAAAAGAAAAGCTACTAAGCAGAAGGTCGAATTCTGTTTTTTTTTCGATTTAGCTGTTTCTCATCAGGAATATCTTGCCTTCATGAAAGGTTGCCATCAAATTTTCTTTACATTTGTTGACATAAAAAAATTAACTACGAAAAAAACTCTCAACTAGTTTATTTTGAAAAAAACATCTGAAGAAGTAGTGAAGTGACTATTATTGATTTATTATCCTTATAATAATTTTTTTTTGTTATAATGAAAAATATATTTAAATATTTTTGTGCTTAAAATTGGTTAAGGCATTTGATTGGATGAATCATGAGCTGCTGGGAATGCAATTCAGCTGCTAAATATTTTTACTTTGATAAAGCCTATACTTTACTTTATTATGTTAAACTAAACATCTGTACGGAGTTATTCGAACTTCATGGGCCATACTTACGCAATTGTACTTAAACAAGACAATCCTCAAATTAAATGCTATATATTGCAACGGTGCATGACAGAAATGACTTTGAATGCTGCAAAAATTAAAAAAAAAACAATAATTATCAAAATTTAATCAACTTGTGGCATTGCAAATATACTGCGGTTGACAATTCAACAAAGTCAACATAACTTTTGCTTTGACTTAGTAGATAATGTTAACGAACGTTCATACATTCATACGACATTAAATTTTTACTAAGTAGTTAATGTTGTTTTCAGATCAACTATTAAATAAGAATCCTTCTAAGTTACAATAGCAAAATAGTACAAACACAATCTCTATATGAAATCTCTGTAAATTGTGCATACTACTAACGCGAAAAAGTTCAATTCAGTCGGATAAAAACAAAAAATTAATTCAATAACCTGTAAACTTTTGCTTTTTTGCAATACGACGATGGCCATCGACAAAAAACAAGATTTTGTGACCAAGAAGAAAAACTAGCCGCGAGGTGCGACCCTTGAGGTTAACACGGTCAACTTCCCTGTAATATCTACATGCACATGAAAAACATTAGACACAATAATAATTTTGAAAGTAATACTACTTTAAGTAATAACAATATACCTCTCATAAAAGTTATTGGAATGACTTAATATTAATCATATCATCTACGGGAGGGTCCATTGATTATGTAAAAGTTTTGGTCGATGGGAACAGATTGATTTGATTGAATATTCACGCGGATCAATCGGTGCGGGCTTTTTCTACGTTATTTGTAATTTTCACATCCATGCTTCAAGGACAAACGAGCGCTAGCAAAAATGAAGGCAGTTTTTGTTATTACGCCCACTGAAGAGATTTTGTTGCATGATGACCATTTTGAATAGTTACGTTCAAAATTGCCATCACTTCGGCATAATCATTTAATTTCTAGTTTTTCACGATTATACGTCAATCAGACTAATACTCATTTCTTATTTTCAGTTGGTCTTGAAAACAGTGAATGTGCAGTCAATAATCGGTTTAATTGTATGTAAAAACTACAAAGCCTTACGAATGATGATGGAAGAAGTAATTAAAATCTTAACAACAATAAAGACCGAAACTACTAAAAATTACAATTTTTCATTTGATGAAAGCTTTTTAAAGCATATGATGCAAAGTATTGACCATAAAACATTCAACCATCCAAAGCGTTCATCAACACAAATTCAAATTTGATTAATTTTTTTGTTTGTGAAAATTTAAACAGTTTTTATATCTATATTATTAAACGACAAACATGAATTTGTGGTACCATTTTAGCCGTTGTTTCTGGACCGATTTTCATAAAAAATACATCAATGGAAATAAAATATCCTGTAGATGTGCTGAATTGTATTTTTTGCGAAAATCTGCTCGGAAAATGTAGGAAAAAATAGAAAATAGATTTTTTTACTAATTCATACACAACGTTGAACGTTCACACATCGATAAATACGAATGGTATACTAGCCTTGACTACCAAAATAGAAACCCTGATTTTCTATGGATTGTGTGGTGCGTGCGGCGGCAATTTGTCCTTGCATGCGGGAGTCCCTGGCTCGTATCTAGGACTGTTCAAAGTGTTTCAGTTTCTTTTTTTGAAGCTAATTAAATCATCAAACTCCACCACATTTTGAAATATTTTGATTCTCACTTTTCACCGTTCATGTGTATAGTTTTTGACCGTTTACTGGTTCGGTGTTGTGTGATAGCTTTCTCTCTATGGACCATTCGTGTGTATTGTATTTAGCGTCACCTTTCATTATGCAAATGTATACGCACATTTCATCACTATATGGTCATATTTTTTTTAGTTTGTTTTGCTGAAGATCGTCTAACATTCCATAAAAAAGCGTTTTCAGTTGAAGAAAACTTTCAAGATTTAAAAGCGATGTTTGATTTTCCTAACATTATTTCCACCAATCCGTTTGGTAGATCTCAAGAATGTGAAAATCGAATAATGACATGCCCAAAACGCCTAGCGTTGTTATACTAATAATTGGATTAATTGATGTTATGCTAATAATTGGATAACAATTTTCAAACATTATTAAAATTCATAAACATTATTTAATCACAATAGGAAAACAAATTTAGCTTGCTGTTTCATTATATTGATTGATGATTATTCAAATCAGTTATAATAAAATCATCATTGCCCTCCAATTTCGAGTGCTGGGTTCTGCTAGTTAAAATTAAAACACGAACCGTGTTTGTATGCAAATATTAATAGACTTAGATTGGCTTAACAACAATGGCTTTAGAATAATAATAGTCGGGTAATATCATTTAAAATGAACACTTTTCACATGGTGACTTTGAATGATTTTTTATTTTTTTTAGAATCATGGAGAAAGGTTTCAAATCAAGTTAAAAATTTATTGTTTATGAAAATAACACTTTTTTCATTTTTTTACACTTTTTTTCTTAAATTAAAAAACGGCTCTAGGGATTGTTTTTAAAATTTGATAGTATCACATAAATATTAATACACGTCGATTGATTCGATTGATTGATAGTTCGCGAGACATGATACATGACATAGTTTACTCACAAAGGGGCAAAACAAAAAACCTCCCCAACCGAAATAGCCCAAAAACTAATCAGCTCTTAGAATTGCAAAGACGCTTCCATTGACACCTCATACGACTTTGTTTACGTGAGTTATGCTCGTAGAAAAAACTGTCCGCCAGCGCACGTACGTACGTATGTACATACACACACACACATACATACTTCTTTCTAAAAACACTTTATATATACTCTATAGACCTCAAAACGTAAAGAAATGTTGAAAATTTCGTTTTCGGTTTTCGAGGCGATTACAAGAACTTCCCATATACTGGGAAGTTAATTATACACACATGATTTGAGCTAAGAAAAGAATTTAAACTGTGTTATACTTTTATAATGAATCTTGTTTTTGGTGTTTTGGTACATCCGTTAATAAATTTACGAAACAAATTTTAACCATTTATTTTATGTTCACGTATATTGTTTCAATTTTTTGGATTAAATAGGAAATCAATAAAAATCTTTATGTTCAAGATGATATAGATGTTCTATCAGCCTAACAATGAATGTTAGAAACAATTTATTTTGCTGAAACAAAATCAAAATATTAACAAGAATATATAAAATGAACCTGGAAAAATTATCTTGACATCTAATGCAGTCTACAAGGAATGTTTAGGCAATAGAGAGTTATTTTCTCGACGAGTCGCGGTGACTCGGCACTGCCGTTAGCTTTTACAAATAGTGAAATGTATCTGATTCAATAGTGTGTCAAATCGTCATCGAAATTGCCATCAAACTTCTTGAAGTGAGCAAAATTAGCTGATATGACATTAGGTTCTATCTATGGTAATATCAGAGAAATTTTATCTAAAGGATATTAGTACATACGAGGGCGGTTCAATAAGTACCCGTGTTTGAAGAAAGAGGACGTTCCTGAGGAAAGTTGGTGCTATCATCGTTTGCTGCCATCTATCAAACGACGCCAAAACAAATTTCAGACTGATTGATAGGTTAGTTTCGGTTTGGCAGCCATTCGAGTGAGACGTGTTTCGTGATTTTCGATAAGATGGAAAAAGAGCAGTATCGTTTTGTAATTCGCTTTTTATTTTTGGATAGAAAAAAGTGCGAGGAGGTAAAAGAAAAGTTGGATGCTGTTTATGGGGACACTTTGCCATCTATGACAACCATCAGATTTTGGTTCAACGAATTTAAACGTGGGCGAACATCCGTTTTTGATGAACAGCGACCAGGACGACCGACAGACGTCGTTACCGAGGAAATCATTGAAATAGTCCACGACATGATTCTCGCTGATCGAAGAACGAAAGTGCGCGAAATATCAAAGACCGTAGGTGTGTCGGTCGGAACGGTAATTAATATTTTACATGATAAGTTGGCGATGAAAAAATTGTCGGCCCGATGAGTGCCGCGATTGCTCACGATGGACAACAAGCGGATGCGGCTGTTAACTTCGAAGCAGTGTTTGGAGCAATTTAAGCGAGATCCAAAGGACTTTTTGCGTCGAGTTGTCATCGTTGATGGAACCTGAATTCATCATTACACACCAGAAACTAAGCAACGATCAAAACAATGGATTTTTCAAGGTGGATCTGCTCCAAAGGAGGCGAAGACGGTCACATCGGCCGGAAAAGCCTTGGCGACGATTTTTTGGGATTCAAAGGGCGTTATCCTCATGGTTTTTTTTAGAAAAAGGAAGAAGGATCACTGGACAATACTACAGTGAGTTATTAGACCACTTCGACAAAAAATTAAAGGAGGCACGGCCGCATTTGGCGAAAAAGAAGGTGTTGTTTCACCACGATAATAAACCAGCACATTCATCCGGAGTTGTCGCCGCCAAATTGCATGAAATGCGTTATGAATTGCTGCCGCGACTTTTTCTGCGTTCTCTTGTTATCTTTCTTGATAAATTGGAAAAGCACTTAAATTTGTTACATCAGAAAGAAATTTCTAATAAAAATGCCTTAAAAAACTTAGGTAATATGCTACAAATTCCCTCTTACTTTTTATATGTGTCTACGAGATATAAATTTTTTGCTAACTAGTGTGATTCATGTATTTTTTCAATTCTTTCAATTGACTAGTCGAATGAGTGTCAAAACCAATATTATGTAAATTTTAGAGCAATTATTTTAAAAATTTGTTAACTTCCCAGTATATGGGAAGTTCTTGTAATCGCCTCGAAAATCGAAATTGAAATTTTCAACTTTTCTTTACGTTTTGAGGTCTATAGAGTTTATATAAAGTGTTTTTAGAAAGGGAGATGTATGTGTGTGTGTGTATGTACGTACGTACGTATGTACGTTCGGGACACTTTTTTCTACGAGCATAACTCACGTAAACAAAGTCATATCGAGTTTGTTGAGGTGTCAATCGAAGCGTCTTTGCAATCTTAAGAGCTGATTAGTTTTTGGGACACTTCGGTTGGGGGGGGTTTGCTGTTTTCACCCCTTGAAGGTCAACCATGTTATGCGCTATATCTCACGAACCAAACATGCGATTTTCATTATTAAGGTGTCAATCGACGCGTTTCAACATTGATATGATTCTATCAAATTTTTAAAAAAATTCTTGGAGCCGTTTTTTAATTTTTTTAAAAAAAGTGCAAAAAATTAGGTTTTTTTTCAAAAACATCAAATTTTTTAACCTAATTTTCAAACCTAAGTAATCAATGTTTATATAATTTATATACTCCAAATAGTTTTTGTTAAAAACCAGCAAAAGTTTTTTTCATGATAATGAAAAGCAAAAGTTTTTTTCATGATAATGAAAAAAATTAAATAAAAAATAAAAAATCATTAAACGTTCAAGGTCATTTACGTCATTCATTATATCTCGAGAACTAAATATAATATTTCCATCATTAAGGTGTCAATCGACGCGTATTATCATTTTAATGATGTTTTTATATGTTAAAAAAATCTTTAAAGTGGTTTTTTAAATTTATTGAAAAAAATTGGAAAAGTAGTGTTTTTTTCATAGAAAAATTCATTTTTCACCTGATTTGCACATCGTAATAATAAATGTTTGTAGAATTTATAAAATTTTATCAATTTTTGTAGAGCAATAACTTTTCTCATGATTACAAAAAAAAATTAATTAAACATAAAAAATCATTCAAAGTCACCATGTAAAAAGGGTTCATTCGAATTATAATACCTTAAATCTCTTATTCTAAAGACATTGTTGTAAAGTCAATCAAAGTTTATTAATATTTGCAAAATTTAAGCAGATTTTCAATAGTCTTCACATCACCATGTTTTAACTTTAATGAAAAAACTGCTTTGTAACCTATCGCCACTCCGATGAATACTCAATCAATGGACGCTCCCGTAGATGAAACGATTAATATTAAGTCATTCCAATAACTTTTACGAGAAGTACATTTTTATTATTTGAAGTAGTATTATTTCCATAATTATTATTGTGTTTAATATTTTCAATATCTTTTTAGATATTACTGGGAAGTTGACCGTGTGGACCTCATGGGTCGCACCTCACGGCTTGTTTTATACTGTTTTTATTTTATCAATTTTCCCAATTTCAATTTTCACAAGAAACAAAGACCATTTGTGTAACCGCGTAAACTTTATAATTGAAGCTTAAATATTATTGAATTATCGGGGGAACATTATGAACACCTTCAAGTCAATTTCCTGATAAGTGGTTGTGTTCACTGATTCCAAAGTTATGTCTACGGATCTCATTCCTGTGACTTTCCCCACTGAAATTAACGTGTTCATTGCAGCTAAGTTAGCAGGAAGCATTAGCCTTGTGTTAATGAAGGTATCAAACTCACACGAAAAATATCTACACTCGCAGCCTAAACTTTGTTCGTTAACATATTCTCGAAGCTATCATACAACACCGTTTAAACCTGGAACCATCTTAAATTTATTTTCAATTAAATTTGTTGTTAACATTCAATATACCTGAATCAGGGCACAGGTGTCTAAGTTACCAGCGAACATTGAACAAAAACTCTTTCAAGCTATGTTCACCTCAGCTGCTACCCTGTGAATTGTCAGTTTGGTCGCACCGTCGGAGATCCTTTTTAACAATACTCTTTTCCCAATAGCAGGGACGTTAGTCGGTTCTCAAACTTTGCTTGCAAAATGAACAAGCAAAACATATGAACGCCTGCCGTTAGCTGGCTATACAATTGTTCTTAGAGCTAGAATTATCCTGAAAATGACTGCAAACAATAGGCACTTGGAAAGGGTTGGGTTGCGAGTGAAACTGACGTGTGTTGCTCCTTTCTTGTTTACAATACATCTTTGCCGTAGTTTGTAGTCCGTGATTTAAACATTGAAAAGCTAGTGAAATAAGGGAAGGGAACGTTTGAATAGTAAATTTTTCAGATCGGTTCATTTTGGTGGATTATAGCTTTTGCAAGATATCGGTTATGTATGTGAGCAGCTATGGCAATACATATTAACAAATAAAAAAGATTTTTGGATTGAGAGCTGAGAAACTAGCCGTTCCTTCTTAGTCCAGTGTATTAGATTTTTTAACTAAGACTGCATATACTATAAACTCAGTTGATTTTCATGATTTTATTAAATGACGTGTGTTGTCACAACAACTTTAATTTTATACATTTATTATTTTTAAATATTATTATTGAATGAGTGAAACAATTATTCCTTATTAAATAAATCTTTATGCTTCGTAAAACAAATTATTATTTCTAATTGAACGATGAATATGTCTATAACACAGCAACAAATTGTTGAGAAAATTTATTCAATATGAGGAGAAGTACGCAACTTTCTCCTTTTGCAAAAAAGAAATTATTTTAAATAAATATTGGCGTCAGAAAAAACACCTTTTACTTATCGCAGTACAAGATATGAAAATGGCGGATAGTATTATATTTGATATCATATTAGATAATGAAATTTCTTTAACTTAAGCTGTGTATTTTCTTTTGAAATTTATTGGAATGTGATAAACAACAGGCTTTTAAAATGAGTTTCTAGTATTTCATGATAGTAAATTCATTTCGAAGAATCATTGCTGGCAAAACAAAATCAATTTTACATTTCGTACACGTATCACTTCACTGCTGGAAAGCCTTTCCGATAATATGTAATCTATTTGGAAGCATTCCATTCAAGAAAATTGCAGTTTAAAGGCAATGTAATGGGTAAATTCATCACTTATTACCATTTGATAATCTTTAAAAAAAAACAAGTTAAAATATTTACTTCCATTCAAAAATTATGTTTCATTGATTTGTTTTCAACTATCTCGCTGGGCTTTTAAAAATATGCATTCAAATTAAAAATATAGAACCAATTTTTTCAAATTAAATTTCTTATTACATATACGTCCTATTTTTGAATTTTCCTTTCTATGAACTTCCTCAGCAAATAGTTCGTGTCTACAAATTGTAGCATGCGCAAATTCCCAGGATAATATTCAAAGTCAATTTCAAAGTCTAAAATTCGTTTCCACCAAGAATACGAATTCGTCTGCACAAACATTTCATTCACATCAAAAAATTAGAATTTAATGCAAAAAAATTTCAATTTTCAAATCATATTACCGTCGTAGGTCTATTAATTCTATATTACCAACAAAATTAAATACAACAATTTTTAAGTGTTAATGGGATACTTTCGAATCAATCTTTTTGGTAGTGAGCGCTTTTGGTCGATTTTTAAAATGATTTGACTACAACCTCTTCTTGAAAATAGTTCATTCAAACAATTTTCACAACGTTTTTTCAGGTTCTTGATAAGTTGCAAAATGGTAGAACGTTTTTAAAGGAAACCTTCCGATATACAAACATTGATCACTTTGTACACAACAGTAAAAAGTTAACAAGGTTTGCTGGGAGTTTAAAGTGGAATAACATAGTCAAAATAATTTGTCCAGCGTTTGCCAAATGTATGAGGAATGAAAATACGCAAAGTTATGGTTAGAGCTTGAAAGCTATGCAAGTTTGGTTTTTCTTGGTCAAGCACACGTTTTGCATTTCGTTCATTATTTTAAACTGCATATGATGCAATAAACTGAAAAACAGAAGCTTTTATTGACCGAAGGTTAACTAATGATATCATATTTTATACACTTTAATCATCAGCAAATAATAGAGAGCCCAATAAATGTGAGCAGATATTTGTTTACAAACCAGACCAGATCAGACGAAGTTCAAATGAATAGAAAATGACCAGCTCTTTCTCATCAACTCTAGTCATTTAATATTTCGATGCTAACCTTTTCTGCAGACAATGATACGATCAAGAATTTGTATCCGAACAACGATTTGCATACAACAAATAGGATGTGAAATATTCCAAATTAACTGATTTCTTTTACCTTTGATTAAAAAAAGTATGAAACCATACACACTAGATGGGCAACGTAAACAAGAAAAAAAACTTAAGCGAAAAACTAACAGTCTTAATTTTCATTTATAACAATAGAGCTCTTAACAGAATATTAATTAGTTAAGCACATAAAGTCGAGATGAAATTTTCAAAATTCATTGCAATATATGCAATATTTATAATAAGTAGAAGAGATAAATCTTACTAAGATAATTGGCATCCCTCACAATATACGACAGATGTTATTTTATAGACAAACAATTGCATTAAATATTCATGGGTATCCATGTCAACAAAATTGACAAATTTGTCCTACTGAGAAGTCATACCCGACTGGCTATCAAATCACATTATACAGTTATTATCGTGCAAATAAATTACCATCAATTCCTTATATAACATTCCGCATTTATTAGGTTGGAAACGTTATTTTCCATCGAAATACAAATCGATTTAAATAAATTTCACAATAATGAACGATGATCTCTCACAATTTTTTGTAATAACCAATAATGTTTCGTGGAAAACTACCATTTAAGCTTATAAAGGCTTCAAATTCTGAGCCAGTCAAAATAATGGAACATTAATGTTTCTTATGCAAGATTTCTGCACTTTGGCTTTGCATAAGAAGGTTGTAAAAGATTGTGTGTTGTGCATAAAATCAAAAACAAGCCGCGAAAAGCAACCCTTGAGGTCCACACGGTCAACTCCCCAGTAATATCTAGATAAACATTAAAAATATCAAACACAATAATAATTTTGAAAATAATACTATTTTAAATAATAATAATGAGCAGTAACAGGAATGAGTTAATATTAATCATATCATCTACGGGAGTATCCATTGATTACGTAAGGCTTTTGGTGCATTGGTTTGATTGATTATTCACGTGGATCAATCGGAGGGGGGAGAGGTTACAAAGCAGTTTTATCATTAAAGTTAAAACATGGTGCTGTGAAGACGATTAAAAATCTGCTCAAATTTTGCAAATATTAATAAACTTTGTATGACTTTACAACAATACTTTTAGAATAAGAGATTTAAGGTACTATGATTCGAATGAACCCTTTTTACATGGTGACTTTGAATGATTTTTTATTTTTAATTTAATTTTTTTTGTAATCAGAGAAAAGTTTTTGCTGGTTTCTCTACAAAAATTGATAAAATATTATAAATTCTACAAACATTTATTATTACGATGTGCAAATCAGGTGAAAAATGAATTTTTTATGAAAAAAACACCACTTTTCCAATTTTTTTCAATAAATTAAAAAAATCGCTTTAACGATTTTTTTAACATATAAAAACATGATTAAAATGATAATACGCGTCGATTGACCTCTTAATGATGGAAATATTATATTTAGTTCTCGAGATATAATGAATGACGTAAATGACATTGAACGTTTAATGATTTTTTATTTTTTATTTAATTTGTTTTTGTAATCATGAAAAAAACTTTTGCTGTTTTTTTCACAAGAACTATTAGGAGAAGGTAAATTATATAAACATTGATTACTTAGGTTTAAAAATCAGGTTAAAAATTTTGAGTTTTTGAAAAAAAAACCTAATTTTTTGCACCTTTTTTTAAATAAATAAAAAATTTATATTTATTTAAAAACGGCTCCGAAATTTTTTTTAAAATTTTTATAAAATCACATTAATGTTAATACTCGTCGATTGACACCTTAAGCAAGCAAATCGTATTTTTGGTTCGCGAGGTATAACGCATGACAGAAATGACCTTCAAACGGGCAAAACAGCAACCCCCCCTCCCCTCCGACCGACCCAAAAACTAATCAGCTCTTAAGATTGCAAAGACGCTTCGATTGACACCTCAACGAACTCGATATGACTTTGTTTACGTGAGTTATGCTCGTAGAAAAAAGTGTCCCCGAGCGTACAGACGTTCGTACGTACGTACGTACGTACACACACACATACATCTCCCTTTCTAAAAACACTTTATATATACTCTATAGACCTCAAAACGTAAAGAAATGTTGAAAATTTCAATTTCGATTTTCGAGGCGATTACAAGAACTTCCCATATACTGGGAAGTTAAAAAATACCATATAGAAAGTCGACGTTTGCGCTTTCTTGGATTAGAGTTTGTTGTTTTCATCTCAAAAACAGTTGGAATAACGCAAAAACTAAGTACGACATTTTTGCTCAAACCCAAACTCCTACTACCTTGGTCCCTCGAAGGCAACAGACGTTGTAAGATATTTAGAATGTTTTTCTCCAGATGTTATGGAAAATTTTCTCCAGATGTTACGGAAAATTTGAAAATAAATGAATATTTCCAAAATTATAAGAAATAACACGTACCCTTGAAGAGAGATATTGTGTCCGAAGACGAGTGCTACAGTTACCTGCAGAATACCTTGTGAATTTTCTCGAGAAAATCCAATTATTTATTACTAATTCTTTTCCCCAATTATGCAGCCAATGTGGAAACTAGAATAATGAGTATATTTAAACACAAAGATTATACCTTAGAGTTCCTTTTATGCAGGTTAGTGCAGTCTATCTTGCAATTTACAATAATATATTTTATTTTGGTTGAAATAATTAAACTTGCCGCTCAGACCAATCAAGCCTTATAGTATGGTTTTCCCGGAAAATCAGTTGATCGAGCAATTCAAATTTTACTGTATACATTTAATATTCCGTGTGTCATGCAGGCTGTGGGTCATTGTATCGGAAGATATTCCAATAATTTGAGTAAAAATTTTACAGCATTTCAAGTAAAAATTGACTTAGTGCAACTGTTCAATATTAAAATGACTGACTTATGACTCAGTTATTATTTAAAATATATGCAACCCGAATGCAATGTAATAAAATATATGAAAGTTTAAATAATACATTTTTCATCATCTTTTTCAATTGTCCAAACAAATGAATAACCAGGAACACGAGAAAAAAACAACTTCACAATATTACCAGCAGCGCTGAATGGATGCAGAAGCAAGCTAACATTTCTAATTCCATTACGGAAAATATAGTAATTTGACGTGAAAGCGACAATTTTTGTTTCTACTTCTGCGTGAAAGTTTTTGGTTTAGTGAACCAGTCAGCGTTTTAACGGATAGTACAAGGTTTTTCAAGACATGAATGCTGCATCATTAGGAAATTTTGAAGTTAGCATAGAAAATGTATATGTAAGTTTATTTAAATATTTGGCTATTCAAAAATGCTTTCGCAAAAAAACCCGGAAAACATATTTTGAAGAAGTTAGTCTTTTTGACCTCTCTTGCTTATAATCCATCATGGTAGCGTAAAGGCGCCAAGTATTATCTTTTTTTCTAGTATCTGAGTGTCATGAAGCTTGCCAGTTATTCACTCTTAAATGTTTGATTGAATTGGTAGTACTTCTGAATGGTTAGTATTAAGACTTTATTAATAGTAGTATTACAAATATACTTAAATTCAGAGCTTTATTATTAAAAAGCAAAAACAAAAAAAAAACATCGATTAAAAGAAAGAAGAATGAGTCCTCGAAAGTTTTTTTTGAGGTTTTTTATTCATTTGGAATTTTGATTTTCAGCAAGTACAGTATCAGTCTCGACTGAAGTGAATATTGGTGCGCCTAGGACGCAATTCACATTTGGTCGTGCTGGTGATAGTCTGTGGTAGGGTGGATTCAGGCTGCGACATCTGCATTTTGCGAGCTTTTCTGAAGCTTGTTTTCTTTTCAAGAGTAGCACAGGCGTTTGGAGATACATATTTCACTCGCGCAGTAATTCATAGTCGGTTTATATTTTGGGTTTTCGTAGATTGCGAAGTTTTGTCATTGTTTCGATTGCGATTAAGCAAACAATTTTATGTACTCTTGACTAGACTTTGAACACGTTTTTCTAGGTATGCATGAGAATTTCGACTAAAGTAACGTAGGAAATATAGCCTCAATTACTTGGTATCTGAACATCGAAATTGTTGGATTTTTTAATCGAAGAATTAGATAGATAGATAGATGATATATATATATATATATATATATATATATATATATATATATATATATATATATATATAATCTTTGAGCGTGTTTAGGATAAATTGTAGACATGGAGGCATGTATATGGTACAGTCAGCGAAATTGCTTTAAGCTTTTTGAAATACAACATACATTTTCATTTTTCTGTTTGTGAATCCAATGATTTCAATTTTTAAACTTAACGCAACTGCTACACAGAATCTCAAATTAAAGTCTTATTTTCTTGAATAGAGGAGAAGAAGTATCTAGCAGCCGAGTTTCAGTGCGAGATTCGAGAAGCGCACTTATACACGAATTTAAGTTCAATTTACTTACGTTGAAGTTAATCATTAGTATTATAAATA
Organism: Oxycera nigricornis; assembly: GCA_963942545.1. Classification (NCBI taxonomy): domain Eukaryota; kingdom Metazoa; phylum Arthropoda; class Insecta; order Diptera; family Stratiomyidae; genus Oxycera; species Oxycera nigricornis. Next base: position 35,693,804 of record OZ012662.1, on the reverse strand, counting down.
CGCTAAGTATGCAAGCTTTTTAAAAAGATCAGTGTGAAATTTAGTAATTATGTTATTTATAGCTAGCTATGCCCAGGAAAAAAGTTCTCACTAAAAATACAGAATACAGAACACATAAAAATTGAGAATCTCGCCACTCGTTCTAAGTGTATGATAAAAAACTTTGTAAAATTAGGCACAAAGTACTAAAAAAAAGGTGGTAGAAAATGGAAATACCACAGTAGCACAGGTTGCTTAGAATAACTTAGGTGCATCACAAATTGTAGTCAAATTGGATCTTTCTGTCACGAAAATGCGAGTCAAATAAATGTTACATCACAAAATTTAAAAAAGAAACGAGTAAGAGTAAATCGATGCTCAAATTACCAGGATTTTTTTTTGCCGAAAACCACATGTAATAAACTACAAAATGGGAGTCCGTTATCTTCTCTGATGGAAAAAGTTTCCGACGATAGGAACAATATTTTCTAACAAGATAATGCAGCAGTTCATACTACACGTCTGGCTCGACAATGGTTTAAAAAAAATAACGAAGCCATACAAAAATATTAAGACCGATAAGTAATCAAGCCTAACCTTTTTGTTCTTCAAAAATAATCATACTTTTAATGCAGTTATTGAATATCGCGTTAAAATTATATTTTTGGAACATTTTCTATACATATTATTACATTTATTTTAAAATTAATTAAATTAAATGAAAAAAAAAATTTGTTATTTAATAAATAATGTTGGAACCAATTTAAACTTAATTCTTTTATTGTTATGCATTTTGTTTAAATTTTCCTACAAACTAGAAATCAGTTTTGATGTGGTATATGATTGGAAAATGTTTTATTCGCTCACAGTTTTGTCTGTTTTGATTTTTTTTTGCCTGAGTAATGAGCAAAAGTTAAAATTCTAGCATGTATATCCCATAATTATGAATCTTACTCTGCAACGAAGGTATATAAAAACAAGCAGCGAGGTGCGACCCTTGAGGTGCATACGGTCAACTCCCCAGTAATATCTACATAAACATCAACAACATTAAACACAATAATAATTTTGAAAATAATACTACTATAAGTAATAACAATGAGAGGTATTCATAGCAGTAACAGGAATGAGTTAATATGAATCATATCGTCTACGGGAGGGTCCATTGATTACGTAAGGTTTTTGGTCGATGAGGACAGATTGAATATTCACGCGGATCAATCGGTGGTGACCTTTTTGGTCTTGAAAAATTTTGTATATGCAGTCAAAAATAGCTTCAATTGCATGTTAAAAGTAAAATGTATTTCAATTGATGATGGTTATTGAAATCTTACGATGACTAAAGAATGAATCTACTAAAAACTACAATCTTTTATTCGATGAAAGCTTTTCAAAGCATATGATCTTGCAAAGTATTCACTACAAAACATTTTACCATTCAAAGCGTTGATACAAGTTTAAGCATATTTTTTAATTAAAAAACTAAATCTGCTCAAATTATGCAAATATTTTAAAACTTTGCATGAATTTACAACAATTTTGTTAGAATAAAAGATATAAAGTAATATCATTCGTATGAACCCTTTTTACATGGTAACTGAATGTGTTGTTATTTTTAATTTAGTTTTTCTTCATTATCATGCAAAAAAGTTTTGCCGGTTTCTCTTCAAACACTGATAAAAATGTATAAATTTTATAAACTGGTATCACTGTGCTGTGCAAATCAGGTTAAAAAAATATTTTTTATGAAAAAAGCCACAATTTTTCGAATTTTCTTCTATTAAATTAAAAAAGCGGCTGAAACGAATTTTTATAATGTTAAAAACTTCACGAAGATGTTAATACACGTCAACTGACACCATAATGATGCAAATATTATATCTGGTTCGTGATATATAGGGAATGATAAAAATGACCTTGAAAATCATGATGACTTTTAATGATTTTTTATTTTTTATTCAACTTTTTACGTAATCATGAGAAAAAGATTTGATGGTGATTTTACAAACATACTTTGGAGTATATAAATTTTATAAACATTCATTACTTTTCTTCGCAAATCAGGTTAAAAATTTATTGTTTATGAAACAAGCCGCGAGGTGCGACCCTTGAGGTCCACACGGTCAACTTCCCAGTAATATCTACATAAACATCAACAACATTACAACAATGCGAGGTAATAAAAACAGGAATGAGTTAATATGAATCATATCGTCTACGGGAGAGTCCATTGATTATGTAAGGTTTTTGGTCGATGACGACAGATTGAATATTCACGCGGATCAATCTGTGGGGGCCTTTTTGGTGTTGAAAAATTTTGTTGGTTTTCAAAATTTAAGCAATTTTTTTTAATTAAAAGACTATAAAAACTAGTAAAAATCTGCTCAAATTATGCAAATATCTTAAAACTTTGATTGAATTTACAACAATTTTTTTTAGAATAAAAGATATAAAGTAATAGCACTCGTATGAACCCTCTTTACATGGTAACTTTGAATGATTTTTTTATTTTTAATTTAGTTTTTTCATAATCATGGAATAAAATTTTGCCGGTTTCTCCCCAAAAACTGATAAGAATGTATGAATTTTATAAACTGGATCACTGTTCTGTGCAAATCAAGTTAAAAAATATTTTCTATGAAAAAAACCATAATTTTTCGCATTAAATTAAAAAAACGACTAAAACGAATTTTTATAATGTTGAAAACTTCACATAGATGTTAATACACGTCAACTGACACCTTAATGATGCAAATATTATATCTGGTTCGTAAGATATAGTGAATGATAAAATGACCTTGAAAACCATGACGACTTTTAATGATTTTTTATTTTTAATTTATTAACTTCCCAGTATATGGGAAGTTCTTGTAATCGCCTCGAAAATCGAAATTGAAATTTTCAACATTTCTTTACGTTTTGAGGTCTATAGAGTATATATAAAGTGTTTTTAGAAAGGGAGATGTATGTGTGTGTGTATGTACGTACGTACGTGCGTACGTACGTACGTACGTCTGTACGTTCGTGGACACTTTTTTCTACGAGCATAACTCACGTGAACCAAGTTGTATCGACTTCTTTGAGGTGTCAATCGAAGCGTCTTTGCAATCTTAAGAGCTGATTAGTTTTTGGGATACTTGGGTCGGGGGGGTTTGTTGTTTTGACCCTTTGAAGGTCATTTCTGTCATGCGTTATATCTCGCGAAGCAAATATACGATTTGCACCCTTAAGGTGTCAATCGACGCGTATTAACATTTGCTCGAATCTATCAACTTTTAAAAAAATTTTTGGAGCCGTTTTTTAATTTAACAAAAAAAAGTGGAAAAAATTAGGTTTTTTTTTCAAAAACACAAAATTTTTAACCTGATTTTCAACTCTAAGTAATCAATGTTTATATTATTTATATATTTCAGATAGTTTTTGTGTAAAAACTAGCAAAAGTTTTTTTCATGTCTACAAAAAAAATTAAATAAAAAATAAAAAATCATTAAACGTTCAAGGTCATTTACGTCATTCATTATATCTCGAGAACCAAATATAATCTTTCCATCATTAAGATGTCAATCAACGCGTATCAACATCTTCATGATGTTTTTATATTTTAAAAAAATCGTTAAAGCGATTTTTTTGATTTATTATTTTTTTTTGGAAAAGTAGTGTTTTTTTCAAAAAAAATTGATTTTTAACCTGATTTGCACATCGTAATAGTAAATGTTTATAGAATTTATAAACTTTTATCAACTTTTGTAGAGAAACCAGCAAAAACTTTTCTCATTACAAAAAAAAAAATAAAAAAAATCACCATGTAAAAAGGGTTCATTCGAATCATTATACCTTCAATCTCTTATTTTTAAGACCTTGTTGTAAAGTCAATCAAAGTTTATTAATATTTTCAAAATTTGAGCAGATAAATTCAATCAAAGGTTTAAAATATTTGCATAGTTTTTAATAGGTTTTATAGTCTTTCACTTAAAAAAACTGCTTAAATTTTGAAAACCAACAAAATTTCAATCAAATTTGCATTTGCGGTAATCAACGCTTTGAATGGTAAAATGCTTTGTAGTCAATAATTTGCAAGAACATGTGGTTTAAAAAGCTTTTATCAAACAAAAAATTGTAGTTTTAAGTAGATTCATTCTTTAGTAGTCGCAAGATTTCAATTACTTCATTCATCATCATTTGTGAAACATTTTACTTTTTACATGCAATTGAACCTATTTTTGACTGCATATTCAAAATTTATCAATAGAATGTATAAAGTAATTATTAATCTCATTGATGTAAAATCGTGAAAAATATAAATTCAGCGATTATGCTGAACTCATGGCAATTTTGAACGAAACTATTCAAAATGATCATCAAGTGAAAAAATCTCTTCAATGAGAGTAATAACAAAAACTGTATTCATTTTTGCTAGCGCTCTTTTGTGCTACAAGCATTGATGTGAAAATAACAAATAACGTAGAAAAGGCTTTGTAACCTGTCCCTCCTCCGATTGATCCACGTGAATATTAAATCAAACCAATCCACGAAAATCTTTACGTAATCAATTGACACTCGCGTAGATGTTACGATTAATATTAAGTCATTCCAATAACTTTTATGAGAGGTACATTTTTATTATTAAAAGTAGTATTATTTCCATAATTATTATTTTGTTTAATATTTTTAATATATATGTAAATATTACTGGGAAGTTGTACGTGTGGACCTCAAGGGTCGCACTTCGCGGCTTGTTAATTTTTAATTTAATTTTTAACGTAATCATTAGAAAAAGTTTTGATGTTTTTTTTACGAACATTGTTTGGAGTATATAAATTTTACAAACACTGATTACTTTGATTTTAAAATAAGGTTAAAAATTTATTGTTTAAAAAAAAACCAATTTTTTGCACTTTTTTTAAAAAAATTAAAAAACGGCTCCAAGAAATTTTTTAGAAACTTTATAGAATTGCATAAATGTCAATATGCGTCGATTGACACCTCAACCTTGCAAATTTTACGTTGTGTTCGCGAGATATAACGCAAGACAGAAATGAACTTCAAACGGGCAAAACAGCAAACACCCCCGACCGAAGTAGCCCAAAAACTAATTAGCTCTTGAGATTGCAAAGACGCTTCGATTGACACCTTAACGAAGTCGATACGACTTTTTTTACGTGAGTTATGCTCGTAGAAAAAAGTGTCCACGAACGTACGTACGTACGTACGTACACACACACACACACACACACATACATCTCCCTTTCTAAAAGCACTTTATATATACTATGTAGACCTCAAAACGTAAAGAAATGTTGAAAATTTCAATTTCGATTTTCGAGGCGATTACAAGAACTTCCCATATACTGGGAAGTTAATAAAAACTAAAAATCATTAACAGTCATCATGATCTTCAAGGTCGTTTCTGTAATGCGTTATATCTTGCGAACCAAAGATAGGATTTGCATAACTAAGATGTCGATGGACGCGTATTAACATTATAATGAATCTGTCGAATTTAAAAAAAAACGTTGCAGCCGTTTTTTAATTTAAGAAAAAAAGTGCAAAAAATTAGGTTTTTTTTCATAAACAATAAATTTTTAACCTGATTTGCGAAAAAAAGTAATGAATGTTTAAAAAATTTATATACTCCAAAGTATGTTTGTAAAATCACCATCAAATCTTTTTCTCATGATTACGTAAAAAGTTAAATAAAAAATAAAAAATCATTAAAAGTCATTATGATTTTCAAGGTCATTTTTATCATTCACTATATCTCACGAACCAGATATAATATTTGCATCATTATGGTGTCAGTTGACGTGTATTAACATTTTTGTGAAGTTTTTAACATTATAAAAATTCGTTTCAGCCGTTTTTTAATTTAATAGAAGAAAATGCGAAAAATTATGTTTTTTTTCAAAAAATATATTTTTTTAACTTGATTTGCACAGCACAGTGATCCACTTTATAAAATGTATACATTCTTATCAGTTTTTGGAGAGACACCGGCAAAATTTTATTCCATGATTATGAAAAAACTAAATTAAAAATAAAAAAATCATTCAAAGTTACCATTCAAAGAGGGTTCATAAGAGTGCTATTTTATTCTAAAAAAATTGTTGTAAATTCAATCAAAGTTTTAAGATGTTTGCATAATTTGAGCAGATTTTTAATAGTTTTTATAGTCTTTGAATTAAAAACACTGCTTAAATTTTGAAAACCAACAAAATTTCAATCAAATTTGCATTTGCGGTATCAACGCTTTGAATGGTAAAATATTTTGTATTCAATACTTTTCAAGATCATATGCTTTAAAAAGCTTTCATCGAATAAAAAATTGTAGTTTTCAAAAGATTCATTCTTTAGTAATCGTAAGATTTCAATCATCATCTTTGTGATACATTTTACTTTTTACATGCAATTGAACCTATTTTTGACTGCATATACAAAATTTTCAAGACCAAAAAGGCCCCCACCGATTGATCCGCGTGAATATTCAATATGTCCTCATCGACCAAAAACCTTACGTAATCAATGGACCCTCCCGTAGACGATATGATTCATATTAACTCATTCCTGTTACTGCTATGAAAACCTCTCATTGTTATTACTTAAAGTAGTATTATTTTCAAAATTATTATTGTGTTTAATGTTGTTGATGTTTATGTAGATATTACTGGGAAGTTGACAGTATGCACCTCAAGGGTCGCACCTCGCAGCTTGTTTGTAATAATGAGAAAAATTTTTGATGGAATTTTTTAAAAAATTGTTTGAAATATATAAATTATATAAACATTGATTACTTGGACTTGACAATAAGGTTAAAAATTTATTTTTTTTGAAAAAATACTCCAATTTTTGCACTTTTTTTAAAAAAATTAAAAAACAGCTCGAAGAAATTTTTTAAAAACTTGATAGAATTACAAAAATGTCAATACGCGTCGATTGACACCTTTTTTAAGGAAATCGCACGTTGGGTTCGCGAAATATAATGCATGACAGAAATGACCTTCAAACGGGCAAAACAGCAAACCCCCCCGACCGAAGTTTCCCAAAAACTAATCAGCTCTTAAGATTGCAAAGACGCTTCGATTGACACCTTAACAAAGACAATACGACTTTGTTTACGTGAGTTATGCTCGTAGAAAAAAGTGTACACGAACGTACAGACGTACGTACGTACGTACGTACACACACACACATACATCTCCCTTTCTAAAAACACTTTATATATACTCTATAGACCTCAAAACGTAAAGAAAAGTTGAAAATTTCAATTTCGATTTTCGAGGCGATTACAAGAACTTCCCATATACTGGGAAGTTAACAAGCATGCTTTTCAATATTTTAAATTGCTTCAAAATTGTAGAGTGAATTAATTATTACAAACAACTGAGCAATATAGGATAGTAGTTTTTCCGTGTAGAAAATATTATATTTTGGTAAAAATAGAGCGTGGAGATATCATACTCACTGTTATGTGAAAAATGAAGGCGAAACATTAAAACAAATGAATAGAAACCATTTGGACATTTACTCAATAAAATTTTGCTACTTTATGTCTTTATACCAGAATTAGAAACGTCTTTTCTTTGAAAAGTTTGACTTTCAGACCCAAATAGCTTCGTTTATATTTTGTTTATGAGATTTTCCTGCTTTTTCAGCAATTTTATTGAAAATAATCGGTTTTATTCCTTCATATGATTGTGTAATCGATTTACAGTGCACTCAAATATTTTTTTCCCAACTACACACTTCCAACAAATACAGCTCCAACTTATTCTTCGCCCAGATCACATTTTTGATTTTAATGAGCATTTTTTCATTTCAGTAGCCTCAGAAAATTGGTCAAATGTTTGTGTTTGGGTGAAGCTCCATTCACTAGAGCTTTCGGCAACCTAAACGTTGAATCTCGATTTTTGATGTCATCCTCGTGGAGTATCCTCTGGAGTAGTGCTGGTATCCTCGTGGAGTAGTGCCTTCCTTAGGTTTCTGTTCTCAAAAAAAAAATTAGTTCTTCACTTAGAAAATAGGTTACACTTTTCGCGCTGGAGAAAAGAACCTCGAATGGCACTACAAGAGATAGGTCAATGTAAAAGATCATTTTCTGGTCGGCTTAAACTCTGATCTCTGAGACATAGCTTAATTCATTGGAGTCAACCGTTGCTCCTTACATTTCCTAGAAGTGATTGCAATTGATCACAAGATCAAAATCAAATTTTTCAACATAAATGTACGTTTTGAAGTCCTTAGAGTATATTAAAAGTTTTTTTGGAGAAGAGGCTGTATGTGTGTGTATGTACGCACGTATGTTTCTGTTCAGAATAAGGACGACTACTATCGTAGAAATATTCAAATCGACTTCATTAATGTATCAATCGAAGCCGATTTTTATAAGATACTGTTTGGCTTTTTTGTTGACACATCCAAGGTCATTTTGTTAAGCACGGTATCTCACGAACAAAACATTGTATAAACGTGATTGAGATATTCATCACAGCATGCTGGCCTTTTTTACTGGTTCATTGGTTTTAAAATAAATTTCATGAAGTTTTTTTTAAATGATACAAAAATGGAAGAAGAAAAATTAATTTTTTTTAAACTTTGGCAATCAACAATATGAAAAATCAGATGCTGCAAAGAGTTTTCAAACTGTTGTACTGTTTTTTTATAACTGTAAATAATTTTTCATACAATAAACAAAAACTTATAAAAGTTTATATAGTTTTACTGAATAATATTTTGTAATTTCATTTACTCCCATGATTTTATTTTGGCTTCGATCAAACCGAAGTGTTGTTTTTAACTTCCCAGTATATGGGAAGTTCTTGTAATCGCCTCGAAAATCGAAATTGAAATTTTCAACTTTTCTTTACGTTTTGAGGTCTATAGAGTATATATAAAGTGTTTTGAGAAAGAAGTATGTATGTGTGTGTGTGTGTGTGTGTGTGTGTATGTACGTACGTACGTACGTGCGTTCGCGGGCAGTTTTTCTACGAGCATAACTCACGTAAATAAAGTTGTATCGACTTTGTTGAGGTGTCAATCGAAGCGTCTTTGCAATCTTAAGAGCTGATTAGTTTTTGGGAAACTTCGGTCGGGGGGGTTTGCTGTTTTCACCCCTTGAAGGACAACCATGTTATGCACTATATCTCACGAACCAAACATGCGATTTTTATTAATAAGGTGTCAATCGACGCGTATTAACATTTTTTTGAATCTATCAAATTTTTACAAAAATCTTGGAGCCGTTTTTTAATTTTTTAAAAAAAAGTGCCAAAAATTAGGGTTTTTTTCAAAAACACAAAATTTTTAACCTGATTTTCAACTCTAAGTAATCAATGTTTATATTATTTATATACTCCAGATAGTTTTTGTTAAAAAACAGCAAAAGTTTTTTTTATGATTACAAAAAAATTTAAATAAAAAATTTAAAATCATTAAACGTTCAAGGTCATTTACGTCATTCATTATATCGCGAGAACCAAATATAATCTTTCCATCATTAAGGTGTCAATCAACGCGTATCAACATCTTCATGATGTTTTTATATTTTAAAAAAATCGTTAAAGCGATTTTTTTGATTTATTAATTTTTTTTGGAAAAGTAGGGTTTTTTTCAAAAAAAAATTGATTTTTAACCTGATTTGCACATCGTAATAGTAAATGTTTATAGAATTTATAAACTTTTATCAATTTTTGTAGAGAAACCAGCAAAAACTTTTCTCATTACAAAAAAAAAATAAAAAAAAATCACCATGTAAAAAGGGTTCATTCGAATCATTATACCTTAAATCTCTTATTCTTAAAACCTTGTTTAATTAGTATACTTTTGGAGTTTAGAATCTGCAGATGGGTCATTTCTTATCTGTTCATGTGACGCAAATCTTTATTTATTCTTGAAACATTTCGAAGGTCATTAGACATATGTAACCAATTAGTAGGGATGTTCTAGCAGTTTAGAATGTTCGAAACTATACAGAACCGCGTCCGTCCGTTGGAAATATTTTTAGAGCGCAGTTGATTTTTTGAATAATTCTTAAGTGTATTCAAAATGATTTGTGCAATCTGTAAAGAGAACACTAGTAACATTTTACGTTTTTATAAACAAGAAAAAAAACAAGTGTAAATTAATGTTAAACGCCCGTAAAAACCATAATATGCAGTTTTGTGATATAATTTTACCTGACAACACTGATAGTAATATTGGTTATCATAGTAAATGTTATCAGAATTTTGCTGATGTCGGACACAAGTATTTAATTGAAGAAAGTCCTGTGACAGCAACTTCAACTGATCGCCCTTTGTCACCGGAGCCATCAACTTCGGATATAATCCAAGGACACGATGTAATGGAGCAAGAAAAGAAAAGCATTGAAGAAAATCAACTACTCGAGATCGACAAGCGAGAAGAATTGAATGCAGAATGTTTGTTTTGCTGATGATGCTTGATGATACAGAAGAAATGTGGCAACGTTTTGAAATTTTAAATACAGTTTTTTTATCATAACATCTGTAAAATTGCAATCGTTAATAAATGTAAGGCACTAAAAAAACTCCAGTAACCAATTGGCATAAATATCGTCACTATCATGAATTACCGTTTAATGAATTAATCGGTTTAATTGAAGAAGAGATTTAAACGATGATTCGAATGATTCAATTTTATTGAAAGTATCAATGATGATGAAGAGGACAAACATGAATGAACAATGATAATCATACATATTGTATATAAATACCTTTTTATGATGTAAAAAATAAATTATTCACCAAATTTTTTAGACTTGCACTTTATTATATTTTACTGTTCATTTGCGCTGTCTTTTTAATATGATATGAATATGATATGATATGGATTTAACTGTCCCGCTCGCACTCCCACCGGAACGTCTTTCTCTCTGGCAGATAGTAAGTGATGAAATTTATTTCTGGCATCCGAAAATATGTTTTCTGTACATATTTTCTGTATTGTGTTAAAATTTGAAGACTAATGAAATAAAAAAAATAAAAATATTTTCTAACCATTTTTTATAGCGTTCTGTCAACAATTAGGAGGAACGAAAATGTTCTGGCGTATTTTTTCATACATTCAGTATACTTTTAGAAATAATCTGTATAAATTTCATGGCTGATACTTTAACTAAAATGAATCTTTTTTCCTACCCTCTTTAAAATTTTATGGTAACTTATCCCGGCCATTGTGGGCTACCAGAATTGGCTTCTATTGTCGAGCAGATATTAAACTTTGAGTCAGTAACTTTTCAAGACTTTTGAAATGACAACTGAAAATTGGTCACTGGCTCTTGGTCTATTATAGTAGTATTATTTTCAAAATTATTATTGTGTTTAATGTTGTTGATGTTTATGTAGATATTACTGGGAAGTTGACCGTGTGGACCTCAAGGGTCGCACCTCGCGGCTTGTCATAATTTGGTATACATATCAATAAATTCAGTTGTTTCTTGTTTAATTGCATAAAATTTAATTTTTTGCTTCAGTATTTGATAAAAAAATTGTTTGAGCTTGTAAAAATTAGCATTTTAAAATATCGGATGCTTCAAGTGATAATAATCGAATGAAAATGATATTTTTTTCTAAACGTACAAAATATTCATATAAGATCAATAAGTAATAACTTTTTTGCGAGGAATAAAGGTAAGATTCAATCAATATTGACTAATTTTACACACTATAATGTTTCAGTATCATTATTATTATACTCATATAAATATAACAATATACTTGCCTTACAGGCTGTCCTAACATTTTTGGTTTCTCACTCAACATACTCTTATTGATTTCACTAAAACTTATCAGGCACTGCCATTTTTTGCCCTTCACTTATTATAATTGGTCGTTAGTCCTTCAGTGAATTTTTGATAAATTTTGAATATAACTTTTTTGATCAATTGAATGTTGTTCACATATTAAAAAAATTATTGTTTTAAAAAAACAGAGTCCAGAACTATAAAACAAATATGCAATCATTTTAAACTCACCTCTCGTTGCCGCTAACTTTTAAAACAGAAAGCTCAACAACGATTCCATTTAAATGATTATTTTGCTTGTTAATACATTATTTGCTCATGTCCCGTCACTCTCATGCTTCCATGGAATGTTCTTAGAGCAAAATGTATTTCATAGACAAGATTTCTTATCAGATAACAAGAAAACGACAAAATTGTATATGTTTCCAATTATCCACTATATTTTGTTAGTATGTCATTCCAATATATACGACACAATAATAAATCCAAATATAAACATACAGCTTCTATACTGCAGCAACACCGTGGCCATAGAATAGAAAAGGATAGCTAACTCCTGAACGCTTGCATAGATAGAACAAATCAATTGCCACAATTTCCAGGGTACCCTTGGAAAATGGATCGGGCCCGTCCTAGTCCCAGGAGAGCACCGGCTGAACCGTGAAAATGTATTCTGTTCCCATGGCTCATAAAACTTCTTGTCGTTAGAACCCAATGTTTGTCGGGGCCGTCATCAAAAACATTTGTACATTCACGATAAATGGGGTTGTGGGTAGTGTGAGGGACTCCCGGGATAGGTGGTGCTGATGGTTGCTTAACTAAGATGAGGCAATGGTAGTGGTGAAAGGAGTCCTTGAAGCACAAATTGCGTTCAATCATTCATTATGGCGGAGAATATTTCGATACAGCACTGCTAACAAAGAGCCTTTTATATTGGCAAGCTAAGATAAAACTAGAAGTGTGACGTTCAAACGTGAAGTTTCGATAACAAAAGAACCTAAAATTGAATTTTTATAAAAAGCTGTGATATTGGTGGTTGAAATAAAACTTAGAAGTATAAAATATTCCAGATTATATTCAAAATAATTTTAATTTTTCATTTATGAATGGAAATAGGAATATTTATCTGTTTTAAAACTAAGCGCATTTGCTTTATGTAGAGAGAACTGGATATCAAATAAAATTTTAATGAGTAATCCTAAAAACTTCATTGAGAACCGGTCATTTACCAAAAAAGAATTGCATACATTCCTCAAGCTTTTTCACAGCCATATCCAAAAAAAGATATCATGCACGTCTGTAAAATCAAACCAAAAATATGTATTAAGCGGTATTTATTCAGCCCAACATCATGAATTGATCAGTAAATCTGACACACACAATCCATTTGTATTCATTCCCCTAGCTACTTTCAGTTTATAAAAATATATGATTTACGCTAAAAAACAAAACCTACCCGTGTCCTTGAAAAAATGATAGTAAATCTAGTAGTAACTAAAATTAAGTGTAACTTTATGAATCAAAATATTTGAATTTCAATTGCATAAAAAAGAGATAAAAGCTTTCAGGGATACGTTGAAAAGTCAATAGCACAACCATTCAATAAACATCCTTTCCACTCTCTGCCACCTGAAATCCATTGAAAATAAATTGAAAATATGCAAATGTTACTGTATTTACAAATGCAAATAGCCATTGCAGTCAAATAATAGTGATTAGTCTTATTCTAGTGCTAAGGAAACATGCAATCTTCTTCAGTATGTCTCTACGGCCCACTTGTGCTGAATTCAATTGATTATATTATGAGCTTAGTGTTTGCCATAGAGGTAATTCAAAAATACTTCAAACGCATGGCAAAGTCATACAGTATTTTGAGACATAAACCAAAAGAGAATTCGCATCTTCAATATTCGAGTTAAAAAAGAATTCAGCTGATTTATTGGAAAAAATCTTTGTAATCACCATTACATCGCTTAAAAGAAATTACCTTGTACGTTTCAAAAAAACTGCAGAGCTGAAATCGACCAAAATGTTAACAGCTCATCTATTTGCAAATACGCTTCGATTTAAATCCAACCTTAGTTTATTCAACTTTTCTTTTGTGCGTTATCGTTGTAGGAAAGCAAGCAAGTACTTTCACAAACACACAAACAGACTTCTTTCCAAAAAAAATTGAAATATACTCTAAAGACTTAAAATGATAATATATGTTGAGCATTTTAACATTGATTTTCGAACCGATTTTATGAACACCCCATTTTGTGGCAGCACCATTGAACGATCGTCCAATTCTATTGTCTATTGTGAATACGTATTTTTGACATTCTTGAAAATAAAGATCACTTCTGTCTTAGACACCAACTCGTGCAGTTTGTCACTCGATAGAAAAGCTAAATTAGTATATGTGCTCCCCGGCACAGTCGGAGCAGCCATATTGGTGACCCCGACTTCTCAACAAAAAACCATTTGAGAACCCCGAATTCGCAGAAACAGACGACTTCGGACCCGCTTCTTCAATTGCTGCGATCCAGGCATCCACAGTAGCCATTTTGCGGATCCAACGTTGCCGAGGCCAACGTGGTTTTCTGAATTTCAGACGTATCAAATTTCAAGTAAGTTTTCTTCGTATTCAAAATGTCTGACAGCGAGGATCACGGCATTGGCGCAAGCACGGCAAGCCTACGAATAGCACGCCATCAGCCGAAACTCCATACATTGCTGGTATAAACGACATCGCACAAATAAAATTACCGCCATTTTGGCGTACGCGACCATCGTTATGCTTCGCACGCATCGAGGTGCAAATACGTCTGTGTAGAACTCGCACGGACGCTGCAAAATTTGACAAAGTAGTTGCTAAGCTTGACAGCGCTACACTCGAGGCAGTCGCCGACATCGTCGAAGCCCCTCCACTAGAGGGTAAATACGACGCTTTAAAAGCCCGCATTTTGAGCGTTTTTTCCCTGTCGGATGACGCACAATTCGAAACCTTCTGACTGATTTGGAGCTGGGTGACAGCAAACCGTCGCAGCTCTTGCGGAGCATGACACAAGCCGCCGGCACCTGAGTTAGCGATAAGTTTTTAAAATATTTGTGGATACAGCGACTTCCTACTCGGATACAGTCCATCATCGCTGTCTTAGAGACAACGAATCTCACTAAGCTGGCAGAGATGGCAGATCGAATCGCGGAAGTAAAGGATCCACACGAAATTCGTGAGGTTTCCCAACTCAGTCACGAACAATCTGCGGATACTACAGCCAGCTTAGAAACACAGGTTAACGAGATTAGAAGGGTGCTTATTCGCCTGGAACGCAACGTGGCGGAAAGGACTCAGCCCAATCGCACGGCAGACCACGTAGAAACAGATACGTCGGGACGTATCTGTTTCTACCACAAAAAATTCGGCCACGCCGCACGCACATGTAAACCTCCATGTGATTTCATTCAACCACAGGTACAGGGAAACGAATAGGGTCGCTGTCTGACCAGACGCCAAACAGCGACATGAGCCTTAGCCGTCTATTTGTTTATGATAAGCTAACGAGCACATGATTCCTTGTGGACACAGGTGCCGATATTTCGGTCATTCCTCGCCCACCTCTCGCGAACTTCAAACCGTCTAGCCTGAAACTTTTCGCGGCAAACAAAACGCGCATCAACACTTACTGCGACAAGCTCCTTACCATCAACCTTGGTCTACGCCGTTCATTCACATGGCGTTTTCGCATCGCGGATGTCAATCAAGCAATCCTACGAGCTGACTTTCTCAGGCAGTTTAAACTTCTTGTCGATCTGAACAGCAGACGACTCATCGACACCAATACCAAATCGTCAACTCGTGGACATATCTCTACTCTTCCCATACCATCCATAAACACAGTGAGCGATGACTCCCCGTACCACACTCTACTCAAACAGTTCCCGCAAGTAACAAATCCTTCTGTAGCAAAGAGTGCACCGCACGGAATCAAGCACCACATACAGACCGAGGGACCCGCGGTTTTTGAGCGTCCTAGGACTCTCCCCGGAAAAACTTGACATAGCCAAGAAGGAGTTTCAATACCTGATTGATAAAGGGTATTGTCGGCAGTCAGCGAGCTCATGGGCAATTCCTCTGCATCTTACACGGAAGAAAGATAATTCTTGGCGTCCATGTGGGGACTACCGTAAGCTAAACAAAATAACGAGGCCGAATAGGTATCCAATTAGACACATGCAGGACATCACTGCAGGCCTACAAGGAAAGCAAATCTTTTCAAAAATTGATCTGGTACGAGCTTTCCACCAGATACCAATAGCGAAAGAGGACGTACCCAAAACGGCCATAACCACGCCGTTTGGGCTATATGAATTTACAGTGATGACATTCGGGCTGAGGAACGCTGCCCAATCGTTCCAAAGATTCATGTACCAAGTTCTGAGAGGGCTCGATTTTTGTGCGTGTTACATAGATGACATACTCGTCATGTCGCAAACACCAGAGCAGCATATGGATCACTTACGAACCGTATTCAATCGCCTTAAATATGGAGTTGTAATCAACGTGGAGAAGTGTGAATTCAGAGTCACGGAAACCGAATACCTAGGACACAAAATTACAGCGAAGGGTGTTCAACCACCAGAATCTCGTGTGCAGGCTATACGCAACTTTAAAAAACCTGAACGCATCCAAGATCTGCAAAGATTCCTTGGTGTTATTAACTTTTACCGCAGATTCATCAAGAGTGCGGCGGATTTGCAGGCGCCGTTACATGAACTACTACGTGGAACTAAAACGAAAAAATGACATCATAGTATGGACTCAGCAAACCAAAAAGGCGTTTGATGCCTGTCGAGAAAGCATCGCCAACGCTACGTTGCTCGTACACTTTCAACATGGAAAACCATTGAGACTCGTCACCGACGCTTCTGACAAAGCGGTGGGCGCGGTACTAAAGCAACTTCAATCGGAACAATGGTTGCCACTAGCTTATTTCCAGAGGAAGCTGTCCATCACTGAAACACGATACAGTACATACGACAGGGAACTCCTCGCAATATATACTAGCATTAAACACTTCCGTCATCTCTTAGAGGGCTCAGACTTTACGATCGTAACCGATCACAAGCCTTTGATTTACGCGTTCAGCCAACGGGCTGACAAGACCTCGCCTCGCCAACTACGTCAACTAAACTTCATCTCTGAATTCTCGACTAACATTGTTCATATTCGAGGCGATTCGAATGTTGTTGTGGACGCACTCTCACACGTATACGAAATCACTACTCCTGCGGCATTTTCCGTAGAACAGCTGATTGAGGAACAGCAGAAGGACTCGGAACTCAATCACCTATTGCAAAACAATACGACATCACTGAAATTGCAGTGCATCGCATTCAATGGTCACGGAACCCTCTTTTGCGACACGTCAACGGCAGACGTACGCCCATACTTACTCAAGTCGCTGCGAGAGGAAATCTTTGCGATATATCACAACCCAGCACATCCAAGCGGTCGCGCAACTAGCCGAGAGATTAGGCGTAAATTCGTGTGGCCCAGCATGAACAAAGACATCGCTGAAATGGCACGCAACTGCATCCCGTGCCAGAGATCCAAGATAAACAGGCACACTCACAGCCCCGTGCAGGAATTCGTGAGTACAGACAAAAGGTTTCAGCATATACACGTCGACATTGTCGGACCACTGCGACCATATCAAGGATTCAAGTACTGTCTCAGGGTAGTCGACCGTGTCTCCCGCTGGTCCGAGGCATTTCCAATGGTGGATCAAACATATTGTATGCAAACTGGATCTCCAGGTTTGCAACACCACATACTATAACAACCGATCAAGGTACTCAGTTCGAGTCCTCCTTGTTTAAAGCACTGTGCAGACTACTCGGGAGCCATAGAGTCCGGACGACCCCGTATCACCCCGCAGCAAACGGAATGGTGGAGCGCTGGCACGGCTCGCTCAAAGCAGCGATCATGTGCCATTAAAACGACAACTGGATGGATACCTTACCCACTGTACTTCTCGATCTCCGCAACGTCTTCAAAGAGGACCTGAAAGGATCATGCGCGGAGATGGTCTATGGCACGACCCTGCATATTCCGGGTGACATATTCATAAACAGCAATCATGATTGCAATGCGCCATTCCTTATAGACCAGTTGCGAGAGAAAATGCGAGACTTACGTCCGCAACCTGCATCGAACCATTCGTCCAGAGCCAGCTTCGTCCACGAAGATATGCAGAAATGCAGCCACGTTTTCGTGCGCAGGGATGGAGTACGGAAATCCTTAACGCAACATTATTCCGGTCTCCACCGAGTGCTGCAACGAATTTCAAACACCGTTTTCACCGTCGAAGTCAATGGGAAACGAACTAACGTTTCCACCAATCGCCTGAAACCAGCGTATGTCGTCCAAGATCATCGAAGCGAACACGATCCCACTTCGCTAGTCTCAACGCGTAGAACTTCAGCAGCGGAGGCATCTCACAGCAGCCAACGACCATTCATTCAGCAGCCAATCAATCCGCTACCTCAATCCATAACAAAAGTCTACCCACCAGCAAGTCGGCGAATTGTCAACACTTGACGTTATTGAAGAGAGAGTACTGTGGCAGCACCATTGAACGATCGTCCAATTCTATTGTCTACTAGCTGCCCGGACAGACTTCGTTCTGTCAAAAGTTATTGGTCTGTCGCAGTCCAATAGAAAAAATTAATTGTATTAATTAAAATTAATTTTTTAAATTTTTTTTTTAAATTTTTCTCTCCGTAAGAACCATCCTTTTGCCTTAAGGAAAATATATTTAAAAAAATAGCCGAATCGACCGAGGCGTTCTCGAGTTTTGCGCTTAGCAACACATTTGGCGATTCATTTTTATTTATATAGATTGTGAATATGTATTTTTGACATTCTTGAAAATAAAGATCACTTCTGTCTTAGACACCAACTCGTGCAGTTTGTCACTCGATAGAAAAGCTAAATTAGTATATGTGCTCCCCGGCACAGTCGGAGCAGCCATAATTTAATGGGAAGTACGAAAACAATAAGCATGTAAACATGCTTATTGTTTTCGTACTTCCCATTCCCATTCGCTAAAGCGAATGCATTCACCAAAGAATATGACTATCAATAGGAACGATGCAGATGCATATTGATCCATCGATTGAAATTGTTGGTTGATGTTGAAGCCGTAAATAATTGTAAAAAATAACGATATCTAGCTTTTTTGTCTTCGTTTTTGGCACATTAAGCATATCAAAAATATTCCAAACAAAACGCCAAAATTGATTTTAACCATTGTGAATCTTACACGCTTGGATTTTTCGTGCAACTTTCCTTCGTATTTTTAACTTCCCAGTATATGGGAAGTTCTTGTAATCGCCTCGAAAATCGAAATTGAAATTTTCAACATTTCTTTACGTTTTGAGGTCTATATAGTATATATAAAGTGTTTTTAGAAAGGGAGATGTATGTGTGTGTGTGTGTGTGTGTACGTACGTACGTACGTACGTTCGTGGACACTTTTTTCTACGAGCATAACTCACGTAAAAAAAGTCGTATCGACTTCGTTAAGGTGTCAATCGAAGCGTCTTTGCAATTTTAAGAGCTGATTAGTTTTTGGGATACTTCGGTCGGGGGGGTTTGCTGTTTTGCCCGTTTGAAGGTCATTTCTGTCTTGCGTTATATCTCGCGAACACAACGTAAGATTTGCATGGTTGAGGTGTCAATCGACGCATATTCACATTTATGCAATTCTATAAAGTTTCTAAAAAATTTCTTCGAGCCGTTTTTTATTTTTTTTTTAAAAAAGTGCAAACAATTGGGTTTTTGTTAAAAACAATAAATTTTTAACCTTATTTTAAAATCCAAGTAATCAGTGTTTGTAAAATTTATATACTCCAAAAAATGTTCGTAAAAAAACATCAAAACTTTTTCTCATGATCACGTTAAAAATTAAATTAAAAATTAAAAATCATTAAAAGTCATCATGATTTTCAAGGTAATTTTTATCATTCACTATATCTCACGAACCAGATATAATATTTGCATCAATATGGTATCAG
Organism: Oxycera nigricornis; assembly: GCA_963942545.1. Lineage (NCBI taxonomy): Eukaryota > Metazoa > Arthropoda > Insecta > Diptera > Stratiomyidae > Oxycera > Oxycera nigricornis. The sequence goes on along the minus strand of OZ012662.1, from coordinate 35,674,006 downwards.
CTGACGTATATTAACATCTTTGTGAAGTTTTCAACATTATAAAAATTCGTTTCAGCCATTTTTTTAGTTTAATAGAAGAAAATGCGAAAATTTTGGTTTTTTTCATAAAAAAATATTTTTTTAACTTGATTTGCACTGCACAGTGATACCAGTTTATAAAATTTATACATTTTTATCAGTTTTTGAAGAGAAAGCAGCAAAAAAAATTTCCATGATTATGAAAAAAAATTAAATAAAAAATAAAAAATCATTCATGTAAAGAGGGTTCATACGAATGATATTAGTTTATATCTTTTATTCTAACAAAATTGTTGTAAATTCAATCAAAGAATTATATTATTCGCATAATTTGAGCAGATTTTTAATAGTTTTTATAGTCTTTTAATTAAAAAAACTGCTTAAATTTTGAAAACCAACAAAATTTCAATCAAATTTGCATTTGCGGTATCAACGCTTTGAATGGTAAAATGTTTTGTAGTCAATACTTTGCAAGATCATATGCTTTAAAAAGCTTTCATCGAATAAAAAATTGTAGTTTTTAGTAGATTCATTCTTTAGTAATCGTAAGATTTCAATAACCATCATCATTTGTAATACATTTTACTTTTTACATGCAATTGAACCTATTTTTGACTGCATATACAAAATTTTTAAGACCAAAAAGGCCCCCACCGATTGATCCGCGTGAATATTCAATCTGTCCTCAACGACCAAAAACCTTACGTAATCAATTGACCCTCCCGTAGACGATTTGATTCATATTAACTCATTCCTGTTACTGCTATGAATACCTCGCATTGTTATTACTTAAAGTAGTATTATTTTCAAAAAAATTATTATTGTGTTTAATGTTGTTGATGTTTATGTAGATATTACTGGGAAGTTGACCATGTGGACCTCAAGGGTCGCACGTCGCGGCTTGTTCATTCTACATAAATGACTCTACCCATTAATAGCATCGTTCCCTTAGAAATGAAGAACGTTTAGAGTTATTCGGAAATTTAATACTTTGCTTCTTTATTGTTGTCTCCATGTAAACAACTTCACATCGATTACACGTTCGCGGCAAAGCTATTTATTCTACTTGCTCTTCTATATTCATATCATTTTCGTGTTTTCCATAGAACAACAAAACTAACCTGCCTCGCATACTTGTACGATAACAGTGTGAATTTTTTGGGGTGCATTTGTGTTTCATGCAACCTACATGACAACCTATTCTTATGGTTGATTGTACTTTCCATGTTCTGTGGGTAGTTTATGATGATATCAGTTACTCATGTAAACTATGCGAAAATCGTTTAAGATAAATATTTTCTACGGCTAATTCCGATTGAAATAATTTACGCATGATAGCAAATAAGCTGTAAGTCCTGTTAATTTAGAATAACAAACCACATCGCTTGAGTGGGTTACCTTTATTTCATCGCATACAATTTTCAACGTTTATTTCTATCGTCTTAACTCACCGTAACAATAATCCGATTACGAACTGAGTCTAGGCCTTCAACAGCTCAAGGCTCCATTTACATTTTCAGTTAGTTTTCAATTGAAAAAGCGCCTAAATTGGATGAAAGCCGGCAGAAATACAGAAATGTATCTTTGGATGTGTAAGTAAGAATGTTGAAAACACAACAGGTTGGGAGCCTGTAAAAATGTTTCGGTAAACTGATTATATACTTTAAAAACGTGGTATTGTAAAACGATACGCAAATAACGATCGACAACACGTTTCAAATTAATATACTTTAATGACAGGTTTAAATATAGACAGTTGTTTAAAGACGAAAGATTTTGAAATATTTTGGAAACATGAACCTTAGAAGAACCTTTAATTCTATAAAATTTTAAACACAAAAAAACACATCTTAATTTCAGAAGTTCGATCGCCATTCAATTTGTTCAGAAACATTTTCATTAGTTTTGAATGAGTAGAACCAATTTGATTTTGATTAGATTTTCAATTATTAATGAATAATTATACCAAACAATATTTTCTAAATTATCAAACTTGCTTTAAAAGCTCTTGCTGTGCAAATTGAATTTTGAAGCAAAATATGTCTGGCATTTTCCAAAAATTTAGTGCTGTTTTACCAATAAAGCCCTTTTCCACATTTTTTGTTTAAGTGGCAATAAAAACGTATATTTAAGTTAATTATTAATATATAAAAAAAACACAGTGCGCCGAACATTCAAATTACAAATGGGTAATGAAATATTTTTTTTTAAAATGAACGAAAAATCTTAAATGACCTGAAATCTAAATAAAAATAGTCAACACCAAATAAGTAAATTGCATATTTATTCAAATTAAATTGAATTTCAAAATATTGGAGTTACCAAATAATTTCTTTGCACTATTTTAAATTTTTAGCTATCGGTTATGTATATAAGCAGCTATGGCAGTATTAGCAAATAAAAAAGGATTTTTGGATTGAGAGCTGAGAAACTAGCCGTTTCTTCTTAGTTCAGTGTATTAGATTTTTTTTAAACTCGGGCTGCATATACTATATACTCAGTTGACTTTCTTGATCTTATTTTATGACGTATGTTGTCATAAAAACTTGTATTTTATACATTATTAACTTCTCAGTATATAGGAATTTCTTGTAATCGCCTCAAACCCGAAATTGAAATTTTCAACATATCTTTATGTTTTGAGGTCTTTAGAGTATATCTTAAGTGTTTTGAGAAAGATGTATGTATGTGTGTGTGTGTGTACGTACGTGCTGTAAGTGTATGCTGTACGTATTTGCTGTTTTGACCCCTTGAAGGTAATTGCTGTCATGCGCTATATCTCACGAACCTAACATAGGATTTGCATCGTTAAAGTACCAGTCGATGCGTATTAACATTGGTGTAATTCTTTACAAGAAAAAAAATGTAGCTCTTTTTTAATTTTATTAAATTAGTGCGAAATGTGCAAAAAATTAAGGTTTTTCATTGACAATAAATTTTTAACCTGATTTGTGAAACGCAGTAATCAATGTTTCTAAAATTTATATACTCCAAACAGTTTTTAAAAAATAACAAGCAAAACTTTTACTTATGATAATGAAACAAGCCGCGAGGTGCGACCCTTGAGGTCCACACGGTCAACTTCCCAGTAATATCTAGATAAACATTAAAAATATTAAACACAATAATAATTTTGAAAATACTACTACTTTAAATAATAATAATGAAAGGTATTCATAGCAGTAACTGGAATGACTTAATATTAATCGTATCATCTACGGGAGCGTCAATTGATTACGTAAGGTTTTTGGTCGATGGGGACAGATTGATTTGATTGAATATTCACGCGGATCAATGGGGGGGGGGGGGGTTTACGTTATTTGTTATTTTCATATTGATGAAAGCTTTTTTTATAGCATATGATCTAGCAAAGTATTGACTACGAAACATTTTACCATTCAAAGCGTTCATTGCGACAAATGCAAATTTGATTAATTTTTTTTTGATTTTCAAAATTTAAGCAGTTTTGATATAAAAATTAAAACACGGTGCTATGAAGACTATTAAAAATCTGCTTAAATTATGCAAATATTAATAAACTGTGATTGGCTTAACAACAATGTCTTCAGAATAAGAGTAGTCGGGTAAAATCATTCATATGAACACTACTTACATGGCGACTTTGAACGATTTTTTATTTTTAATTTAATTTTTTTAAACATCATGGAAAATGTTAAATGTTAAATTAAAAACGCCTCCAACTATTTTTTTAAATATAAAAACATTATAAAAAATGTTAATACACGTCGATTGACACCTAAGTGATACAAATATTATATTTGGTTCGTGAGATATAGTGAATGGCAGAAATGACCTTGAAATCATGATGACTTTTAATGATTTTTGATTTTTAATTTAATTTTTTTAAAAACTTGACAGAATCACATAAATGTCAATACGCGTCGATTGACACCTTTTTGTTGAAAATCACATGTTTGGTTCGGGAGATATAATGCATGACAGAAATGACCTTCAAACGGGCAAAACAACAAACCCCCCCGACCGAAGTGTCCCAAAAACTAATCAGCTCTTAAAATTGGAAAGACGCTTCGATTGACACCTCAGCAAAGTCGATAGGACTTTGTTTACGTGAGTTATGCTCGTAGAAAACACTGTCCACGAACGCACATACGTACGTACGGACGTACGTACATACACACACACACACATGCATACTTCTTTCTAAAAACACTTAAAATATACTCGTAAGACCTCAAAACGTAAAAAAATGTTGAAAATTTCAATTTCGATTTTCGAGGCGATTACAAGAACTTCCCATATACTGGGAAGTTGAAAAATCAAATACAAAATAAAAAAACATTAAATCATTATGACCGTCAATGTCATTCACTATATCTCGCGAACCAAATATAGTATTTGCATCACTGAGATGTTAATCGACACGGCTTAACATTTTCATGATGTTTTAATGTTTCTAAAAAATCGTTGGAGCGGTTTTTTAATTTAAAAAAATTGCAAAACTTAGGGTTTTTTTGTGAAAAAAAAATTTCTAACCTGATTTGCAAAACACAGTAATATATGTTTATAAAATTTATACATGCTTATCAGTTTTGAATCAAATCAAATTCCATGATTATAAAAAAATTAAAAATTAAAATTTATTCAAAGTTACCATATAAAAAGGGTTCATGCGATTTATATTTATTTAAATCTTTTTTTCTGAAGACATTGTTGTAAAGTCAATCAAAGTTTATTGATATTTGCATAATTTGAGCAGACTTTGAATAGTTTTCACAGTGTTTTAATTTTAATAAAAAACTGCTTAAATTTTCAAAACCAAAAAAATATTCAATCAAATTTGCATTTGTAGTAATCAACGTTATGAATGGTAAAATATTTTGTAGTCAATACTTTTCAAGATCATATGCTTGAAAAAGCTTTCACTGAATAAAAAATTGTAGTTTTTAGTAGTTTAATTCTTTAGTGTTCGTAAGATTTCAATTACTTCCGCCATCATCATTTGTAATACAACTTACTTTTTACATGCAATGAAACCGATTATTGACGGCACATTTAATGTTTTCAAGACCAACTGAAAATAAGAAATAAGTAATAGTCTGATTAATGTAAAGTCCTGAAAAACTACAAATTAAATGATTATGCCGATTGAACAAAACTATTCAAAATGGCCACCACGCGACAAAATCTCTTCAGTGGGCGTAATAACAAAAACTGCATTCATTTTCGCTAGCGATCTTTTGTGATCCTTGCATGGATATGAAAATAACAAATAACGTAGGCTTTGTTACCTGCCCCGCCCCCCATTAATCCGCCTGAAGATTCAATCATCCCTCTTACCTACGTGATCAATGGACGATCCCGTAGATGATACGGTTAATATAAAGTCATATCAATTACTGTGATGAGATGTACATTAATATTATTTAAAGTAATATTATTTTCATAGCTATTATTTTGTTTAGTATTTTTTAATATTTATGTAAATACTACTAGGAAATCGACCATGTAGACCTCAAAGGTCACACCTCATGGTTTGGTTTTAAAATACCAATCATAATTTAAACAAACAATTTTTGTATATGCAGTCAAAAATAGGTTCGATTGCATGTAAAATATAAAATGTATTACAAATGATGATGATTATTGAAATCTTACGATTACTAAAGAATCAATCTACTAAAAACTACAATTTTTATTCGATGAAAGCTTTTTAAAGCATATGATCTTGCAAAGTATTGACTACAAAACATTTTACCATTCAAAGCGTTGATACCGCAAATGCAAATTTGATTGAAATTTTGTTGGTTTTCGAAATTTAAGTAGTTTTTTTATTTGAAAGACTATAAAAACTATTAAAAATCTGCACAAACTATGTGAATATTTTAAAACTTTGATTGAATTTAAAACAATTTTTTAGAATAAAAGATATAAAGTGTTATCATTCGTATGAGGATTCATACATAGTAACTTTGAATGATTTTTTATTTTTAATTTAGTTTTTTCATAACCTTGGAAGAAAATTTTGCTGGTTGCTCTTTAAAAACTGATGAGAATGTGTAAATTTTATAAACTGGTACCACTGTGCTGTGCAAATCAGGTTAAAATAAAATTTTTTGTGAAAAAAAATAATAATTTTTCGCATTATCTTCTATTAAATTAAAAAAACGGCTGAAAGGAATTTTGATAATGCTAAAAATTTCACAAAGAGGTTAACACACGGCAACTGACACCATAGTTATGCAAATATCATATCTGGTTTGTGAGATATAGTGAATGATAAAAGTGACCTTGAAAATCATGATGACTTTTAATGATTTTTAATGTTTAATTTAATTTTTTACGTAGTCATGGGAAAAGTTTTGATGGTGTTTCTACAAAAATTGTTTGGAGTATATAAATTTTATAAACATTGGTTAATATATCTCGCAAATCAGGTTAAAAATTTATTGTTTATGAAAAAAACCTAATTTTTTGCCCTTTTTTTCTTAAATTGCAAAAACGGCTCCATGGATTTTTTCCAAAATTTGACAGATTCAGAAAAATGTTAAAACGCGTCCATTGACATCCAAACAATGCAAATCGTATGTTTTGTTCGCAAGATATAACGCATGACAGAAATAAGCTTGAAGATCATGATGACAGTTAATGATTTTTTATTTGATTTTTTTGGGTATCATGAGAAAAAATTTTGATGACATTTTTAGAAAAACTGTTAAGAGTATACAAATTATATAAACATTGATTACTTGGACTTGGAAATATAGTTAAAAATTTATTGTTTTTGAAAAAAACAATTTTTTGCCCTCTTTTTTCAAAAATTCAAAAACGGCTCCAAGAATTTTTTTAGAAACTTGATAGAATTACATAAATGTCAATACGCGTCGATTGACACCCTGGTCGCGGAAATCGTACGTTTGGTTCGCGATATATAACGCATGAGAGAAATGACCTTCAAACGGGCAAAACAGCAAACCCCCCACCGAGGTTTCCCAAAAACTAATCAGCTCTTAAAATTGCAAAGACGCTTCGATTGACACCATAGCGAAGTCGATAGGACTTTGTTTGCGTGAGTTATGCTCGTAGAAAAAACTGTCCACGATCGTACAGACGTACGTACGTACACACACACACACATATATCTCCCTTTCTAAAAATACTTTATATGTACTCCATAGACCTCAAAACGTAAAGAAATGTTGAAAATTTCAATTTCGATTTTCGAGACGATTACAAGAACTTCCCATATACTGGGAAGTTAATAAATTAACCATGATCAGTTTCCCCAAATATAAGGTATTTTTTTCGTCTTGCCATAATGAATGTAGCAAAGTTTATTTGCTTAGTAAGTTTTGTGGGACATATTTACTAAAAAATTGCATGGTTTTATAGTGAACGTAAATACTATAGTAGCTTTATAAATGTAAGTTTATGCATCATGACCAATTTTCCTTTAGTCAGTTTGAAATGTTTAAGGATAATTTAGATAATCTTTCAAAAATCAATAAGTTTAGCTGACAGAAATTTTTTTAAAAGTACACCCAAAATATATCTTTACAATAGATTTATATATACAGCTGCGGCCATATAATTAGAAACACTTGTACCTTCCTAAATGAATCTTTTAGTGTAACTCATTTTTCTAAGGTGAGTTTTTACCTGTTTTAATGGATACTGGAAGAGGCAAAGCGTTAGTGGATGCATAATCTAAAAGGACGACAATTAAATTATTGGTAAGCCCAAGATTTTGAGCAGGCACATAGTAAGAAACTCATCATTTAAGCAAAGGTATTACTAAATTGAAACAATAAATTACAAAAAAATATCAGTATCGTATCGGAAAACCCTTCTGCGGCACAACCTTTTGAAAGCGATCCATGTTTCTGAAAATTCTTATCGCTTGACTGTTTTTTGTTTCTCCTGTCTTGTTTTATGTTCCGCCACAAGTGTTCCATTTTCGAATTTTTTTAGTCATTTTACATATATCCTGTCATTGAGGTCAATGTCATTTATTTTTGTTTCGTCACTCCAATTAATGAATTTTCACTTACTTTCCAAATATATGTTCACGTGCAGAGGACTTTGTTTTTTGCTATTAATTGTCGTTAACCGGAGCTTTTCTGGCAATCCTGCTTTGAAATTTGGCTTACACAAACGTCTTCTAAACGTTCTCACCAAAATATCGCTACTTTCCCCGAAACGTTGGCGATGATAAACTATGAGTAGTCTTTCGGGCTCTTTTAGCATGGGGAATATGTCTTCCGGCTGTACACGTTTTTCAGTGCTCCGCAAATCATTTTTATGAAGCATTCTAGGTGGCTGGCAATTTGTCAACACGTCAAGCCTTACTCCCTCAATTCCATAATCTTTTGTGCAATTCAATGAGTACAACTCTTAGCCTTTTGCATCGTTATTGAAATTAAAAACAATTTTCAAAATTTTTATTTATAAATACTATAAGCGTTTTTAACTACATAATTGCTCCAAGTGCTGGGTTGATCAGAACTTTGTTGTCCTTAAAAAAGTAACATGGGCCAACTTTTTGATTTTCTCAGTTTTCATTAAATCTGATAAAATACAAACCCACGGCGAGTGAGTTATATCAAAGTATTCATTCACAAATTGGGTTTTGCTCAATAAGCTAGAAGTGTTTCTAATTAAATAACCGCAACTGTACATGATCATTATACAACTAAAAAATTTGGTCTAAGTGCGACCCTTGAGGCCCACACGACTAACTTCCCAGTGGGGTGAATAAAATGACATAATTTGCTTTTATTATTAATTATTATTATTATTAATTACCATTATTAAACATTATTATTCTAAATTAATATAATTACTTTTATTATTTTTATCAATTTTTACCTAACCATAAAAGATTTGGCAGAGGAAGACGTCTCCACCACCTGGTGATCCTCTACCAAAGCCTTGGCAACCTCGTCCTCGTCATCCTTCTTGTCCTCCACTTCGTCCCCAACCTTGTTCTTCATTTCGGCCTCGGAATCCACAACTATTATTGATGGTTTTTAATTATTATTTACAATAATCATTCGATATTAAGAATGTTTGACCGTTACTGAATAATTATAATTGACTTATATATACAATATCAAATTATAACTAATATTATTTGATTGTTATTAACAATATTAAATTATTTATAACAATATCCAATTATTAACTGCATTAGCTTCTCTACTCCTATTGACCCAAACCTGATAATCTAAGGTTGCAATTTTATAAATTAATCTTTATTTTTTTTTTTGAAATAACATTTTTTACAAATTTGATCATAAAACGCACAACAATAACAACATTACTATGAAGGTATTTGGTATCTGCACGAATTAATAGTGCGTATCAACAGTTTAAAAATAAGCAATTTTTGGTCATTTTTTCAATTTTTTCATCCTAAAAATAAAAAACGGCTTAACCGAGTTTGCTGAAAAGTCATTCAGTTCTAAGTTACGTAATTACGCGTCGTTTAAAACCGGTCCCACGTCAATACAATCTTTGGTTCTCGAGATAATCGAGAAGAAAAATAATTCCGAACGAACATACGCACATACACACATACACACATACACACATACGTACATACACACTCACAGACATCTCTCTAAAAACGATGGATTTGGATTCTAGAGACCTTAAAACGTGGAGATATGTCAAAATTAGGGACTCGCAAAATCGACCCCATTACAATAACTTCTCATGGGGAACTGGGAAGTTAATAAGGAGAGATAAGCTAAAGCAGCAACATATTATATATCTATATAATTAAACGGCTAACATGAATCTTGTGGTACCATTTTAGCCGTTGTTTCTGGACCGATTTTCATAAAAAAATACATCAATGGAAAGAGAATATCCTGTAGAAGTGCAGAATTGTATTTTTTGTGAAAATCTGTTTGGAAAATATAGAGAAAAAAAGGAAAATAGATTTTCTTACTAATACATACACAACGTTGAACGTTCACACAGCGATGAATACGAATGGTATACTAACCTTCAGTATTAAAATAGAAACTGTTAAGGTGTATGGTTTGTGTAGTGCATACGATAGTGTTTTGCCCTTGCACGCGGGAGTCCCAGGTTCATATTTAGGACTGATGCAAGTGTTTTAATTTCTTTTTTGGAAGCTAATCATCAAATTTCACCACATTTAGGAATATTTTCATTCTCACTTTATACCGTTCATGTGGATTGTGCGTTCACTGGTTCGGTGTTGTGTGATTGCTTTCTTTCTGAGGATCATTCGTGTGTATAGCGTCGCCGTTCATTATGCAAATGCATACGTACATTTCATCAATATTTGGTCATATTTTTTTAGTTTGTTTTGCTGAAGGTCGTCTACCATTCCACAAAAAAGCGTTTTCAGTTGAAGAAAACTTTCAAGATTTAAAAACGATGTTTGATTTTCCTAACATTATTTACAACAACCGGTTTGGTAGATCTCAAGAATGTGAAAATCGAATGATGACATGCGCAAAACGCTTAGCATTGTTATACGTTCGAGACGCATTGAAGCGCCAATAACTGAATAATGATTTTTAAACACTATTGAAATTCATAAACATTATTTAATCACAATAGAAAAACAAATTTAGCTTGCCGTTTCATTATATTGATTGATGATTTAAGTTAAATTCAAAAACCATTTCGTCTGGCACACTCAGACTTCTTCATAACATTCTCGGATATGCACAGGGACTTGAAACGCATGTTAAAAAATACAACATCGAAGTGGTACCAAAGAGCGGAATTCAACTAAAAAATAGCATATCGACGGAAAAAGACAAACTGGAAGGAAGAGAAAAAAGTGGGATATACCAGGTTACATAAGGGAAACTATGGAGATAGAGTAGATAGAGTAGAGTACCTGTAGGGATTAGAATGAATATTAACTTAGAAAATGGAGCAATTAAGCTGATTAAATTTTGCGATGAAAATGTAAAACGTTTGGGATTGAAATAGAAACACAGAACTTAGGGAATTAGTTATACACTGAAGAAGTCTGGGAGTGCCAGAAGAAATGTACATCTGCTTTAAAAGTTTAAATACACGTTTTTAAGGAAATTTTGGATAAAGGTTTTTGAATTAACTTAAATTTGTGAAAGCGAGATTGATGATTATTCGATCGAATTTCTAGAGTCAGTTATAATAAAAGCATCATTGCACTCGAATTTCGAGTGCTGGATTCTGCTAGTTTAATATTAAAACATCTTTTACATAACGTAGAAAACTGATGAAATATGGCAAAATGAGACGCTTGAAGAAGTAGGCTGGTCCAAAGTTGCTAGTTTTGATAGTTTTCTTCCCTTAATACATGCAAATTTTAAATAATCGACTTCGAAGTCTATTAATCAAAATAAAAACTATGATATGACTACGTAGAATAAATTAAATCAGTTGAGAGAAAATTATCAAATATTTAGATTAGTCGTTGCAGGGGATTTTTGGATTAAAAATTCACACACTTTAACACTCTTCATGGGTTGACAAAAATGAAACGTTGTCAAAAATGAAAGTTTTTAGAAGCAAATATGATTGCAAGCTACTGGAACATTAGTTTTGAAAGTAGCTTCAGAGCTTCAAAATAATACTTGAAAAATTTTGACTGTTGAAACTTGTTAACTTTTCTGTAGATATTCGCTTGAATTCCATTTGCGATAATATTTGCTATTTAAAGTTAAATGGATACTTTTAGCAATCTAACATACAACAGTAGCGGAGTAAAATCGATCAATTATAACTTTTCGGGCCGGAAAAGTGCAAACAACAATTGGAATTCCATTCATTCAAAAACCAGTGAATTTTATTTGAAATGTAAGCATGTAAAATTTGTTTCATACACCCGTTGTTTGTATTTGCTATGTTGCCTTGATATTCAAGCTAAGACTTCATGTTGTTTAAATTTGCTGGCCTTAAAGGAGCTGTAATTAAAATAGATTAATGTAACTCTTACGCCAAGTACGACCTCAGCGAGAGGCCTCACATTGCTAACGACTCCACTATCAGCTATAGAGTCGTTTTCGTAGCACCATAAGGAGCACTAAATTATACGCCTAGATATTACAGACCATTGCCTGGGACTGTAATTATTATTGCTGAAATCTCATAACCTAAATGGCTGCATGGTTTATGTAAGGAATGTCAATGTACCCTTTGTTGGTCCTGGGAATAGAGCCATCAATGGATAATTTTTAGGCAACCTATGTACGCTACATACGTATGTACGTAGCGTTCAAGTAAACTACATTCATTTAGCAATGAACGGGTCTTAGAGAGTTGTATTGCCGTACTGAAGGAGCTGACCATCTTGTCTTATTCGATATTGAGAGCATACAGAACATTAATTCGATATGCATATACATATTTCAAATGTTAACTTGATCTATGCAGCTCGTTCAGGTAGTCGCATTGATAAGTCAAAAGTATATATATTTACACCTGTGTAGTAGTAGTAGTTTGAAAGGTTTCTTAAAATAGAAACTCGTGCTCTTGCTTATCGAAGTCATATATAAATACAGGTTTAAGTTCATTTGTACACGATTGCTTAAATCCATCTTTGGATCAAAGACTATTGATCTTATAGAAAGTTTTAAATACATATCATTTGAAGTATTTTGCTGAAACAAGTTTAAGCTTAGCCTTAAATTACAAGTTACATAATTTTATCAAACATGTATATTCTTTTAAATATTTTTCATTGGGTAATGAGGTACAAAAAAAAATTAAAATATTAAACAAGTCGTGAAGTGTGACCTTTGCGCTCCACACGGTCAGCTTCCCAGTAATATCTACATAAATATTAAAAAATTTAAACACAATAATAATTATTAAAAAAATACTACCTTAAATAATAAAAATGTACCTTTCATAAAAATTATTGGAATGACTTAATATTATTCGTACCATCTACGCGAGTGTCAATTGATTACGTAAGTATTTTCATGGATTGGTTTCATTGCATATTCACGCGGATAAATCGGAGGGGTTTTTTGTTATTACGCCCACTGAAGAGATGTTTTCGCGTGATCGGCATTTTGAATAGTTGCGGTCAAAATTGCCAGCACATCGGCAATATCACTGAATTGGTATTGTTTCACGAGTTTACATCAATACTAATAATTATTTCTTCTTAAATATGTCGGGAGTTTCAACGAACTGAATAAATAAATGATAAACGTAAGTTTCTTTTTTATTCGTTGTTTCTATTTTCAAATTAAATTCACAGACATGGATGTTTCGAAACAGAACACTTGTTTCTTTATCAGTGTAACCAAAAGCTATGCCTAATTCTATGCTAGACCTCTTTATATACCTGCTAATTTTACAGTTTATTCAAAGCGAGAAAAACCATACTTTAATTACCTTTTTAATTATATCTTACAACTTATTACTGTCATGCGGTGTGAATGTTTATTCCCTAAATCGATGTTCAATCGAGTATCCGGAGGTTGTCTTGATATAATGAGACTCTCGCAGGCGTCAAATTCAGGTTCTCATCACTTATACTATGTTTTTGTTCTAGTATATGTCTTGCCACCGATGACTTGATGCTGCCGATTTTTTTACTATTTTTAACTTCCCAGTATTGTAATCGCCTCGAAAATCGAAATTGAAATTTTAAACATTTCTTTACGTTTTGAGGTCTATAGAGTATATATATAGTGTTTTTAAAAAGGGAGATGTGTGTGTGTGTGTATGTACCTACGTACGTATGTACGTTCGTGAACCCTTTTTTTCTACGAGCATAACTCACGTAAACAAAGTTGTATCGACTTCGTTAAGGTGTCAATCGAAGCGTCTTTACAATTTTAAGAGCTAATTAGTTTTTGGGAAACTTCGTCCGAGGGGGTTTGCTGTTTTGCCCGTTTGAAGGTCATTTCTGTCATCCGTTTTATACCACGAACCAAACATACGATTTCCTTGATTAAGGTGTCAATCAACGCGTATTGATATTTATGTGATTGTGATTATGTGATTTTAATTTTTTAACTTCCCAGTATATGGGAAGTTCTTGTAATCGCCTCGAAAATCGAAATTGAAATTTTCAACATTTCTTTACGTTTTGAGGTCTATAGAGTATATATAAAGTGTTTTTAGAAAGGGAGATGTATGTGTGTGTGTGTATGTACGTACGTACGTACGTACGTACGTATGTACGTTCGGGACACTTTTTTCTACGAGCATAACTCACGTAAACAAAGTCATATCGAGTTCGTTGAGGTGTCAATCGAAGCGTCTTTGCAATCTTAAGAGCTGATTAGTTTTTGGAATACTTCGGTCAGGGGGGTTTGCTGTTTTCGCCCCTTGAAGGTCAACCATGTTATGCGCTATATCTCACGAACCAAACAAGCGATTTTTTTGAACAAGGTGTCAAACGACGCGTATTAACATTTATGTGATTTTATAAAATTTTTAAAAAAATTCTTGGAGCCGTTTTTTAATTTTTTTAAAAAAAGTGCAAAAAATTAGGTTTTTTTTCAAAAACATCAAATTTTTAACCTAATTTTCAAACCTAAGTAATCAATGTTTATATAATTTATATACTCCAAATAGTTTTTGTAAAAAAACCAGCAAAAGTTTTTTTCATGATTATGAAAAAAATTAAATAAAAAATAAAAAATCATTAAACGTTCAAGGTCATTTACGTCATTCATTATATCTCGGGAACTAAATATAATATTTCCATCATTTAGGTGTCAATCGACGCGAATTATCATTTTAATGATGTTTTTATATGTTAAAGAAATCTTTAAAGTGTTTTTTAAATTTATTGAAAAAAATTGGAAAAGTAGTGTTTTTTTCATAGAAAAATTCATTTTTCACCTGATTTGCACATCGTAATAATAAATGTTTGTGGAATTTATAAAATTTTATCAATTTTTGTAGAGAAACCAGCAATAACTTTTCTCATGATTTCAAAAAAAATTAAATTAAACATAAAAAATCATTCAAAGTCACCATGTAAAAAGGGTTCATTCGAATTATAATACCTTAAATCTCTTATTCTAAAGACATTGTTGTAAAGTCAATCAAAGTTTATTAATATTTGCAAAATTTAAGCAGATTTTCAATAGTCTTCACATCACCATGTTTTAACTTTAATGAAAAACTGCTTTGTAACCTGTCCCCACTCCGATGAATACTCAATTAATGGACGCTCCCGTAGATGAAACGATTAATATTAAGTTATTCCAATAACTTTTACGAGAAGTACATTTTTATTATTTGAAGTAGTATTATTTCCATAATTATTATTGTGTTTAATATTTTCAATATCTTTTTAGATATTACTGGGAAGTTGACCGTGTGGACCTCATGGGTCGCACCTCACGGCTTGTTTTAAAAACAATGCAAAAAATTGGGTTTTTTTCAAAAACAACAAATTTTTAACCTTATTTTCAAGTCTAAGCAACCGATGTTTATATAATTTATATACTCCATACAATGTTTGAAAAAACAACATCAAAACTTTTTCTCATGATTACGTAAAAAATTAAATTAAAAATAACAAAATCACTAACAGTCATCATGATCTTCAAGGTCATTTCTGTCATGCGTTATATCTCGCAAATCAAACATACGATTTGCATGATTAAAATGTCAAACGACGCGTATTAACATTTTTGTTAAAAAAATCGTTGGAGCCGTTTTTTAATGTAAGAAAAAAAGTGCAAAAAATTAGGTTTTTTCAGAAACAATAAATTTTTTAACCTGATTTGCGAAGCATAGTAATCGATGTTTATAGAAATTTTATACTCCAAACAATGTTTTTAAAAACAACATCAAAACTTTTTCACTTGATGACGTAAAAAATTAAATAAAAAATAAAAAATCATTAAATGTCATCATGATCTTCAAGGTCATTTTTATCATTCACTATATCACACGAACTAGATATAATATTTGCATCATTCAGGTGTCAATCGACGTGTTTTAACATCTTTTTGATTATTTTAACATTACGAAAATTCGTTTCAGCCGTTTTTTTAATTTAATAGAAGAAAATGCGAAAAATTATGTTTTTTTTTCATAAAAAATATTTTTTAACCTGATTTGCACAGCACAGTGATACCAGTTTATAAAATTTATACATTTTCATCAGTTTTTGAAGAGAAACCAGCAAAATTTTCTTCTTTTGAAAAAAATTAAATTAGAAATAAGAAATTATGAAAAAAATTAAATTAGAAATAAAAAATCATTCAAAGTTACCATTTAAAGAGGGTTCATACGAATGATATTATTTTATATGTTTTATTCTAAAAAAAATGTTGTAAATTCAATCAAAGTTTTAAAATATTTGCATAACTTGAGCAAATTTTAATTAGTTTTTATAGGCTTTAAATTAAAAAACTGCTTAAATTTGGAAAACCAACAAAATTTCAATCAAATTTGCATTTGCGGTAATCAACGCTTTGAATGGTAAAATGTTTGGTAGTCAATACTTTGCAAGATCATATGCTTTAAATAGCTTTCATCGAATAAACAATTGTAGTTTTTAGTATATTCATTCTTTAGTATTCGTAAGATTTCAATAACCGTCATCATGTGTAATACATTTTACTTTTTACATGCAATTCAACCAAAACGCAAAACGTAAAGATATGTATTTCAATTTTTATTTTCGAGGCGATTACAAAACCTTCCCATATACAGGGAAGTTAATATAGTTGGGAATAAATTATCCGAAGTAACAAAAGTGAAAGTTCCTTATCAGCTAGCAAAATAAAAAAGTAGAAATAATGAAAATTAAAGGAAAAATATATCGTGGAGTCGTCAGTGGAAATTGCACTGAACTTTTCATTTAAGTACAAAGTACAGTATCATCATATATTCAAATGCATCCGACATTTCAACACTGATGTGAATAACTAGGGTACCTTCTTTTCAACTGGCATATATTTTATTTGGATATTTGTAGGAACCACGCGAAAAGATTGACTTTTCATGCATAAGTATCAGCAGCTTAGCAAAAGATACGAAATTTTTGTTTTTCTTGCATCTACTATGCAAAAACATTGTGTGGACTAAACTATACCGAAAAGTCCTCATTTGAATAACCAAACTATCTGCAAAATCTTCCTTCTATAACTTCTACGAATATCAGTCAGCCGGTGCAGCTTTTCACAACCCGGTACTATTGTATATTGCATATCCTGGCATTTCTTCGATATAGCCGTGTTTTATTCATGATGGTGCATAAATCATATTTGAATAATTATGACTTTGCTGGTTACACATTACTGTGCGGTAGCACAAGCGGAAGCCCGCCGTAGCAGTATAATCCACATTTCTGAAAATCCAAAAGCGGGAGAAAGAACTAAACACGAAAGAATATAAGTGTAGACTGCAGTCGAAGCTGACAGGAAAACCTGAAAATATTCCTGGCAAGGATGAGTCCTTTTGGTTGAAAAACTGGCTGATTATCTTGCAACGAGTTGAATTTAAGCCGGACATTTCTAGCAAGTTGTATAGTCAGATTTTCAACAGACTCAATACAATTTCGTAAAAATCATGTGGCTTCCGGGGTTGAGCAAAAATTCAAACAAGGATATTATTTAGGGCAGCATATAATTTCGGAAAGGCCACTAACCATCCTGGAACTGAAGAATTCTGTGATGGTTTTTGATTAAGCGATAATTGTATAACAGGACGTTTGCAATAGAACATCCTTCGAATAGAAAAATATTTGATATCAATAGAATGGACCTCAAATAATTATTTGCAAAAATACAAATGTGTGATTGATTAAATTGATCATGGCATTACAAAGCAGGAAACTGAAAGTTATTTAACGATAGTGAAGGACTCATTTTGTTTTGTTTTTCGATGCAGTCAATTTATTTATGAGCAACGCAAATTAGTGAATGATAAAACTAGCTTCGCAAAGCATGGGTTTCCTTTGAGAAAAACTAACTGATATAAAATCAAATAAATGGGCATTAATTCTGCTGACTAAACATGTAAATGCATACGATTAATAAACAATGAAAGTTTATTATTTTTCGCGTGATTCGAGATAGTTATATTTGAATAAAATGAAGATCATCTCTTTCAAAATATTTTACGTTAGATAAATAATAATAATCACTCGAATTTGCGAATCTAAGTTGAAAAGTTGAAAAGAAAACACTTCAAGTAGGATTTTGGAGGAATTCCCCAAATGCGAAAGTATTCGATGGTTTCTAAAAATACCTTAACTGAATTCATAGGTAAAGCACAAAATTGAAAATAAATACAAGTTGTCTTTAAAAACACAAGATCTTTTGGCTTTATGTTATCAAATTTTTGATTTCGTTTTTGTTAATTTTATTTTGTATGTTATAACCTTTTTTCGATAATATTTGTCGTCTTATCCATTCAGGAAAATTCTACTTATTACTTTTTGCTATCTATTCTACTTTTTACTTTTTACTATCAGAATAAATGTGACAAAGCAATTTGGTTTGAGCTCCCAAAAATTACTGATATGTTTAAAATTTGGTAGCAATACAAGTGTTTTAAAAATTGGTTTAAAGGTGACGTTAACTACTTCAAATATAGATTCATTGAGGTAATAGTTTATTTGCCGCAGTGCTGAAATAATTGCTGTTGGAAGTCATTCGTTAGGCACTCATACTTTTTTCGAACTATTTCAGATGAATCTATGCTACTAAGAAGCTGTTTCAAGAACATATAATTTTTAGAACCAAATCCTCGTGTCGTTGTTAAACATAATATTGTTCCCACATCGTGATAACATTTTAAAATTTTTGAAACTTTCATAGCAAAAGCATATATTTTCAAACAATAAAAAAATTGTTTGAATGGTTTTAAGATTTTACTGGAATTCAATTTTGAAATGAACTTGTTTAAGTTTTTCGTGTTAAAGTGATGCAAAGAACAATTTTTTCAAAGATAAAGCAAAATAAAATCATGATATCATGAACACATCTTTAAAAAAAGTGTAGCACTTGTATTTAAGTTTTTACCAAAAAGGGTTTTCTTTTGCCTATTTTATTTTTCAAATTTGCGATCAGATTACTCTATCCTGATGCCATGAAAACTTGTAAGTAAGATCAAAGATTAGAATCGCCTAAGTATTAACAAGATTAACCATGGTTTGCCAAACTTCTTCCAGGTTTGCTGAGCTTCTCCAACGTTTGCTGAACATCTCCAATGTAAGCAAAGCTTACCTTAAGTTCCAAAAGTACTAAAAGATTTCCCAACCTTTGATAAGATTTGCCAAGGATGAAAAACTACGCGATTGACCAACAAACTTCAACAATGTTTGGTAAACTTTGTAAATGTTTGACGAGCTTCGAAATGGTTCGTGAAATATTTTTAACTTCACAGTATATGGCAAGTGCTTGTAATCACCTCGAAAATCGAAATTGAAATTTTCGACTCGTATATTTAAATAGTTTTTAAAAAAAGAGATGTATGTGTGTGTACGTACGTACGTACGACCGCGGACAGATTTTTCTACGAGCATAACTCACGTAAACAAAGCTGTATCGATTTCGTTAAGGCGTCAATCGAAGCGTCTCGCTATCTTAAGAGCTGATTAGTTTTTATGACACTTCGGTCGGGGGTTGTTGTTTTCACCCTTCGAAGGTCATTTCTGTTGTGCGCTATATCTCGCGAACCAAACATAGGATTTGCTTGATCAAAGTATCAACCGACGCGTATTAATATTTTTGTGATTCTGTCAAATTTTTAAAAAAAATTTTTTAACGTTTTTTAATTTACAAAAAATGCAAAAGATTTTTTTTCAAAAACAAAAAATAACAAGCCGCGAGGTGCGACCCTTGAGGTCCACACGGTCAACTTCCCAGTAATATCTACATAAACATCAACAACATTAAACACAATAATTATTTTGAAAATAATACTACTTTAAGTAATAACAATGAGAGGTATTCATAGCAGAAACAGGAATGAGTTAATATGAATCATATCGTCTACGGAAGGGTCCCTTGATTACGTAAGGTTTTTGGTTGATAAGGACAGATTGAATATTCACGCGGATCAATCGGTGGGGGCCCTTTTGGTGTTGATAAATTTTGTTGGTTTTCAAAATTTAAGCCATTTTTTTTAATTAAAAGACTATAAAAACTATTAAAAATCTGCTCAAATTATGCAAATATCTTAAAACTTTGATTGAATTTACAACAATTTTTTAGAATAAAAGATATAAAGTAATAGCACTCGTATGAACCCTCTTTACATGGTAACTTTGAATGATTTTTTATTTTTTATTTAGTTGTTTCATAATCATGGAAATTTTTTTTGCTGGTTTCTCTTCAAAAATTGATAAGATTGTATAAATTTTATAAACTGGTATCACTGTGCTGTGCAAATCAAGTTAAAAAAATATTTTTTATGAAAAAACCATAATTTTTCGCATTTTCTTTTATTAAATTCAAAAAACGGCTGAAACGAATTTTAATCATGTTAAAAACTTCACAAAGATATTAATACACGTCAATTGACACCATAATGATGCAAATATTATATCTAGTTCGTGAGGTATAGCGAATGATAAAAATAACCTTGAAAATCATGATGACTTCTAATGATTTTTTATATTTTATTTAATTTTTTACGTAATCATGAGAAAAAGTTTTGATTGTGTTTCTACAAACATTGTTTGAAGTATATAAATTTTGGAAACATTGATTACGATATTTCGCTAATCAGATTAAAAATTTATTTTTTATGAAAAAAAACCTTATATTTTGCACTTTTTTTTCTTAAATTAAAAAACAGCCCTAACGATTTTTTCCAAAATTTGATAGATTTACACAAATATTAATGCACGTTCATTGACAGCTAAATTATGCAAATCATATGTTTGGTTCGCGAGATATAATGCAATACACAAATGATCTTGAAGATCACGATGACTATTAATGATTTTTTATTTTTTATTTGATTTTTTTCGTAATCACGAGTAAAAAATTTTGGTGATTTTTTTACAACAATTGTTTGAAGTATATAAATTATATAAAGATTTATTACTGTGTGTTGAAAATCAAGTTAAAAATTTGATGTTTTTGAAAAAAACCCAATTTTTTGCACTTTTTTTTCAAAAAATTAAAAAAACACTCGAACGATTTTTTTAAAAATTTCACAGAATCATTTAAATGTTAATATGCGTCGATTGACACCTTATTAATAAAAATCGCATGTTTGGTTCGTTAGATATAGCGCATAACATGGTTGACCTTCAAGGGGTGAAAACAGCAAACCCCCCCGACCGACGTGTCACAAAAACTAATCAGCTCTTAAAATTGCAAAGACGCTTCGATTGACACCTTAACAAAGTCGATACGACTTTGTTTACGTGAGTTATGCTCGTAGAAAAACTGCCCGCGAACGCACATACTTACGTACGTAAGTACGTACGTACGTACATACACACACACACATACATACTTCTTTCTAAAAACACTTTATATATACTCTATAGACCTCAAAACGTAAAGAAAAGTTGAAAATTTCAATTTCGATTTTCGAGGCGATTACAAGAACTTCCCATATACTGGGAAGTTAACAAGCCGTGAGGTGCGACCCTTGAGGTCCACACGGACAACTTCCCAGTAATATTTACAGAAATATTAAAAATATTAAACACAATAATAATTATGGAAATAATACTAATTTTAATAATGAAAATATACATCTCATAAAAGTTATTGGAATGACTTAATATTAATCGTAAAAGTAAGTAAAATATATGTATTACAAATGATGAAGGAAGTAACTGAAAGTTTACAAGTAGTAAGTAACTACAATTTTTTATTTGATGAAAGCTTTTCAAAGCATATGATCTCAAAAAGTGTTGACTACAAAACATTTTACCATTCAAAACGTTGATTGTCACAATTGCAAATTTGATTTGATTTGTATTGGTTTTCAAAATTAAGGCAGTTTTTTTTATTAAAGTTGAAACACGGTTCTGTGAAGACTATTAAGAATCTCCACAAATTATGCAACTAATAATAAACTTTGATTGACTTTACAACAATGTCTTTAGAATAAGAGATTTAAGGTATAAAAATTCATATGAACCCTTTTTCCATGGTGACTTTAAAGTATTTTTTTATTTTTAATTCAATTTGTTTTGAAATCATGAGAAAATATTTTGCTAGTCTCTACAGAAATTGATAAAAGTTTACAAATATTATAAACATTTATTATTACAATGTTAATTTTATTAACTATTAATTAATTTTTTTATGAAAAAACAATTATTTTCAATATTTTTGAATTAAATTAAAAAAATGGGACCAAAGATTTTTTTTAAAATTAAAGAACATCATTAAGATGTTAATACGCGTCGATTGACTTCTTAATGATGCAGAGATTATCTTTGGTGCTCGAGATATAATGAATGACATAAATGACCATGAAGGTCATGATGACTTTCAATGATTTTTTATTATTAATTTAATTTTTTTGTAATCATGAAAAAAAAGTTGGGGTTTTTTTTACAACAAGTGTTTGGAGTATAAAATTTTTATAAATATTGATTACTGCGACTTGAAAATAAAGTTAAAAATTTGATGTTTTTGAAAAAACTCCAATTTTTTGCACTTTTTATAAAAAAATTAAAAACTGGTCCAACGATTTTTTAAAAATTTGTCAGAGTCATGTAAATGTTAATACGCGTTGATTGACATATTGATAAAGCAAATCGTACGTTGGGTTCGCGAGATATAACGCATGACAGAAATGACCTTCAAACGGGCAAAACAGCAAACATCCCTGAGCGAAGTTTCCCAAAAACTAATCAGCTCTTAAAATTGCAAAGACGCTTCGATTGACACCTTAACAAAGTTGATACGACTTTGTTTACGTGAGTTATGCTTGAAGAAAAAAGTGTCTACGAACGTACAGACGTACGTGCGTACGTACGTACGTACACACACACACACACACATACGTCTCCCTTTCTAAAAACACTTTATATATACTCTATAGACCTCAAAACGTAAAGAAAAATTGAAAATTTCAATTTCGATTTTCGAGTCGATTACAAGAACTTCCCATATACTGGGAAGTTAATAAAAAATAAAAAATCATTACAAGTCATCATGCCCTTCAAGGTCACATCAACCATTCATTATATTTCCTGAACCAAATATAATATTTGCATCATTGAGGTGTCAATTGATGCGTATTAAATTTTTATGTGATGTGATTATATTTTAAAAAATGTGGTCTAAGTGCGATCCTTGAAGCCCACACGACTAAATTCCCAGTGGGGTGAATAAAAAGGCTATAACTTGTTTTTATTAATAATTAATATTAATAATAATTATTATACTACATTATTATAATTACTTTCATCATTTATATTTTTATCTAGCCATATAAGCTTTGGCAGAGGAAGACGCCTCCTCCATCTGGTCATCCTCTACTAAAGCCTCAACGTTCTCCTCCTCCTTCTCCTTCTGGTTCTCCAGCTCGTCCACCATCTCGGCTCCTAAATCCACAACCATTATCGAGGGTATTTAATTGTTATTAATAATAATCATTCGTTATTAAGAATTATTGATCGTTCCTGAATAATTATAGTTCATTTTATATTTACAATATCAAATTACAACTAATAATATTTGATTGTCATTAACAATATTAAATTATTTATAACAATATCTAATTATTAAGTGCATTAGTGTCACTACTCCCATTTTCCCAAACCTGTCAAAAGTTTGGAATTCTATAAATTAATCTTGATTTTTTTAAATAACGTTATTTACAACTTTGATCAAAATTTTGCTAAAACGTACAATAATATTAATAATATTACTATGAAGGTATTTGGGATCTGCAGTCCCCTCGCGATCTGCAATCCCCACGTCATTGCGATCTTTGGTTTTTGAGATAATCGAGACGAAAAATAATTCCGAACGCCCATACATAAAAACACACACACAGTCATCTCTCTAAAAACGATGGATTTGGATTCTAGACACCTTAAAAGTTGGAGATATGTCAAAATTTGGGATTCGCAAAATCAATCCCATTGCAATAAATTCCCATAGGAAACTGGGAAAATAATAATCTAGAAAAATAATTATTAATTATTGTGATATTCGGCGACATAAGTATGAATGCAAAGTTTTAAATGCTTATTTTTTATGGTGAAGATTAAATGTGTGGTTGTTTATGCGAATTGAAAGAACAAAGTTTTCTTTTTACTCTTGGTTTTGAAGAAAAATTTTAATTTTTAGAGACAGAAAGTGCTTCGCAGCAAATTTACTTTATATTTAACGATAAAACGCAAGAACTTACCTTGAAGTAAAGTTTCTATCTCTTAATTTCCCGTATAAACAAAAGTGGTGGCTTTTACGCCTTTATGATGTCACTTTCTATTTGGGCTTAAACGATAAAGTTCAATGACAAGAAACCTTAAGGGGTTATACCTATGTGAATTTATTTTTTTTTCAATTTTTTTTATTGGCTAAAAGTATGCTAAAACATCCCTTGAATTGAAATCAAAAAGGTCCAAATACTAATGTACTTCAGAAAATTTTTGAGAATAAATTTTCTGAAGCAACTCCAATGCTCGAAACACGTAAAATTTGCTTGCTTTATGCTATATAGTAATTAATATACACTGTATAGGGCACGTTTCTTTGTAAACGACGCTAGGAGAGCTTCTGTTTACTCGATCGACTGCATTTGAGGTTAAAGTACTATGTTTTGATTGATATTTTTACTGTTGTTTTGTATAAAAAAGTGTTAGAAATGAGTAGTAAACTGTACAGTGGCCGTAAAGGCAGTAAAGCAAGTAGTTCATCGCAGAAGCGCTGCAAGATCAGCAACAGGCGTTCGCCTAATCGCCATTCATTTGAGACTCATGAGGATTGACTGCAGGACCTAATTTTTATAATTTCTGCTTAGAAACAGACGCCGAGCGAATAAAGGCTGCTGAGCGCTCAATTTCCGACGTTGTAAAAGAGGCGAGACGCGGCCTTTTAGCATCAACAAAGGACAAGGAGGAGAAATCCACGGTCTTGGAAGGCTAACTGTATGGTGCTGCGATAGCAGAGTAAAGGTTAAAAAATTTGTATATAGTAAAATTTTGAAAATTCACAACTTTATAAGGTTTTGAAACTTCAAACGCGTTTATCTCGAAAGTGTATTTTTGAAATTTGCCGGAAACGAAACTCTTTCAGTTTTCATCCGAATGACTTGCTGTTATAACTGTAGCTTCTTGATATGATTATCTAGTGAAGTACACACGATTTTAACGATTGGTTTTGTTTAAAAAAAGTTATAAACAATTGAAGTCATTTTTTTGGGTCGAAAATGCAATTTTCTTGTTAAATGGTCACCATTTTACCAAAAATCGATATTAAACTATTATCGTGTGTACTTCACTAGCAAAACTATGGAGCTTATGAAAAAAAAATTTATTGTTCCAGATGCAGATGGGGCTGAGAAACTTGTCCGGCCGCGTCTTTTGTAAATACTAGTGACTTTGACGTGCACTTCAGCCGCCATTTTGTATTAAATTTAAAATAAAAGAATTATTTTGCACTCCCGAAAAGTTGCCCTTTATATTCATATATTATTTATAAAAGCTTTTTTTCAAAATCCCTGAAAAAAATCTTGAAAAAAGGCTTGTTTTTTTAGCCTTCACATAGGTA
This sequence comes from Oxycera nigricornis, assembly GCA_963942545.1. Taxonomy (NCBI): domain Eukaryota; kingdom Metazoa; phylum Arthropoda; class Insecta; order Diptera; family Stratiomyidae; genus Oxycera; species Oxycera nigricornis. The sequence continues at coordinate 35,648,348 of OZ012662.1, read as the reverse complement.
TAACCCCTTAAAACGATTCTAAAGACCATATTTTGATTTTCAAATATTTATGCTAATTGTGATTGTCCAATCATGGATCTTCTTTAAAGTTGCATCTATTTTATTCCATCTTTCTAGATTTATGCGAAAACATCCTAGAAATAATGTATCTTGGATTCCAAGTCTCGCTGAATCGCACAAAGTATTTGACAAAATTGCCAAAATTATTTCTTTTATACGCATTTTTAAGTAACAAAGTTCACTTGCGGGTTTTCTTATTATAATATAATTGTTTACTTCTAGTTCTTAAGATCAAAATAACCTTCTTGGAGATTTTTTCTTGTGCATTAAAAAAAGTTCAGTTGATTTGTAAAGTTAAACTAATGAATTGTATGCCTGTACTAAATTTTGAAGTGACTGGTGATGGGATGGGATGGGATGTCAGATCACATGTGCATAATATGTTAGCTTCATATGGTGCGCACAACGAGCTCATAACAATAAACATGCTAATCATAGAGAATTTTGCTCATTTGATTACAAATTGTCTGCAGGCTACTCACAAACATATGCAATCTAACTTACCATTGCAAATGTTTCTACGAGCTAGCAATAAGCATTGTATTAAATTAATTATCCTTGCAACTTATTTCCGTTGCTTAATGACATGATGTTCACGTTCTGGTTAGCTTACTCAAAATCTACAGTATGCTACCACCAAATATTGGCAGAATATGGTTAAGTACCAATAAATTGATGGCCTGGATATTGTGCAGAGGATTCGTGAACCAGCCTGGTTCACGAATCCTCTACACATTATCCAGGAACATTATGAAGCGCGGAAAAGTGTGGAGCTGCGGTCGGAATACGAGTTTATGTCTATTGAACTTCCAGTGCACGATTATTTAACAGCGCTTCTATTATACATTCAAGTGAAATTGCGGAATCGTTTTCGCAGAAAATCGAAAATAATTTGCATAATTTTGCATCCAGCTCAAATTTGAACTAAAATCCTACTGTCTTTACTTTCAACGAATATCATCAATATTTGCTGATATTAACGGTCAGCGTCAATGTTAGTCTTTTATATATATATGCTGATAGACACTGCATCGAGGTTACTAAATTATTGATTTGAAAGTGATTTGGAAATCAGGACTTTATGTGTTGAAGGTGATTTTTATATTTGTTTGTTTTAAATGGACTTACAACGGATTACGTAAAAAGATCAAGAAATGTTTTTCTTGTATGATTCCAATAAAAAAGGTTTTGTTTTTTAAATGGAAATTTTCTGCAAATTTCATAAAGTCACATAAACTCAAAAATAAAATTGAAATCAGTCATTTACCAGTCCACCACATTTAGATGCATTTGGGTCATAAACTGCATGATTTATATAATATTTTCTTTCTCTGAGGAATAAATTTTTCACTGATGTAAAAATGAATAAGCAAAAACGATTCTTATCCAAAGTACGTTAAACAGATTACCTAAGAAAACTAAAATTGCGTTCCGATGTTAATTTATTTAACAGTCTTAACACTATTATTTTTAACAACATAAACATGAGACAAATCATTTTATTAAATATATTCTTCAAGTGAAAATTCTTTTAATTAAATATAAATTTTTGTAGTGTACTCTTTAACTGAATTAGAAAAAAAAATTATCTGAAAAGTGGCCTCATGTAAAATTGAATGGTGAATTCGAAGTTATTGATTTGATGCCTATGAGTTTTCCAGACAATGTGACTGTTAGAAAAACCATCTGTTTCTATTAAGAGGCATTTTTATTAATCAGTCAAGATATATTTGGATTGCATTGCTCGCAACTCATTTTTTCATTGCCCTTAAAAAAGGCTTGTACGTCGAAATGATTGCTTTACTGTTTCGGGTGCAATTATTCGATACGGAATTGTTTGAATTTCAGAACATTCATAATTTATAATGCGTAGACCTTAGGTTAGATAAGAATGTATAATTCATGACGCACAACTTTAAAGCTAAGCTTGGTTTGCTTACACATAGTGGTAAAGGACAAAATGTTACCTGGCAAGTGGAACACTCACAACTGCATCCATTCGTCACTGTAAAATCATTGGACTTACCAGTGATACGGTCGTTTAAGTCAAAGATTCTTCATAATGGTTGTTATAGATTATTAATTCTTCATCTTGAGCTACATTTTTCTCCATGTTTAACTAATTTAACTCCTAGATTAATATGAGATGTTGAACTTTAAGTACCATAAACCTCAAGTAAAAGTAGGTACTGTCTTTTTGTGTCCCTGCTTCTTAATTTTTCGTTGCTTCCAAATGACTGACCAATTATTATTACTATGAAAAACTTTTTGGTAGAATTTACATTTTTATTAATTTCGCCAACCAAAAACAAGCTGCCCTATTGAGTTTTCGTTGTTGCGAGTAGTACCAATTGCTATTGGTAGTTAAACTTATTGTTAAAGAAGTAACGTTTGATTTTCGAGAATAAATGAATTGAAACTCAGTTAGCTATGCCTGCCGTATGAAAATCAGATGAATCACAATTGTAACGTCATTAACCCACTCGTAGACATAGCAAATATTTAAAAAGAAAAATTGTTGCATTTGCATCAGAGTTTTCATTCAGCACATCCAAATGTGTAATAAGGGCTCACCTATTGCCAATTGCTTGGAAAACCGTAAACATCTACAGAGATCTATTTAAACTTTTCCGTTGTATGAACTTTCCAGTATATGGGAAACACAGCCATTTTAAAAAAAAACACTTCTTAGATTTTCTAAATAACACATATACATGCTCTATTATTCCAATAGCAAGTCACGTAATATACTCGTACTATACTATTAAGTGGTCATTCCATCTTGTTGAAAAACCTTCTCTCCTGAATTTTTGAAACCTTCCTCAAGATACATAAATCTGTTTGTGTATTAAAGATGGTTAAGTTAACTCCTAAGTGGATAAATATATGGAAGAATCCATAAAGGTCACCCAGATTGGGTTAATTTGAATAAGTTGTTTTTTGTCTACGACTTGTGTGTGTTAATAATTTAATGACTGGAATCGTTTTTTACATGTTTGGTAGACTAAACCACGGCAGTTTATGAATAGGTAAACTTGATAACATTTGTTTCAATTTATCAATATGTGATGGATAACAAACACTTCTGACGAGACAAAAAATATAGCTTAAAAAATGTTTAAACTGTTTTCATCATGAAATCAAATGATAAAAATCTTTTGTATAAATCCAATTTATCTGTTAAACTATTTGAAATTAAATTCCGCTCAAGTGTCTTCTTGGAAAGGCTCTATACATCCTACTGTAATGGTATTCTTGGCAACCAGCTATTTGAATAACATTTTTACACTGTTTGAAGGTAAATTTTAAATATCAAAAGCAATTTTTTTTCTCCTGTTGTTGTCTTTTGAATAAAAAAAAATGCACAAAATCTGTTTTTTTTTAAAAACCTGAAAGATGATTTGCACATCTCAGTAATCAATGTTTAAAAACTTTATATACTCTCAACAGTTTTTGCCGAAAAACAATTAAAACTTTTTCATGTTAACAAAACATTTATTTAAAAAAAACTTAAAAGTCACCATGTAAAAAGGTTTAATACGAATGATATTACCTGATCTTTCTTATTCTGAACACAGTGTTGCTATGCCAATCAAAATTTATTAATATGTGCATTTTTTGAACAGATTTTCAATAATTTTCAATGTGCCTTGTTTATTTAAAAAAAATGCTAAAAATTTCGAAACGAAAATTTTCAGTCTAATTTACAATCAACGCTTATAATGGTGAAATGCTTTATATTCAATACTTGATCATATGCTTTGAATGGTTTTCATTAAATAAAAAAATTTAGATTGTGTATTGTATTTCAAGTAGTTCCTCCCTCATCATTTGTTTTTGTTTTTTACATGCATAATATGATTACTGAATACATATTCAATGTTTTTCAAGATCAACTGAAAATAAGAAGTAAATATTAATCTCACTGCTGTAAAATCGTGAAAAAATACAAAATCAGTGATTATGCCGCAGTCATGGAAAATTTGAATGAAACTATTCAAAATGACCATCACGCGACAAAATCTCATCAGTTGGTGTGAGGTGCCATCCATATATTACGTAATGCAATTTTTAGAGTATTTTAACTCCCCTCCCCTCCCATGTAACAATTTCAAAGATCCTCACCCCCTTAATTCATTGTACCCCCGCAGATTTTTAAATATTGTAATCAGATACTATAAGCAACGCATCTAAATTTTGCTTATCGCGCCTTGCGTCTGCTGACACCTCGTGGCGCGGCAAATAACTTTAAAATTTGACTTTATGATGTATTATATATATTATGAAAAATTATTTTAACTAATTTTAAATTTGGTTACGTTATAGTTTGCAAGACCACCTCCTACTCTTTTATGTAATGCTTACTGACATTTGCAAACACTTCCCTTCCTCCTTGGAGTGTTACGTAATATATAATTACAAAATCTGTATTAATTTTTGAAAATAACACATAACGTAGAAAATGCTTTGTAGCCTGCCACTCCGATTAATCCGCGTGAATCTTCAATCAAACCAAACCACCCACTAAAATCATTACTTAATCAATGGACCCTGCTTTAGATGAAACGATTAATATTAACTCATTCCAATTACTCTTATGGGTACCTATCATTATTATTATTCAAAGTAGCATTCTTTTTATTATTATTTATTTGATTAATATTTCTAATATCTATGTAAATATTACTGGCAAGTTGACCGTGTGAGCCTCAAGGGATGCATCATGGAGCTTGTTCCGAAAGTCATTGTATCCAAATGAAACTTTCTGCTTGGATTCCCATCTCTTAGGTCTTCCTTCAACTCATCCACGAAGACCATTTGGAAGCAAGGAGATATACGATGCAATAAAAGTACTAATTTTACCGATGTTCCATGATAAATTTATTGCAAAATCACTTTCGAAATAATATTACCATCCACGATGCCTTTATAAAAAATTCAGTTTCCGCATGTCCTAATTACTTGTCTTTAAAATGTTAAAAGCATTCTATAAAAGCAGTTCGGTTCACGCGGAAAGGTAGCGATGAAACTGTTTAAATTTGAATAGATGGTTTATATCTTCCAGCACGATTAGCTTTTTCAGGAAAGGCACTTGGCGGACACTCACTCATTCCAGAGAAGTTTAATTAAATAAAATAGTGTCTTTCAGCAAAATCTTATATACGAGGCTTGCAACAAGCTTTCAAAAACTCTTCATTGTAAAGTTATAGTAAATTGCAACTTTTCCGAGGAACATGAATAACAACTAAAATTTTGAGCTCTGCTTTAAGCAATAAAGGAAAATTTTTACATGGGAAGTAACTTTAGTGTAAAAGAGTGTTTGATCAACATACTTAGTGGTTACTATTAATGACATCAATAATTTTTTGAAGATTTTTTGTAAACCTGTTTTCTATAAGAAAAAAACAGTACGCCTTTAAACAAGATTTCTATATTTAATTAACAAATATATATTTCGTTCATTAATTGATGCTCTTCAACTGAAATAAGAAATAGATAACTTCGTTTTTGAATTTTAAGTTTACTGGAAGATGATTCAATTTTAGATTAACATTCAAATCATTCAAATTTTTAGGTCAATGATTGAAAACTAATACTAAATGATCTCTAAAAAACTATTTGTTTTTGAAGAATATCGAACATCATAGAAAAAAGGTGTAAACCTAAGTTTCCGAAAAAAGAATGTATCAAACTAAGTATTTTATTCATATTGATATTATTTTACTTGCACATAAAGAATCTTGAGAAAAATAACTTGTATTGTTGCAAATATAAAAATATTACAATAATCAGTTGATTTTCATTGTTTGATCCGTGGATGTTTGGAAGATAAAATAAACTTGAATAATATCATATAATTTTATTAGTTATTTTTCCAATGGTTGAAAGAATAATTTCTTCAATTAATTGAAAACCAGCCAGACAAAGATGTTGTGGTTATTCTCCACAACTTTTCCTGTTGCTTGTGAACACTGCGAAAATGAGCCTTGTAAATTGAACTTTGAACGTGATAGTTTTTAATTTTACATACTAAGATAACTGATGGTATTTTTCAAAAGTTTAATTAAAGATTTGGAGCTACGAATATTCGGTGTTTTGTATTCGTGATTTCAAAATTTATAAGGCTTATGTTTCACTTTCAAATTGAAAACGAACATCATTTTGAACTTTAAAGGTTACTTTACTTTTTACTATAACATCGCCGCATTTCCTGACGCTTTCTATTTCATCACCTTAAAAATAAAATACTATTTCATCTGCAAACAAAATGTTAAGAATGTACTATTAACCATTGCAAAAGTGAATTCTTGCAGACGTGTTTTATTGAACTTCACAAAAGTGGCGAAAATTGAAAGACGTATTCCAAAAACACGATGTTTTTATCTTTTCAGCACACACCTGCCATTTCTCAAAAATCCAGTAAAATAAAATTGGAAACTTTCATATTATATATAAACACATTTGTAAAGCAAACACGTATTTTTAATGCGTCTTCTGCCATATTGTTTGTTTGTTTTTCTTTTGTTCGCTTTGGGTTGAAACGTCCTCCAAATACTGTGACCCAGGTGAAAGTATTTTCAAGGCAATCGCTTAAGGGCGACTAACGTATCGAGTGAACCGGATATTGCGGTCACTCTCTGATTGACTTCAGCTGTAGATGAACTTTGAACGAAGAATTTCCGGGTGAAATTTTAAAATTAAACAAAAATTTAAGAATGGTTTAAAGATACTTTCCAGAATTGAATATCCTTTCTCAAGAAAATATATATACTTATTGGAATTGTAGAAAAAGTCTTTGCTTGGTTTTTAGGTTGAGTGAAATATTATGAAGGTCAAGAACAAACTTAGAAAGAATTTAAGTGACATCAGACCTTACTTTAAGATTTGGATTGGGTCACCTTGAGTAATAGAAGTCTACTTGGTGATCGGTTGTAGTAGGTCAAGGTAACTAATTTGCTGCGATAGCCGGTGTAGAAGTTATAATTAATTTAACATGTAACAAATCATATACCTGTCAGAAACACAGTAATTTGTTCAAAAATACATTTGAATGAAATGTGCCAGAGATATATTTCAAAATGGTTTTCAAAGCCGTTGAAAATATTCTGAATTCATTGCATAAAATTTTCAACATGGTTCTGAATTCTATTGTTTAAAATTAACCGGGAAAAAACTCTTTGAGGAGTGAAAATAATTCTTGACGAAGTTATGTTTGTATGAATCATCCAAAAATCTATCTATCTAAGTGGAGTGGTTTTTATATTATTCTTGGTTTTTTTTCGATAACGAAACATACAAATAGCCTTCGCTGTCTTCAACAAAAGAATTTTGTGAATTAAAGCCGAAAATTGGAGAAGAGCAGAAATTGTGAATGGCAAAAGATGTTCAAAGCTTTAATATCTAAGTCGAAGAACATATTAATATTCCATTACATTTTAATTGTACATAAATCAAGCATCATTTATAAGTTACATTGTTTACCATGTAATAGATTCAGTATATTTATATACACAAAAACAAATGATTTTATTCACACAAAAAGAAAGTTTACAGTTGTAACAACGATTGCTTAGTTATTCTGACGACAGTTGATGTTAAACGTTTTGTAAGTAGTAAATGTACATGTGTTTTCTTGATTATCTAATAGAAATGCAATTGACTAATTGAATTTGTTAGGAAAGATTTCAGAAAAGTCTAATCAATCAATTTCTTGAATTCAGGCAATAAGATAATTGCCGATTTTGTGAAATTACCAGTTGAGAATTATTATCAGTATCCACCACATCACCACAGTAAAGACGTTTTCGAAGAAATCGATTAAATCGTTGAATAGGTATTGGCCGCTTCAAATCTTTATAGTTATTATTAACTGCGGTATGTGAATCATTTTAAATTAGTTTAAAAAGTCATTATAATCAATTGATTAATAATACAAGCACTCACGCATTACTTTTTCAATACATTTATAATATTTATTGCTGTTAAAACATAATGGCTTTGCTACTGCAACTGAAATCAGTGCTCATACATTTATTTTAAATACTGGGTACTCTAAAAGTAAAAAAAAAACTATATCTGTGTAAGGACTGTATCGGAAAAAATGACCTTTAGTTTTTCCTGCAAAGCTTCTGTTTGAGATAAGTTTAAGTATGTATACGGTATGCAGCATAAGCTATATAATGTGACAAAAAGAACGTTTAATCCATTCGTATCGTAAGATCACTCTTGAAAAAAGGTCATCAAATCAAGAAAAAGTGCGTAGTTTAATTTTGTGCAAATACCTGAAAAAACCCTTTGTAAATATTCGGTACTAGCAAAGGAGACCAATTCGTCGATTTCAACAGTGAAACGAACGATTATGAAGTACAAAAAGGGCCTACCTGTTGCTAGAAAGTCTGTATCTGGTAAAAAAGGTCCATTCGATAATAATTTGCGCCGAAAAGTAAAGAGGAAATTTTTGCAGAGTCCTAAAACATCCATTCGAGATATGGCACAAAAAGTGTAAACATCGAACGCAATGATTCAGAAGATTAAAAGGCATTATAATTTTAGATCATAAAAAGGCCAAAAAGTACCCGATCGATCCGAGGAAAAGGAGAAAGAAGCGAAAAATCGGGCTCGAAAGCTATACAAGAATTACCTGATCGAATTCGATTGTGTTGTGTTGGATGATGAAACATATGTGAAGGCCGATTTCGAACAGTTGCCAGGTCGGGACTTTTATACAGCAGGATCAAAGGGTGGTGTTAGCCCAAAACATAAAACCAAAAAGCACCAAATTTCTCAAGAGGTATATGATTTGGCAGGCAATATGTCGATGTGGTCTCAGATCAGAGGAATTTGTAGCGAAGGGTATCATTAACTCAGCAGTATACATCGAAGAGTGTTTAGAGAAGCAAATAAAACCATTAATCGAGAAACACGACGCATCTGTAGCATTCTGGCCAGATTTAGCGACAAGTCATTATGCTCGATGACAATGAAGTGGTATGCGGACAACAACATCTCCGTGGTACCGAAAGCAGCCAACCCTTCAAACTGTCCAGAACTTCGACCAATCGAAAGATATTGAGTTGAAATGAAGAAAACATGAAAGAAAACAAACAAAATTGCTAAAATCAAAAAGGATTTTCAAAATAAGTGGAGGAACGCATATAACGCGGTCGACAGCAACGTTGTAGGCAACCTAATACGTGGAGTTAACGGAAAAGTCCAAAAATAATTTTCTTTGAAACGAGAATTCATTGAATTTTAATGTAAATGTTAGTTAATTTAATAGATTAATAAAATAAAAAACTTGAGTTCGATGAAGCAGTTAATACCATTTTTAGAAACATAATTGTAAAGGTCAATTTTTTGCGATACACTCCTTATATTCTTTTATGTCTTTTATATAAACTACTCAACAAAAGCGTCTTTTTGGAAAAAAATTTTAATTTTCACATGAAATTTTGGCATGCTTGATAAATTTTATTTGCTATAGCTCAGTCAAATTATCAAAAATGATTTTTATGAATTCGTAACAAAAAATTGTTAAACGGATATGATTTCATAAATAGATACAAAATTAATATTTTTTCCTAAAATATAGATAGTGTCTAAAAACCTTTAAATTCATCCTTTATTCGACGAGTACTGAATTTCCAGAAAATATCAATTTACTTCACACACAATGAACTGGATCTCCAGGTGTATTTTTACAAATGACCGCTAAACTTTTTTTTAAGAAAAGTAAAAAACGAAATTCGACGACAAGAAATAAAATTTAATTTGCATGCTTCAATTGTAGGTTTGGAAGATATATCACACATCCTCGAAAGCAAACATATTAAAAACAAGCCGCGAGGTGCGACCCTTGAGGTCCACATGGTCAACTTCCCAGTAATATCTACATAAACATCAACAACATTAAACACAATAATAATTTTGAAAATAATACTACTTTAAGTAATAACATTGAGAGAAATTCATAGCAGTAACATGGATGAGTTAATATGAATCATATCGTCTACGGGAGGGTCCATTGATCACGTAAGGTTTTTGGTCGATGAGGACAAATTGAATATTCACGCGGATCAATCGGTGGGGGCCTTTTCGGTCTTGAAAAATTTTGTATATGCAGTCAAAAATAGGTTCAATTGCATGTAAAAAGTAAAATCTATTAGAATTAATGATGATGGTTATTGAAATCTTACGATTACCAAAGAAAGAATGAATTTTTTTAATTAAAAACTGTAGAAACACTGCAAATATTTTTAAACTTTGATTGAATTTACAACAATCTCTTTAGAATAAAAGATATAAAAAAATATCATTCGTATGAACCCTCTTTACATGGTAACTTTGAATGGTTTTTTATTTTTAATTTAGTTTTTTTATAATCATCGAAAAAAGTTTAATCAGTTTCTCTTCAAAAACTGATAAGAATGTCTAAATTTTATAAATATTCATTACTTTGTTGTCCAAATCAGTTAAAAAACATATATTTTTATGAAAAAACCCTAATTTTTCGTATTTTCTTCTATTAAATTAAAAAAAAAACCTGAATCGAATTTCTATAAATTTGAAAACATCGCAAAAATTTTAATACACGTCTATTGACACCTTAATGATGCAAATATTATAGCTGGTTCGTGAGATATAGTGAATGATAAAAATGACCTTGAAAATCATGATAACTTTTAATGATTTTTTTATTTTTAATTGATTTTCTTACGTAATCATGACAAAATGTTTTGATAATATTTTTACAAACATTGTTTGCGGTATATAAATTTTATAAACATTTATTACCATGTTTGGCGAATCATGTTAAAAATTTAGTGTTTATGAAAAAAAAAACAATTTTATTGCATTATTTTCTCTTAAAGTAAAAAACGGCTTCAACACTTTTTGTAAAAATTTTATGCGTTTGAATAATTGTTAATACGCGTCGATTGACACCTTATTAATGCAAATCGTATGTTTAGTTCGCGAGATATAAGGCATGACAGAAATGACCTTGAAAGAGGCAAAACAACAAACACCCCCGACTGAAGTGTCCCAAAAACTAATCAGCTCTTAAAATTGCAAAAACGCTTTGATTGACACCTTGACAGCGTCGATGGGACTTTGTTTACGTGAGTTATGCTCGTAGAAAAAAGTGTCCACGAACGTACAGACGTACGTACGTACGTACGTACACACACACACATACATCTACCTTTCTAAAAACACTTTATTTATGCTCTATAGACCTCAAAACGTAAAGAAATGTTGAAAATTTCAATTTCGATTTTCGAGGCGATTACAAGAACTTCCCATATACTGGGAAGTTAACAAAGCAATGATTCTTATTTCAGACTATACAACATGATTCATTTAGTTCATACTACTAAAACCAACCTTATTGAAAGAAAAATAATCTTTCAGTTTTACATTTGTGTTAAAAACGTCACTTATTATCACCATATAATTTGATGAACATTTCAATTTAAAAAAAGTTTGGCATATTTGCTTCTTTTTTTGGATTTTCATTTCAATACTTGGATTTCAACATTAATTGCAAGTTTTTTCACCCATTGTGAAGATGGAATTGAATCGCTTTCCTTTAGTTGAATCTCAACTGAAATATACAAAAATACAAATGTTTGGGCTCTAGAAATAAGGCACAAAAGGTTGTTGCGACACCTTTCCACTGATAAATAAAAATTTGCTTATTAAGTATTTTTTTCTATTCAAGCACGAATTTTGAGACAAAACAACTCCAAAAATCGGAACGAAAATTGGCTTGCAAATCATGTTAAATTATACCATTATACAATTTATGGACATGGTAAATGATGAAAAATTCTAACGTTATGAAAGAAGATGCAGTATCAAAAAACACAATCAAGAACATAGAATTACGGCAATGATCAGTCATTTTTCTCACATATCTTACTAGTAAAAATGAAAAATATTAAATAATAACGCTGTCATTAATATTTCATGTATTAGTAAATAAATATACAAACTATTTAGAGAGTAAGAAACAGAATCAAACCCAAAAATAGTTCCATTTGAAATTGATTCACTTCCAAACAAATATATCGAAATCAAACATGGTTTTCAAATTATCAAGAGCAACTTGGAAATTTTCCACATATGTTCAATATTAAGTAGTTCTTATGAAACAATAATTTTTTTCAACATCATCAACCCATTTAACAATAGACGGATTTTTGATAGTGCGGCTACATTCTCCATCAAAGTGTGACCCGTCACGGCCATTGCTGCCAACTATCCTGGTCCCACTAAAAGAGTTTTTCACTGCCAAATATTTCCATGTATTGTTATTTATCTCCATAAATAACATGTTAAGATTAATAAAAAAAATAGTGTTTCAAAATCAAATGCAATAATAGCGAAAAGCTATTTTGATGTTTTTGAGTTAATCGAAATTAATTATTGCATGCTTTCAGTCATTGGAAATCATATGTTTCCTTTTATAACTAGTAGAATATTAAGAATGCATAATGCTTCGAAGTTTCCAACCATCTCTCTGCGAGTTTTAACAATTGGACGAAACCAACATTTCTGATTACATTTTTCCGTGACAATTGATAGTGTATACTTATCCTGTTGAACTATTCAAAGCGTAGTGCATCAAAATGACTCAATTAGAACCTAGCGTGCTCCAAAAGGTGTAGCCATCAATCGGTATTTAATTGGCACATAGGATCATTTGGAATGTGAACAAGTAACATATGTTCCATACACAAATTGCATCTATTGCCTAGATTACTAAGTTACTTAAGCATGCAAACTAGAACTTAATGCTGTTTCGAAACTCTGCCTGAAAGCGAGATGCAATCAAAAATAGATTGATAGACCTCATCTACTTTTCATACATTGTCTGAACGTGTGGCAGTAAATTGGCCAGGACACCATCATCACCTTAAGGATCGTCTTTGAAACATTTTAACTAGCACAAAAGTATATGCCAAGACCTTACGAACCGTGGTGAACGACTTTAACTATTATTGCTGAAATCATATGTGTCTCATAAATGACTGCGAACATGATGTGAGAGGTTCTAAAGTATGTTGGTGCTATGGTGAATGAGGTCATCAACGGACAATTTATAGGAAACGTACGTAGCATTTACGCTAAGAACCATATTTCACGATGCAGACTAATGGAAGGATATGAGTTGTATTGCAGTGCAGTGCAGTTCTGGCCAACTCTTTTTGACCAATGTTAGTAGCTTACGGAGCATTATTTTGATATTCGATTTCAAAAGAATTTTGAATCCTTTAGTATTCAGATTGTTCACAAATTTTCATTCTACAAGTTGAATGTTATTTTGAGAATACCAGTGGAAGAAGCTTAAAAACTTGAATGAAAATATATATTTTTTTAGGAAAAGTTTGATTGGTATTTTAAGTCAAACAATCCGCTTGAGGTAAAAATTGCAACACACGTCAATTCATGCGAGAAAATTTAACAAAAATCAAAACAATGATCATCCAAAGACCAATCACTGGACGTATGTACATATATTTTTTGATACAGAACCAGCCGCGAGGTGCGTTACTTTCCGTCTAATCGCACAACTTCCCAGCTATATCTATTCAATTATCGAATACACAAATTATTATTTCTAATTGAAAGTATTAACGCCAACAATAACAATCTAAATATTAATAATGATAAGAACTAACAACACTGAGAGAAATGAGTTTTTATTTTTAACTTCCCAGTATATGGGAAGTTCTTGTAATCGCCTGAAAAATCGAAATTGAAATTTTCAACATTTCTTTATTATAGAGTATATATTAAGTAATTTTAGAAAGGGAGATGTATGTGTGTGTGAGTGTGTACGTAGGTACGTATGCATGTGCGTTCTTGGACACTTTTTTCTACGAGCATAACTCACGTAAACAAAATCGCATCGACTTCGTTAAGGTGTCAATCGAAGCGATTGCAACTTAAGAGCTGATTACTTTTTGGGAAACTTCGGTCCGGGGGGTTTTCTGTTTTGCCCGTTTGAAGGTCATTCCTGTCATGCGTTATATCTCGCGAACCCAACAAACGATTTGCATTGTTAAGGTGTCAATCGACGCGTATTAACATTTTTTGTGAATCTATTAAATTTTGACAAAAATGTTTGGAGCCGTTTTTAATTTAAGAAAAAAAAGTCCAAAAATTAGGTTTTTTATAAACATTAAATTTTTAACCTGATTTACGGAAGAGAGTCACCAATGTTTATGAAATTTATATACTTCAAGCAATGCTTGTAAAAACAAATAAAACTTTTTCTCATGTTCACAAAAAAAATAAAAAAAATAAAAATCATTAACAGTCATCGTGATCTTCAAGGTCATTTCTTTCATTCACTATATTTCATGAACCAGATATAATATTTTCATCCTTAAAACGTCAATCGACTTCTTTTAAATTTTTTTTGATTATTTTAACATTATAAAAATCGGTTTCAGCTTTTTTTAATTACACAGTAATAAATGTTTATAAAATTCTTACATTATTATCAGTTTTTGAAAAGAAACCGGCAAAACTTTTTTCCATGATTATGGAAAAAACTAAATTAAAAATAAAACAAGCCGTGAGGTGCGACCCTTGAGGTCCACACGTACAACTTCCCAGTAATATTTACATAAATATTAAAAATATTAAACACAATAATAATTATGGAAAAAGTACTACTTTTAATAATAAAAATGTACCTCTCATAAAAGTTATTAGAATGACTTTATATTAATCGTAACATCTACGCGAGCGTCAATTGATTACGTAAAGCTTTTCGTGGATTGGTTTGATTTAATATTCACGTGGATCAATCGGAGCGGGGACAGGTTACAAAGCCTTTTCTACGTTATTTGTTATTTTCATATCGATGCTTGAAAGACAAAACAGCGCAAGCAAAAATGAATGTAGGTTTTGTTATTACGATAACTGAAGAGATTTTGTCGCGTGATGACCATTTTGAATAGTTGCGGTCAAAACTGCTAGCACTTCGGCATAATCACTGAATTTGTATTTTATCACGATTTTACATCAATGAGATTAATAATTACTTTATACATTGCATTGGTAAATTTTGAATATGCAGTCAAAAAAAGGTTCAATTGCATGTAAAACGTAAAATATATGTATTACAAATGATGAAGGAAGTAACTGAAATTTTACGAATACTAAAGAACAAAACTCCTAAAAACTACAATTTTTAATTTGATGAAAGCTTTTCAAAGCATATGATCTCAAAAAGTGTTGACTTCAAAACATTTTACCATTGAAAACGTTGATTATCACAATTGCAAATTTGATTTGATTTGTATTGGTTTTCAAAATTTAAGCAGTTTTTTTTATTAAAGTTAAAACACGGTTCTGTGAAGGCTATTAAAAATCTCCGCAAATTATGCAAATAATAATAAACTTTGATTGACTTTACAACAATGTCTTTAGAATAAGAGATTTAAGGTATAAAAATTCGTATGCACACTTTTTACATGGTGACTTTGAATGATTTTTTTTTATTTTTAATTCAATTTGTTTTGAAATCATGAGAAAATATTTTGCTAGTCTCTACAGAAATTGATAAAAGTTTATAAATTTTATAAACATTTATTATCACGATGTTAAATTCATAAATTATTAGTTAATTTTTTTATGAAAAAAAACACTAATTTTCAATATTTCTTTTATTAAATTAAAAAAATGGCTCTAAAGATTTTTTCTTAAATTTAAAAACATCATTAAAATGTCAATACGCGTTGATTGATTTCTTAATGATGCAAAGATTACATTTGGTTCTCGAGATATAATGACTGACATAAATGACCATGAATGACATGATGACTTTTAATGATTTTTTATTTTTTAATTTAATTTTTTTTGTAATCATGAAAAAAAAATTTGGTGGTTTTTTACAACAACTGTTAGTAGTATATAAATTTTATAAAAATTGATTACTGCGACTTGAAAATAAAGTTAAAAATTTGATGTTTTTGAAAAAAACTCGAATTTTTTGCACCTTTTTCAAAAAAATTAAAAAACGGCACCAACTACTTTTTCAAAAATTTGATAGAATCACGAAAATGGTAATACGCGTCGATTGACATCTTGATGAAGCAAATGGTACGCTTGGCTCGCAAGATATAGCGCATGACAGGGTTGACCTTCAAGGAGTGAAAACAGCAAATCCCCCCAACCGAAGTGTCCCGAAAACTAAACAGCTCTTAAAATTGCAAAGACGCTTCGATGGACAACTTAACGAAGTCGATACAATTTTGTTTACGTGAGTTATGCTCGTAGAAAAAAGTGTCCACGAACGCACATACGTACGTACGTACGTACACACACACACACACACATACATCTCCCTTTCCAAAAACACTTTTTATATACTCTATAGACCTCAAAACGTAAAGAAATGTTGAAAATTTCAATTTCGATTTTCGAGGCGATTAAAAGAACTTCCCATATACTGGGAAGTTAAAAAGTCATTCAAAGTTACCATGTAAAGAAGGTGCATACGAATGTTATTACTTTATATCTTTTAGTCTAAATAAATTCTTGTAAATTCAATCAAAGCTTTCAAATATTTGCATAATTTGAGCAGATTTTTAATAGTTTTTACAGACTTTTATTTTAAAAAAACTGCTTGAATTTTGAAAACCTACAAAATTTCAATCAAATTTGCATTTGTGGTAATCAGCGCTTTGAATGGTAAAATGTTTTTTAACTTCCCAGTATATGGAAAGTTCTTGTAATCGCCTCGAAAATCGAAATGGAAATTTTCGACATATCTTTACGTTTTGAGGTCTTACGAGTATATTTTAAGTGTTTTTAGAAAGAAGTATGTATGTGTGTGTGTGTATGTACGTACGTACGTTTGCGGACAGTTTTTCTACGAGCATAACTCACGTAAACAAAGTCATATCGACTTCGTTAAGGTGTCAATCGAAGCGTCTTTGCAATCTTAAGAGCTGATTAGTTTTCGGGACACTTCGGTCGGGGGGTTCGCTGTTTTCACCCCTTGAAGGACAACCTTGTCATGCGCTATATCTCGCGAACCAAATGTACGATTTTTTTGAACAAGGTGTCAATCGACGCGTATTGACATTTTTGTGAATCTATCAACTTTTTAAGAAAATGGTTGAAGCAGTTTTTTAATTTTTTGAAAATAAGTGCAAAAAATTGGAGTTTTTTTCAAAAACATCAAAATTTTTAGTTTATTTTCAAGTCGCAGTAATCAATTTTTATAAAATTTATATACTCCAAACAGTTGTTATGAAAAAATCCACAAAATTTTTTTTCATGATTACAAAAAAAATTAAATTAAAAATAAAAAATCATTAAAAGTCATCATGTTCTTCATGGTCATTTATGTCAGTCATTATATCTCGAGAACAAAATATAATCTTTGCATCATTAAGAAGTCAATCAACGCGGATTAACATTTTAATGATGTTTTCAAATTTAAAAAAAAAAAATTTCAAGCCATTTTTTTAATTTCATAAAGATTTTTTGGAAAATTAGTGTTAGTTTTCCATAAAAAAATTAATTAATAATTAATAAAATTAACATCGTGATAATAAATGTTTATAAAATTTATAAACTTTTATCAATTTCTGTAGAGACTAGCAAAATATTTTCTCATGATTTCAAAACAAATTGAAAAAAAAAATTAAAAAAATCATTCAAAGTCACCATGTAAAATGGGTTCATACGAATTTGTATACCTTAAATCTCTTATTCTAAAGACATTGTTGTAAAGTCAATCAAAGTTTATTATTATTTGCATAATTTGCGGAGATTTTTGATAGTCTTCACAGAACCGTGTTTTAACATTAATATAAAAAAAATGCTTAAATTTTGAAAACCAATACAAATCAAATCAAATTTACAATTGTGATAATCAACGTTTTGAATGGTAAAATGTTTTGTAGTCAACACTTTTTGAGATCATATGCTTTGAAAAGCTTTCATCAAATAAAAAATTGTAGTTTTTAGGAGTTTTGTTCTTTACTATTCGTAAAATTTCAGTTACTTCCGTCATCATGTGTAATACATATATTTTACTTTTTACATGCAATTGAACTATTTTTTGACTGCAAAATAAATGTTTCTCAAAATCAACAGAAAATAAGAAATAATTATGAGTTTCATTGATGTAAAATCGTGCAAAAATACAAATTCAGTGATTATGCCGAAGTGCTAGCAGTTTTGACCGCAACCATTCAAAATGGCCATGACGCGACAAAATTTCTTCAGTTGTCGTAATAAAAAAAACTGCATTCATTTTTGGTAGCGCTGTTTTGTCCTTCAAACAGTCCCCCTCCGATTGATCCAAGTGAATATTAAATCAAACCAATCCACGAAAATCTTTACGTAATCAATTGACGCTCGCGTAGATGTTACGATTAATATTAAGTCATTCCAATAACTTTTTTGAGAGGTACATTTTTATTATTAAAAGTAGTATTTTTTCCATAATTATTATTGTGTTTAATATTTTTAATATTTATGTAAATATTACTGGGAAGTTGTACGTGTGGACCTCAAGGGTCGCACCTCACGGCTTGTTAGTCTTGCATCAAATGAAAAATTGTAGTTTTTAGTAGATTGAATCTTTAGTAATCGTAAGATTTCAATTACTTCCTCCATCATCATTTGTAATACATTTTACTTTTTACATGCAATTCAATCTATTTTTGACTGCATATTCAAAAAATTTCATGACAAATAGAAAATATAAAGTAATTAATAATCTTATTTATGTGAAATCGTGAAAATATATAAATTCACTGAATATGCCGGAGTGATGGCAATTTTGAACGGAACTATTCAAAATGGTCATGACGCGACAAAATCTCTTCAATGAGAGTAATAACAAAATCTGCATGCACTTTTGCTAGCGTTCTTTTGTCCATCAAGCATCGATATGAAAATAGCAAATAACGTAGAAAAGGTCCCCACCGATTGATTGATCAAATCAATCAACCCGCATTCACCAAAAGCCTTACCTAATCAATGGATACTCCCGTAGATGATATGATAAATATTAACTCATTCCTGTTACTGCTATGAATACCTCTCATTGTTTTACTTAAAGTAGTATTATTTTCAAAATTATTATTGTGTTTAATGTTTTGATGTTTATGTAGATATTACTGAGAAGTTGACCGTGTGGACCTCAAGGGTCACACCTCGCGGCTTATTCATTTTTGGGACCCTCCATTGATAATGTAGAGTTTTTGGTGGATCGTTGATGGACTTCTCACGCAGAACAATTGAAAATGGATGGTATCTCAGGCTTTTTTCCAGAAGTGGCTATTTTCATTTCGACGCCTGAAAGACAAAATGAAAAAAAAATATGCGAAATTTTTGGCGAAATTTTTTCTTTTGAATGCAGTTTTCGTTTCTACGCCGACTAAATTTTGTCGGGTGAAGATCGTTTTTGATAGTTGCTTACATAATTTTCATCAGTGATGCCTTCACATTGTTTTTGTGCTATTTCACCATTTTATGTAGTAAAACTTATAAAGACTCAATTTGATCTTAAACATATGAAACAACAACGACAATGGAAGTTCGATGTCTGATTTAGTGTACCGAACATGAGATCTTACGAAAGATGGGGTACATAGCTGAAATTGTTCGAACCATAAAAATTAATGAACTGAAAAATTTCACAAACGATCCTTACGTACATAATTAATGAAATAATGATTTTTTATTTGATGACAACTCTTTACGACAACCAAAAGAACAATATTTTTTAAACGAGAAGTATTTTTAAGGTGTTTCCAAGGTGTTCATTGCCACTAGTACTCATGTGATGGAAAACATTTTGAAATTTCTTGAATTTGTTCATTGTTTTTTTATCAAACTCCTGTATAGCTGAATTATTGAAAACAAGCTTAAATAACAAAATCGTTCAAATTTACTTTGTGAATTAAGAACAAAGTCCACGGAATAAGTGCAATTTGGGATCATTTTTTGGATCAATTCCATATTCAGAGCGACTTCTAAAACCATCCGGTTTCATAAAACATTGATTGTCGAAAATGCAAATCAAATGGAAATCGTAGTATTTGAATATTTATTTAAACTAAACGGAGTAAGCTGTTACAAAGCCTGTTCAATGTTATGTGTTTCATTCATCAGAAACTATGATATTATCTAATGAATCTTATCTGCAAAAACCTCAAAACCAAAGATCTTTTCACGCTTACTGTCAGTTCAAATGTTCATCCTTCAGGCAAGACAATAAATCGCATTAATTTCCAGCACTGTTCTCATATATGTTTCCTCCCTTGATAATGTCAATATGAGAATCATTTTATTAATATCTTCCAAAACTGTAATAACAGTTTACTGTCACCAATAGTTCTTAAGCTTAGTTCTCAAGAAGACTCCTCCGGGCATTTCATTTGTAAGATATTGCTATGATCCTTTCGGTCGTTTATATGCATTTATTAGACCTTAGCATACTTAATAAATCTTGATAACACTTATTAGTACCAGACGTGAGAGTGAGTACCGAGTCTGAAACTAAAAGATCTCTTTCGGTTTAGGCCCCAGCCTAGCCCAATGCTGTTTGACCAATCTTTGAAAATCGTTAATGTTATATGAAGATGGACAGAAGGGCAGTTTTGAGACTTTTAAGTTTTTCTTATAGAATATATAAAGTTTCATGCTCCTGGACGAAGTGCGAAATGATCGTGAGTGAAGTGGCAAAAGAAAATGGTAAACTTTTCGTTGCCATGAAAGTCCTGAAGGAGTGATAGCTTTCGCAATCAGTTTTTTATTAGCTTGGAAGATGCTTGCTAGGCATTTTGATGGAATACTGTTCAATCCTGATCGCCTCGAAAATCGAAATTGAAATTTTAAACATATGTATACGTTTTGAGGCTTTTAGAGTATATTTAAGGTGTTTTTAGATAGAAGATTATGTGTTTGTGTATATCTACGTACGTACGCTCACAGACAATTTTTTTCTATGAGCATAGCTCACGTAAAGAAAATCGTATCGACTTTGCTAACGTGTCAATAGAATGATCTTTGCAATCTTAAGAGCTGATTAGTTTTAGGGAGTATTCATTCGTGTGTTTTTTTTATCCCACCAAGGTGATTTCCGTCATGGACTTTGTATCGCGAACTAAACAATGGATTTGCATCGTTAAAGTGTCAGTTAATATTTGTGTGATTCTTTCAAATTTCAAAAGTATTATTGCAGTCATTTTTGAATTTAATAAAATATGACCAAAAAATTAGGGTAACTTTTCATAGGAAATAAATTTTTCACTTTACTTGCACAACAATCTCTCAATATTTATAAAATAAGTACACTCGAAACAGTTTTTGAAACAAAACAGTAAACCTTTCTTTTATGATTACAAAAATGTTAAATAAAACAAGCCGCGAGGTACGACCCTTCAGGTCCACGAAGCCTTTTTTACGTTATTTGTTATTCGTATATCGATGCTTGAAGGACTTAAGAGTGTTAGCAAAAATGAAGCCAGTTTTTGTTATTACGACCAATGAAGAGATTTTGTCGCGTGTTTTTGAATAGTAGTGTTCGAAATTACCATGACATATTTTACATCAATGAGACTAATAATTATTTCTTATTTTCCGCTGGTCTTGAAAAATATTGAATATGCAGTCAATAATCAGCTACATTGCATGTGAAAACTAAAATGAATTACAAATGATGATCGGGGAAGTAATACAAACCTTACGAACAATAAAGAACAAAACTTCTAAAAATTACAATTTTTTATTTGATGAAAGCTCTATAAAATACATGATCTTGCAAAGTATTGACAACAAAACATTTTACCATTCAAAGCGTTCATTGCCGCAAATGCAAATTTGAATATTAACTTCCCAGTATATGGGAAGTTCTTGTAATCGCCTCGAAAATCGAAATTGAAATTTTCAACATTTCTTTACGTTTTGAGGTCTGTAGAGTATATATAAAGTGTTTTTAGAAAGGGAGATGTATGTGTGTGTGTGTGTGTACGTACGTACGTACGTATGTTCGTGGACACTTTTTTCTACGAGCATAACTCACGTAAACAAAATCGTATCAACTTGTTTGAGGTGTCAAACGAAGCGTCTTTACAATCTTAAGAGCTGATTAGTTTTTTAGAAACCTTCGGTCGGGGGGGTTTGCTGTTTTCACCCCTTGAAGGTCAACCCTGTCATGCACTATATCTCGCGAACCAAACATACGATTTGCTTTATCAAGGCGTCAATCGGCGCGTATCAACATTCATGTAATTTTATGAAGTTTTTAAAAAAATTCTTGAAGCCGTTTTTTTAATTTTTCGAAAAAAAGTGCAAAAAATTAGGGTTTTTTCAAAAACAATAAATTTTTAACTTGATTTTCGAATCGAAGGAATCAATATTTATATAATCTGTATACTGCAAATATTTTTTGTGAAAAAAGCAGCAAAAGTTTTTTTCATTATTACGAAAAAAATTAAATTAAAAATAAAAATTCATTAAACGTTCAAGGTAATTTACGTCATTCATTATATCTCGAGAACCAAATATAATCTTTGCATCATTAAGGTGTCAATCGATGCGTATCAACATTTTTATGATGTTTTTATATTTGAAAAGAATCGTTAGAGAGTTTTTTTATAATTTAATAATTTTTTTTTGTTTTTTTAACCTGATTTGCACATCGTAATAATAAATGTTTATAGCATTTATAAATTTTTATAAATCTTTGTAGAGAAGCAGCAAAATTTTTTCTTCGGATTACAAAATAAATTTAATTAATTAAATAAAAAATAAAAAATCATTCAAAGTCACCATGTAAAAAGGGTTCATTCGAATCATTATACCTTAAATCTCTGACTCTAAAAACATTGTTGTAAAGTCAATCAAAGTTTATTAATATTTGCAACATTTGAGCAGATTTTCAATAGTCTTCACAGCACCATGTTTTAACTTTAATGAAAAAACTGCTTTGTAACCTGTCCCGCCTCCGATTGATCTGCGTGAATAATCAATCAAACCAATGCACCAAAATCCTTACGTAATCAATTGACGCTCGCGTAGATGTTATGATTAATATTAAGTCATTCCAATCACTTATATGAGAAGTACATTTTTATTATTTGAAGTAATATTATTTTCATAATTATTATTGTGTTTAATGTTTTTAATATCTATGTAGATATTACTGGGAGGTTGACCGTGTGGACCTCATGGGTCGCACCTCACGGCTTGTTTTTTCTGGTTTTCAAAATGTAAGCAGTTTTTTTTAAATAAAATTAAAACACGACAATGTGAAAACTATTCAAAATCTGCTAAATTATGCAAATATAAATAAACTTAGATAGACTTTACAATAATGTGTTTGGAATAAAAGATATAAAGTAATATCATTCGCATGAACCCTTTTTGCATGATAATTTTGAATGAATTTTTATTTTTAATTTAGTTTTTTAAAACCATTAAAACACGTTTTGCTGGTTTCTCTTGAAAAACTAATAAGAATGTATAAATTGTATAAACGTTCATGAATGTGCTGTGCAAATCAGGTTAAAAATTTATCTTTGATTAAAAAAACCCTAATGTTTCGAATTTTCCTTGAATTAAATTAAAAAACGGCTCGAACGATTTTTTATAAAGTTTAAAACATCACAAAAATGTTAATACACGTCGATTGACACCTTATTGATGAAAATATTATTTTTGGCTCGTGAGATATAGCGAACGACTCAAATGTTCATGGTGATTACTTTGATTGATTTTTTTATTTTTAATTAATTTTTTTTATTATCATGAGAAAAAGTTTTCCTGGAACTTTTACAAAAACTAAACGGAATACATTAATTTTATAAACATCAGTTACTGTGTTTTGCAAATCAGGTCAAAAATTTATTGTTTATGAAAAGAAAACCTTTTTTTGTCTTTTTTCAAATTAAAAAAAAAGCTGTAACAATTTTTTTAAAAAATTGATGGAATCATGCAAATATTAATACGCATTGACTGACACCATGACAATGCAAATCCTATGTTTGGTTCGAGAGATATAGCCCATGATAGAAATGGCCTTCAAAGGGTCAAAACAAAAAAAAACACTTTAATCGAAGTGTTCCAAAAACTGATCAGCCCTTATAATTGCAATTAACACCTCAACAAAGTCGATACGACTTTGTTTACGTGAGTTATGCTCTTAGAAAATACTGTTCACGAACGTACGTACACACGCACACACTTACATCTCCGTTTCGAAAAACACTTTATATACTCTATAAACCTCAAAACGTAAAGAAATGTTGAAAATGTCAATTTCGATTTTCGAGACGATTACAAGAACTTCCCATATACTAGAAAGTGGGAAAAATCACTAAAAATTTAAATGTTTAAAAAGGGTAGATACGAATAATGTCACCTGATGTCTCTTATTCTTAAGGCATAAGATAAGATAAAATTACCTAATTTCGTTTACTATGGTTTCAAAAGAAGTCTCTTCTACCTATTTTGCACTGCTGAAAACCATTGTTTTACGAAATCACTTGTTCTAAGTTTCCATCACATAAAACATCATAGTTTTCTTAGACTGCCAAAAAACATTCGAACACTAACAACGAATATGTATAATGCATAAAGGACCGTCCATTAAAAATGTAATACCAATTTATCAAATGTTTGGAGTTCATTAATTTTAAGTGTCCGTTATCTTTCGAACTTACGAGTTACTTCTTCTTCTATGTTAAGTAAAAAATTTCATTTTTTGCATATAATCGGACACCGAATTTTCACTGGCTGGTACATGTATATATATGTATTGGTGTGTGTGTGTGTGACTTGGTGCGTGTGTAGAAATAAAAACAGGATGAATAATGTGCGAAAATGCTGATCACTATGATATATGATCATGAATTGATTCACAAATGTTTCAAAAGTAAGAAAACTTAACAAATTTCTTATTAAATGAAAAACAAAATTATTCAGCTATCCATATCATCATTCATTCATTATCATCTCAATTGAAATTAGAAATAATTATCCGAATCCTTCCAACGCATACCTAATTTTTTTCTGCCGGGTATCAACATATTTAGTAAATACTTTTCTATTTTCACTAAATTTTGGTTCATCCAGTCCTTCAGTCAACTGTGTAAATTACTTACTATCATTCATTCTTCAAAGCTACTGAACGAAAGCCACGTAATAATATAAATCGGTATCATAAGAGCTACGAAAAAAATTGTCGTCTCGCCAAAACATTAACACATGATTCACTAACGAAATTTAACCAGTCTTTTACAAGGAATCCGATTTTATTGTGAAGCTTACCAATTCATTGTAAATTTGATGAAAATCGACATCCTTTGTTTCAAAACAAATGAAATGATTTCCTCTGCCATTCAAACAGTTTCACCTCAACAGAAGACCTTTGTATAGTCTGTGTCGACGTCTTTCGAGTTGTTCAGAAAACGAAGTCGAAATTGAGTCTATGTAACAATAAGTCTACTTGATGGTATTCAGGTTTGTCTAGTGTTCCAGTTGCCACTGTGTTAGCTCGATTCTGGACAAAACGTCTCTTTGAGGAATGGTCTTAGCCTTTTAGCCCGAATGGTTTGTGCTGGACTCAGATCTCATTAGTGGATTCTCATTGACCCTTTTGAAAACCCAAGTAACTCTGATAACTTCTGTACACATTACATGATTAATGAATGGTGTCACTGGTTTATAGCATTCAATCTAGAAACAAAAACCTGCACTAAAACTATTTCATCGTCTTATCCTTACAGTCTTTCAATTTTGGACACATACATATATACGTGTAAAAGTTGACTTGGTTGTCTGGATTGTGGAAAAAGATACAAAAGATTTTCATTTTTTACTTTCATAAATAAATATGGTTTTCCGTAACCACTCAGCAAATTGTGACTTGGCATACCAATAATGAACGACAAATTTAGATTTTATCTTTAATGTTATGCAACTTAATTAAATCGTTGAATTAAAAGTACCCATGAAGTATGGCCACGATTTTTTGGTTTACCTTCAACATTTAAAAAGTTATGACTTGGAAGACAATTTTAGTTTCATTATACTTCTCGATTATTATACATTTCGGCAAGCATACATTTATTCATAAGTCGATGTATATCGTCCAAAAGAGAGTTGCAATCACCCCTTTTAGATCAATCCGACTAAGAAATGTTGAGTTTTCTGAAGTCTACAAATATGTAATAAACTACCGCTACAAAATTTGATTTACATTTACAGTTTATATAGTTGCCGCCTAGTCTGCGACTGTTTAATAGCATTTTGGAGATAGTTTTTAACTGTATTTTTGACATAAGTTAATTGCTTAAAAAATTATACGAATATTTATAGTCGAAAATATTGAAAGCTAAAGTAATATCATGAAAATTTGTATTGCAAACGATTCATTTTTAAGAAAAGAATTTAAGCTATTATCGTAATTTTTTAATAACAATTGTGTAACTCCTCTTTTTAACTTCCCAGTATATGGGAAGTTCTTGTAATCGCCTCGAAAATCGAAATTGAAATTTTCAACTTTTCTTTACGTTTGGAGGTCTATAGAGTATATATAAAGTGTTTTTAGAAAGAAGTATGTATGTGTGTGTGTGTATGTACGTACGTACGTACGTACGTGCGTTCGCGGGCAGTTTTTCTACGAGCATAACTCACGTAAATAAAGTCGTATCGACTTTGTTGAGGTGTCAATCGAAGCGTCTTTGTAATCTTAAGAGGTGATTAGTTTTTGGGTAACTTCGGTCGGGGGGGTTTGCTGTTTTCACCCCTTGAAGGTCAACCATGTTATGCACTATATCTCACGAACCAAACATGCGATTTTCATCATTAAGGTGTCCATCGACGCTTATTAACATTTTTTTGAATCTGTCAAATTTTTAAAAAAATCGTTGGAGCCGTTTTTTAAGTTTTTAAAAAAAAGTGCCAAAAATTAGGGTTTTTTTCAAAAATACAAAATTTTTAACCTGATTTTCAACTCTAAGTAATCAATGTTTATATTATTTATATACTCCAGATAGTTTTTGTTAAAAAACAGCAAAAGTTTTTTTCATGATTACAAAAAAAATTAAATAAAAAATTTAAAATCATTAAACGTTCAAGGTCATTTACGTCATTCATTATATCTCGAGAACCAAATATAATCTTTCCATCATTAAGGTGTCAATCAACGCGTATCAACATCTTCATGATGTTTTTATATTTTAAAAAAATCGTTAAAGCGATTTTTTTGATTTATTAATTTTTTTTGGAAAAGTAGGGTTTTTTTCAAAAAAAAATTGATTTTTAACCTGATTTGCACATCGTAATAGTAAATGTTTATAGAATTTATAAACTTTTATCAATTTTTGTAGAGAAACCAGCAAAAACTTTTCTCATTACAAAAAAAATAATATAAAAAAATCACCATGTAAAAAGGGTTCATTCGAATCATTATACCTTAAATCTCTTATTCTTAAAACCTTGTTTAATTAGTATACTTTTGGAGTTTAGAATCTGCAGATGGGTCATTTCTTATCTGTTCATGTGACGCAAATCTTTATTTATTCTTGAAACATTTCGAAGGTCATTAGACATATGTAACCAATTTGTAGGGATGTTCTAGCAGTTTAGAATGTTCGAAACTATACAGAACCGCGTCAGTCCGTTGGAAATATTTTTAGAGCGCAGTTGATTTTTTGAATAATTCTTAAGTGTATTCAAAATGATTTGTGCAATCTGTAAAGAGAACACTAGTAACATTTTACGTTTTTATAAACAAGAAGAAAAAAACAAGTGTAAATTAATGTTAAACGCCCGTAAAAACCATAATATGCAGTTTTGTGATGTGATTTTACCTGACAACACTGATAGTAATATTGGTTATCATAGTAAATGTTATCAGAATTTTGCTGATGTCGGACACAAGTATTTAATTGAAGAAATTCCTGTGACAGCAACTTCAACTGATCGCCCTTTGTCACCGGAGCCATCAACTTCGGATATAATCCAAGGACACGATGTAATGGAGCAAGAAAAGAAAAGCATTGAAGAAAATCAACTACTTGAGATCGACAATCGAGAAGAATTGAATGCAGAATGTTTCTTTTGCTGATGATGCTTGATGATACAGAAGAAATGTGGCAACGTTTTGAAATTTTAAATACAGTTTTTTTATCATAACATCTGTAAAATTGCAATCTTTAATAAATGTAAGGCACTAAAAAAACTCCAGTAACCAATTGGCATAAATATCGTCACTATCATGAATTACCGTTTAATGAATTCATCGGTTTAATTGAAGAAGAGATTTAAACGATGATTCGAATGATTCAATTTTATTGAAAGTATCAATGATGATGAAGAGGACAAACATGAATGAACAATGATAATCATACATATTGTATATAAATACCTTTTTATGATGTAAAAAATAAATTATTCACCAAATTTTTTAGACTTGCACTTTTATATATTTTACTGTTCATTTGCGCTGTCTTTTTAATATGATATGAATATGTTATGATATGGATTTAACTGTCCCGCTCGCACTCCCACCGGAACGTCTTTCTCTCTGGCAGATAGTAAGTGATGAAATTTATTTCTGGCATCCGAAAATATGTTTTCTGTACATATTTTCTGTATTGTGTTAAAATTTGAAGACTAATGAAATAAAAAAAATAAAAATATTTTCTAACCATTTTTTATAGCGTTCTGTCAACAATTAGGAGGAACGAAAATGTTCTGGCGTATTTTTTCATACATTCAGTATACTTTTAGAAATAATCTGTATAAATTTCATGGCTGATACTTTAACTAAAATGCATCTTTTTTCCTACCCTCTTTAAAATTTTATGGTAACTTATCCCGGCCATTGTGGGCTGCCAGAATTGGCTTCTATTGTCGAGCAGATATTAAACTTTGAGTCAGTAACTTTTCAAGACTTTTGAAATGACAACTGAAAATTGGTCACTGGCTCTTGGTCTATTATAGTAGTGTTATTTTCAAAATTATTGTTGTGTTTAATGTTGTTGATGTTTATGTAGATATTACTGGGAAGTTGACCGTGTGGACCTCAAGGGTCGCACCTCGCGGCTTGTTTTATTTACAATTTAAATCACGCGCAACGACTTTTCTCTACTACTAGTCATCGCCTAACCTAACCTTACTTTTTCCTTAACACGTTTTTCTGACGTCTGGTTGACATCTGGCAGCATGTCTCCCTTCAATGCTGTCCGCGAGCTATTACAATGCGTTGCAGCCAAGCTGCAAACCGAAAGTCTACAATTGAATTCACAAAATTATAAGGTCTGCATACTGCTATGGTTTCTCAAAAAAATTTACTAAAACGTCAACATGGAAGCTATTTTTAAGTTTTTACTTTTAAGCAGTAGTTACAAAAAGAAGAATATCTTTGTTAAAAGACGAAAACCATAAATTTTGATTCTAGTTTCACAGTTCTTCAAGAGAACTTGGTATGTAGTGAGTGAAGAGCTTTGAAATTTTATGCAAAAACATTGACAACAGATTCAGTAATGAGTCCTTTAAAACGATGTTATTTTGTAACTATTGGTTTGCATATTTGTGATAAATATGAGTATGAAAATGAAATGTTTCATTTTCAAAAAGGTATAAACTGTATTTAAATCATTTATTTTGTGTTTCCTTATTTTTTTCTTTAAACTTTCAAGTGATTTAGCTCTTTTGGGGGAAAAACTCTAATATGTAGCTTTGCTTCCAATAATTGTGAATCAAAATTATATCACTGGATTCTAAAATCTTTAAGTCTCATTACTAGCTTTACTCTTTAAAACAATCCTGTTTTTTACTTCGCTGCCAAGGGAAAGCTATTTAAAAAATCCAATGTTTATTCCACACAAAAAGGATAAGTATGACCCAACAATGCTGCATTAAAACTTTCAAAACACAAAACTGTCCTTGCTGCGGTTCGTTTCAGGATAATGGAATGTGCTGTAGAATCGAAAAAGATTGGAAATTCATTGAACATTGTTTTCGATTTCAGCAGACCTCGGGGACTTAAACTTTTACTGCCAATTTTATGAGACTGCGACCAACAAATCCAGAACAAAACTACATAAAATCTCGTTGTAGATAATACAAAACAAGGCACTACACTGTGATTCCAGATATGTGTTGTGTAATGTTTTTGGCACAGGACAATGGACAAAATAGATCTAATGTTATGTTTGCGGTTGAATGTGCTGTTTTGAATGTTGTTTTGGATGAGAATTTGGCTGAAAAGCTGCTCTGGAATAATTCTACGCGAAGTTTGTTCAGTGATAACAAAAGGATAGGGATATGTTTTTGTCTGTGATGGTGTGCTTCAATATCCTATTGTTTTACAATGTGGTGAACATTTCAACCATTTGATAATAATGAAATGCTTCGGTGCGATTAAACAAAATTTGCTTTCAAAACAAGCCGTGAGGTGCGACCCATGAGGTCCACACGGTCAACTTCCCAGTAATATCTACATATGTAGATATTAAAAATATTAAACACAATAATAATTATGGAAATAATACTACTTTTAATAATAAATGTACTTCTCGTAAAAGTTATTGGAATGACTTAATATTAATCATAACATCTACGCGAGCGTCAATTGATTACGTAAAGATTTTCGTGGATTGGTTTGATTGATTATTCACACGGATCAATCGGAGGGGGGACAGGTTACAAAGCAGTTTTTTCATTAAAGTTAAAACATGGTGCTGTGAAGACTATTGAAAATCTGCTCAAATTTTGCAAATATTAATAAACTTTGATTGACTATACAAAAATGTCTTTAGAATAAGAGATTTAAAGTATAATGATTTGAAAGAACCCTTTTTATATGGTGACTTTGAATGATTTTATATTTTTAATTTAATTTTTTTTGTAGTCATGAGAAAAGTTTTTGTTGGTTTCTCTACAAAAATTGATAAAAGTTTACAAATTCTATAAACATTTATTAATACGATGTGCAAATCAGGTTAAAAATGATTTTTTTTATGAAAAAAACACTACTTTTCCAATTTTTTTTAATAAATCAAAAAAAACGCTTTAACGATTTTTTTAAAATAAAAAAAATCATAAATATGATAATACGCGTCGATTGACGCTAAATGATCGGAAGATTATATTTGGTTCTAGAGATATAATGAATGACGTAAATGACCTTGAACGTTTAATGATTTTTTATTTTTTATTTAATTTTTTTCGTAATCATGAAAAAAAATTTGCTGGTTTTTTCACAAAAACTATTTGGAGTATATAAATTATATAAACATTGATTACTTAGGTTTGAAAATCAGGTTAAAAATTTTGTGTTTTTGAAAAAAACCTAATTTTTGGCACTTTTTTTTAAAAAAATCAAAAAACTGCTTGAAGAATTTTTTAAAAATTTGACAGAATCATAAAAATGTTAAAACGCGTCAATTGACACCTTAATATTGAAAATCACATTTTTAGTTCGTCAGATATAGTGCATAACATGGTTGACCTTCAAGGGGTGAAAACAGCAAACTCCCCCGACCGAAGTTTCCCAAAAACTAATCAACTCTTAAGATTGCAAAGACGCTTCGATTGACACCTCAGCAAAGTCGATACGACTTTGTTTACGTGAGTTATGCTCGTAGAAAAACTGTCTGCGAACGCACGTACGTACGTACATATACACACACACACACACACACATACATACTTCTTTCTAAAAACACTTTATATATA
Source organism: Oxycera nigricornis (assembly GCA_963942545.1). NCBI lineage: Eukaryota > Metazoa > Arthropoda > Insecta > Diptera > Stratiomyidae > Oxycera > Oxycera nigricornis. Next base: position 35,616,554 of record OZ012662.1, on the reverse strand, counting down.
CTCTATAGACCTCAAAACGTAAAGAAAAGTTGAAAATTTCAATTTCGATTTTCGAGGCGATTACAAGAACTTCCCATATACTGGGAAGTTAATAATGAATGATGTTTTCATACAGAAGTAGAACTCTTTGAATACTTAAACAGCAGCATAAATTTTAGCTTCTAAAGGTCATGGAAACTTTAAAATAGCAAATAAAATGATACTAAACGGATTTTCGCTATTTTTTTGCTTTAAAAACTCCATTTTATGATCTTCCAAAAAATGCGTTGAAGAAAGAGACAAACGAAGTTACCTCAAGGGAGTCTTGAGCGCCTTAATGAATAGTTTAGAGAAGAAGTTGCCTTTTTTTCTAGATTGTCGGAAAATACTTTTCTCATTTGGAATAGTTGAAAAATCAATGAAGAGCTAATTCGCAAAAAATATGAACACTTTTTAAATGGAATTGCAAATACTGGTGCATTCAATCATAAATGATGAATGTTAGTTAAGCTTTTGTGAGAAGCATTCGTTGCCAATTCCAACAGACCGCAACTTGACTGCGAAAACTTTTTAAAATTTTAAGCTGATTAAGTGTTTACTTTACCCTATATGCAACTTAATAACTCAATATTTAATTCGATTTCGTGACTTTTTGAAAAAGGATATATTGGATTCAACCTTAATTTGAATAAATTAATGCAAAATCTGATTTAAGTTTCAAGTAAAATTGCTAACAAGCAAAATTCTATGTTCTTCAAAAAAATCAAAATGTTTACGGATTCAAATAAAAACAAATGACAAGCAATTTTTTCTTACTGAATCAAAACATAGTGAATCTGTTACTAGAATCAACTTTCAATATTTCATGAAAACAACTTTTTGCAACATCGGTTTTCATTTTAACTGTTATTGAAAAAAAAATCACATTAAAAACATTATTTTTTCCCTCAATCATATTAACATCAACGTGATCGCTTAGTTTGTATTTCAATGATGTTGACACTTTTTGAATCCAAAAAAGCATTTATTAGTATTTTGGCAAGTAAATGTACTGACGGATGATTTTCTCAGGTGTCTCAGCTAACAACAACGTAAAAACAATGGCAAATGAGTATGAGCCGAGGAATAAATTTCTTCATTTTAAATTATTATATCTTTCAGAAAAACTAAATTATATTTCTAAACACCTTTCAGCAATGTGCTTCTTGTTTCCATAAAAAGGTTGCTCATATTTTTAAGTTGCTTTTTAAGGCTGATGTGATCTAAAGTAAGGACGTTATATTACAGTAAGTTTTAAAATACAGCATCTTTCCTTTCCTTCAATGTTAAATATTTGGGAAATTTGTTCCAGCAAAGCATGCAGAAAGTGAATGTAAAACTCTAAGATCGTGTTTCAAATGTGAATTTTCCAACTAAAATGCACGTTTAATTTTATGCAACATAGCTATATGAACTAATGACACCCACAAACAAAAGTTGTTAGATATGTTAAATTTTCTCTTTAATCACAAATTCAAACAAGCCGCGAAGTGCGACCCTTGAGGTCCACACGGTCAACTTCCCAGTAATATCTAGATAAACATTAAAAATATTAAACACAATAATAATTTTGAAAATAGTACTACTTTAAATAATAATAATGAAAGGTATTCATAGCAGTAACAGGAATGAGTTAATATTAATCATATCATCTACGGGAGCATCCATTGATTACGCAAGGCTTTTAGTGGATGAGTGATGATGATTGATTACCACAAATGCAAATATGATTGAAATTTTGATGGTTTTTAAAATTTAAGCCGCTTATTTTTATGAAAAGACTGCAAAAACTATTAAAAATCTGCTCAAATTATCCAAACATTTTAAAACTTTGATTGACTTTACAACAAAGTCTTTAGAATAAAACATATAAGGTAATATCATTCGGAAGAACCCTTTTCATATGGTAGCTTTGAATGATTTTATTATTTTTAATTGAATTTTTTTCAGAGTCATCAAAAAGTTTTGCTGGTTTCTCTTCAAAAACTGATAGGAATGTATAAATTTTATAAACATTTATTACTGTGTTGTGCAAATCAGGTTAAAAAAATATTTTTTATGAAAAAAACCCTAAGTTTTCTCATTTTTATCTATTAAATTGAAAAAACCGCTGAAACAGATTTTTATAATGTTAATATAATAAAAAGATGTTAATACACGGCGATTGATCCCTTAATGATGCAAATATTATATCTGGTTCGTGAGATATAGTGAATGGAAGAAATGACCTTGAAGATCATGATGACTGTTAATGATTTTTTATTTTTTATTTAATGTTTCTTGTTATCTTGAGAAAAAGTTTTGATGACGTTTTTTCAACCATTACTTGAAACATATAAATTTTATAAAAATTGAATAGTGTCTTTCGTAAATCAGGTTAAAAATTTATTGTGTATTAAAAAACCCTAATTTTTTGCACTTTTTTTCCTTGAATTAAAGAACGGCTACAACGATTTTAATCAAAATTAGATAGTTTCACAAAAATGTTAATACGCGTCGATTGACACCTTAACCATGCAAATCGTACGTTTGGTTTGCGAGATAGACCGCATGACAGAAATGACCGTCAAACGGGCAAAACAGCAAACCCCCCGACCGAAGTTTTCCAAAAATCTGCTCTTAAGATTGCAAAGACGCTTCGATTGACACCTCAACGAAATCGATACGACTTTGCTTACGTGAGTTATGCTCGTAGAAAAAACTGTCCACGAACGTACAGACGTACACACACACACATACATCTTTTTTTCTAAAAACACTTAATATATACTCAATAGACCTCAAAACGTAAAGAAAATGTTGAAAATTTCGATTTCGATTTTCGAGGCGATTACAAGCTTCCCATATACTGGGAAGGAGTTTAAAATTCACTTGAGTGATAGATTGTAATTAACAATTAAGAAGTTTTAATTTTGCCAGTTTAAGAAACCCAAAATTGGGAACTGATTCAGTAACGGTAAAAGATGGATTGAGTTCCTCAGAATATCAATATTTTACATTTGGTGATTTTTTTTTGAATAAATAATTATGAAAGATGACTTAAAGACGCAACAATATCTACCTGAAAAAAAAATGAATGAATTAACATAAATACACGTATATACACACTTCTTTTTAAACCCACTTTAAACATACTATTAGGATCTTAAAACGTAAAGCCATTTGAAAAGTTTCAATTTTATTGATTTTCGTTCTATACCATACAAATAATAAAACGCTTTGATCGATGTTACAACCACCAGTAAAATTAGGCAATATTAGTCGTATTAACTTATTATTCATCATAAATATCAATTCTTTATTATTTTTGTATGATCCCAATTTGCAACCGTAGAAATCTTTGGTTTTTTGTTTATTAATAAGTCTTCAAAACATTTGAGTGTTGTTTGTCACAAGCACATCTGATTTGGAAAGCGAATCTGATCTGAAAATTTAAAAAAATTAATAAATGTATGTTTTTGCAGTTTCTTAATCACATAAAAAGACCAAACTCACATACCTGACACTAAGATCATTCATTCATGTAAAAGCATTAAAATTGACATCCTCACAAACATTTTAGTCTTGGATAAAGAAGCAATATTCTTATAAAGCTCATATTACAGCTTCGAATAAGAAACATTTCGTATGAAATGATTATTAAGGTTATTTCTAAGAGTGGAGGCTTATAATGTCTTCTAATTTGGTAATTTTAAGACTTGGTTCCTATTATTACTGCTGTTGGATTAAAAGCCCTGTGAATCTGGCGTGAGGAGAACTTTGGTCACTCCACAATACTACGGAGAGATGGGCCAACGTCAGGGAAAGTGGACCTTGCATCTCCGATTCCCTGTTTTCACCATGGTTTCAGGTCAGTCATCCCGAATAGGGAGGACTGGACCACAGAAAGAGATGGGATACAGGAATCGGTCGACATCTACACCGATGGATCAAAAATGGATGGACGAGTTGGCTGTGGCGTGTTCTCAGAACAGCTAGGCCTGAAACTATCCTTCCGATTACCAGACCACTGCAGCGTTTTTCAGGCAGAGGTCATTGCAATTTATAAGACAGTTGACTGGCTGAGAAGTCAGAAAAATTCCATAAGAAATTTAAACATCTTTTCTGACAGTCAAGCTGCCATCCAATCATTATCCAGCGTGCATACTTCATCTAAAATTGCGATGGAATGCCGCTCACAACTGAACGTGATGTCGCTTCACTTTGAAGTGATTCTTTGTTGGGTACCGGGGCATAGTGATATACCTGGAAACTGCGAAGCAGATGCCCTAGCGAGAGCTGGCACCGAGTTTCAGGAATATACACTTGACCCAGAAGTCGGCCAACCTCTAGCTTCCATAAAGCTAGGATTTAAGCAGCACTACGTGGAGGCTGTGAATAGGGCCTGGCTACTCGAAGAAAGCTGTAGCACAACCAGGCAAACTTGGCACGCACTGCGCTCAAAACGCACCAAGCGGCTCCTCAATATAAGCCGCGAAACCCTGAGTTCCGTCGTTTCCGTACTGACGAAACACTGTCTAATAGGCAGACACGCAGAAAGATTGGGTGTCCCTTTCAATGATTTCTGCCGAAGTTGCAGATCGGAGGAAGAGGAAGAAACGATTAAACACTTTCTGTGTGAATGTCCGGCGCTGTCCAGGAAGCGCATGCAAATCTTGGGCACACCCTTCCTGGACAACCTCACGGAAGTGGCTGATCTGGACATTGGCTGCATAGCCGGCTTTATTCGAGAATCTGGATGGTTCTCGTCATCCCGCAGGTTTTAGTGCCGCCCTTAAATTCTGTGGTATCACAATGGGCTTCTCGTGGCCTAAGTTAGCTACCTTTGGATAAAAGGGGGCTGCCACTACAACCAACCAACCAACCAACCAACCTAGTCATGACTATAAGAAGTGTATTAACTTTAAATTCATGGTAATTTTCTAAAATCGGTCATTAGATTTGGTTTAGTTTGAAATTTATTTTGATTCCACTTATTAATTAATAATTCAACTTGATTGTTTTTTAAACATTCTCATATATGGCTATAAATACATCAAAGACAGTATACAGCATTGATTACTAACTTTCGTCAAATTGACGACGCATATATTGAAAGTTCATTTTTCACAAAAATCACAAAAAAATGACTGGCAAAAGAAATTTGCCCTTTTGAGTCTTAGGAAATGAAAAAACTTACAAATCAAAGAACACATCTAAAAAACTGCGATTTTATAAAAACATATTTTACGGGCGTAGTTGAATCGACGAAGGTTAATCCTTACGGTCGGTAAAATCAGGTTAATTATGTAGAATATAGCGTTGTAGAATTGTAAAAATATTTATCGTTAAGTTCTAGCTAAGTGCAATTGGTATTTACTTTTTTATTCATCATCATAATTCATCGAGCTAAAATAACAAATTCAAACATTCCAAGCATCCTCATCTTTGATCTCAGCTACCCTCTAGAATTTAAAATTTAAATTCCTTTTTGCTTCCAGTTTTTCAACAAAGATAACATGAAATATTCAAAACCACAAATATGATGCGTTCAACTTATCTGCAACACTTCAACTTTAATATTTCAATTTCGTTTGCAAATATTCAACCGCTGTTATAAGTTTTTGCTTCATTCAAATCATCCAGCATGTGGCACTGGCAAGGATCGCATATTACATACACAATGCAAATCTTCCAACGTCCATTATCATACAAATGGGAACATCTTATTTCATCATATATTTGTGTTCCATTATAAATTGCCCTGCTCTCTTCTTAGTATCTAAATGGATGTCTGCAAAAGCTTTCCGCATTACAAATCTAAGATATTCGACACAAAAATGCACACGGAACTCGTAATAAATTTTCTAGCAAGTAAAATAAAAGTCATACCAGAAGAGGGTATATATTTTCTTGGTTTTTCATTCCACTCCAATTCCTGAAAAATATTATGCTGCTTGCCTGGCATATTTATACATTACAAAACTACACTGCTTACTTATGAAGTTAAGCGTAAGACGCAAGGTACACTGGCCTAATTTCAGAGAGGTTCGTTGAGTTATTTATTAACTTCCCAGTATATGGGAAGTTCTTGTAATCGCCTCAAAAATCGAAATTGAAATTTTCAACTTTTCTTTACGTTTTGAGGTCTATAGAGTATATATAAAGTGTTTTTAGAAAGAAGTATGTATGTGTGTGTGTGTGTGTGTGTATGTACGTACGTACGTACGTGCGTTCGCAGGCAGTTTTTCTACGAGCATAACTCACGTAAACAAAGTCGTATCGACTTTGTTGAGCTGTCAATCGAAGCGTCTTTGCAATCTTAAGAGTTGATTAGTTTTTGGGAAACTGCGGTCGGGGGGGGTTGCTGTTTTCACCCCTTGAAGGTCAACCATGTTATGCACTATATCTCACGAACCAAACATGCGATTTTCAATATTAAGGTGTCAATCGACGCGTTTTAACATTTTTATGATTCTGTCAAATTTTTAAAAAAAATCTTGAATCCGTTTTTTAATTTTTTTAAAAAAAGTGCAAAAAATTAGGTTTTTTTCAAAAACACAAAATTTTTAACCTGATTTTCAAACCTAAGTAATCAATGTTTATATAATTTATATACTCCAAATAGTTTTTGTGAAAAAACCAGCAAATTTTTTTTTCATGATCATGAAAAAAATTAAATAAAAAATAAAAAATCATTAAACGTTCAAGGTCATTTACGTCATTCATTATATCTCGAGAACCAAATATAATCTTCCGATCATTAAGCGTCAATCGACGCGTATTATCATATTTATGATATTTTTTATTTTAAAAAAATCGTTAAAGCGTTTTTTTTTTATTTATTAAAAAAAATTGGAAAAGTAGTGTTTTTTTCATAAAAAAAAATCATTTTTAACCTGATTTGCACATCGTATTAATAAATGTTTATAGAATTTGTAAACTTTTATCAATTTTTGTAGAGAAACCAGCAAAAACTTTTCTCATGACTCCAAAAAAAAATTAACTTAAAAATATAAAATCATTCAAAGTCACCGTATAAAAAGGGTTCATTCGAATCATTATACTTTAAATCTCTTATTCTTAAGACATTTTTGTATAGTCAATCAAAGTTTATTAATATTTGCAAAATTTGAACAGATTTTCAATAGTATTCACAGCACCATGTTTTAACTTTAATTAAAAAAACTGCTTTGTAACCTGTCCCCCCTCCGATTGATCCGTGTGAATAATCAATCAAACCAATCCACGAAAATCTTTACGTAATCAATTGACGCTCGCGTAGATGTTATGATTAATATTAAGTCATTCCAATAACTTTTACGAGAAGTACATTTATTATTAAAAGTAGTATTATTTCCATAATTATTATTGTGTTTAATATTTTTAATATCTACATATGTAGATATTACTGGGAAGTTGACCCTGTGGACCTCATGGGTCGCACCTCACGGCTTGTTGTTCTTTTGTTCCCGGGAGCAAAATATTGGTATTAACGGCTGCCATGAAACTGATATGAAAATACTTTTAAGCTCCACAAAGTCTATCTCGTTCATTATGATTATTCTACTACTTTTGCAAACTTGTGAGTATGGATGATTGCGGACTTTTTTCCGTTTAGAATCGTCAACAAAAATATTGGCAACAGATAAAATAAACAAGCCGCGAGGTGCGACCCTTGAGGTCCACACGGTCAACTTCCCAGTAATATCCACATAAACATCAACAACATTACAACAATGAGAGGTATTCATAGCAGTAACAGGAATGAGTTAATATGAATCATATCGTCTACGGGGGGGTCCATTGATTACGTAAGGTGTTTGGTCGATGAGGACATATTGAATATTCACGCGGATCAATCGATGGGGGCCTTTTTGGTGTTGAAAAATTTTGTTGGTTTTCAAAATTTGAGCCATTTTTTTTAATTAAAAGACTATAAAAACTATTAAAAATCTGCTCAAATTATGCAAATATCTTAAAACTTTGATTGAATTTACAAAATTTTTTTTAGAATAAAAGATATAAAGTAATAGCACTCGTATGAACCCTCTTTACATGGTAACTTTGAATGATTTTTTTATTTTTAATTTAGTTTTTTCATAATCATGGAATAAAATTTTGCCTGTTTCTCTCCAAAAACTGATAAGAATGTATAAATTTTATAAACTGGATCACTGTGCTGTGCAAATCAAGTTAAAAAATATTTTTTTATGAAAAAAACTATAATTTTTCGCATTTTCTTCTATTAAATTAAAAAGACAGCTGAAAAGAATTTTTAAAATGTTAAAAACTTCACAACGATGTTAATACACGTCAACTGACACCTTAATGATGCAAATATTATATCTGGTTCGTGATATATAGCGAATGATAAAAATGACCTTAAAAATCATGATGACTTTTAATGATTTTTTATTTTTAATTTACTTTTTTACGTTTTCATGAGAAAAAGTTTTGATAAAGTTTTTGCAAACAATGTTTGGAGTACATAAATTTTATAACCATTGGTTACTAAGACTTGACAATAAGGTTAAAAATTTATTGTTTTTGAAAAAAAACCCTAATTTTTTGCACTTTTTTTTAAAAAAATTGAAAACCGCTCCAAGAATTTTTTTTAAAACTTGATAGAATCATGGAAACGTCAATACGCGTCGATTGACATTTTGTTCAAACAAAGCGTACGTTTGGTTCGCGAGATATAGCGCATGACAGAAATGACCTTCAAACGGGCAAAACAGCAAACCCCCCCGAACGAAGTTTCCCAAAAACTAATCAGCTCTTAAGATTGCAAAGACGCTTCGATTGGCACCTCAATCAAGTCGATCGGACTTTGTTTACGTGAGTTATGCTCGTAGAAAAAGTGTCAACGAACGTACAGACGTACGTACACACCACACACACGTCTCCCTTTCTAAAAACACTTTATATATACTCTATAGACCTCAAAACGTAAAGAAAAGTTAAAAATTTCAATTTCGATTTTCGAGGCGATTACAAGAACTTCCCATATACTGGGAAGTTAAAAATAAAAAGGATTAGTAAGTGGAAATGAAAATGCTACCCAAAAATTATCACCACTGAATATGAAAGAACATCTTATGCACTATAACAAGCTCAATACACTTTTATAAAAATGGAAACATTTGTCAACTGAAGTTTGAAACTTAATCGAAAGATTTATCAATGTGGAGTTTGCGTTTGTGACATACCTCAAATCCTCTCCACCCGCCGTACCTGCTTAACAAGTGCATATTATTATTTTTTTACCTATTAAATTTTAAATCATTTGGAGCGTGGAAACCCTTGGACACATTTAGAACCTCAACATTATTTCTTGTTTTAACAAAACTGTAATTTTTTTTGCATTCACATTAAACTTTTATTACTTATTAACTTCCCAGTATATGGGAAGTTCTTATTATCGCCTCGAAAATCGAAATTGAAATGCCCAGTATATGGGAAGTTCTTGTAATCGCCTCGAAAATCGAAATTGAAATTTTCAACATTTCTTTACGTTTTGAGGTCTTTAGAGTATATATAAAGTGTTTTTAGAAAGGGAGATGTATGTGTGTGTGTGTGTGTACGTACGTACGTACGTACGTTCGTGGACACTTTTTTCTACGAGCATAACTCACGTAAACAAAATCGTATCGACTTCGTTAAGTTATCAATCGAAGCGTCTTTGCAATCTTAAGAGCTGATTAGTTTTTGGGATACTAACGTCGGGGGGGTTTGTTGTTTTGCCCCTTTGAAGGTCATTTCTGTCATGCGTTATATCTCGCGAACGAAACATACGATTTCCTTGATCAAGGTGTCAATCGACGTGTATTGACATTTATGTGATTCTTTGAAGTTTTTAAAAAATTCCTTGAAGCCGTTTTTTATTTTTTTTAAAAAAAGTGCAAAAGTTAGGTTTTTTTTAATAAACAATAAATTTTTAACCTGATTTACGGAAGATAGTATTCAAGTTTTATAAAATTTATTTATTTCAAGCAATGCTTGTAAAAACAACATCAAAACTTTTTCTCATTACCATGTAAAAAATTAAATAAAAAATAAAAAATCATTAACAGGCATCATGATCTTCAAGGTCATTTCTGTCATGCGTTATATCTCGCGAACCAAACATACAATTTACATTGTCAAGGTGTCAATCAACGCGTATTGAAATTTTCGTGAATTCCTCGAATTTTGAAAAAAAAGATCGTTGGAGTCGTTTTTAATTTAAGAAAAAAAGTGCAAAAAATTGGGGTTTTTTTAATAAACAATAAATTTTTAACCTGATTTACGGAAGACAGTATTCAATTTTTATAAAATTTATATACTTCAAGCAATGTTTGAAAAAACGTCATCAAAATTTTTTCTCATGAAGCAAGAAACATTAAATAAAAAATAAAAAATCATTAACAGTCATCATGATCTTCAAGGTCCTTTCTTCCATTCACTATATCTCACGAACCAGATATAATATTTGCATTATTAGGGAGTCAATCGATGTGTTTTAACATGTTTTTGATTATTTTAACATTGTAAAAATCTGTTTCAGCGGTTTTTTCAATTTAATAGATAAAAATGAGAAAACTTAGGGTTTTTTTCATAAAAAATATTTTTTTAACCTGATTTGCACAACACAGTAATAAATGTTTATAAAATTTATACATTCCTATCAGTTTTTGAAGAGAAACCAGCAAAACTTTTTGATGACTCTGAAAAAAATTCAATTAAAAATAAAAAAATCATTCAAAGCTACCATATGAAAAGGGTTCTTCCGAATGATATTACCTTATATGTTTTATTCTAAAGACTTTGTTGTAAAGTCAATCAAAGTTTTAAAATGTTTGGATAATTTGAGCAGATTTTTAATAGTTTTTGCAGTCTTTTAATTAAAAAAAGCGGCTTAAATTTTGAAAACCATGAAAATTTCAATCAAATTTGCATTTGTGGTAATCAATCATCACCATCCATTCACCAAAAGCCTTACGTAATCAGTGGATGCTCCCGTAGATGATATGATAAATATTAACTCATTCCTGTTACTGCTATGAATACCTTTCATTATTATTATTTAAAGTAGTAGTATTTTCAAAATTATTATTGTGTTTAATTATTTCAATGTTTATCTAGATATTACTGGGAAGTTGACCGTGTGGACCTCAAGGGTCGCACTTCGCGGCTTGTTTCTAGAGGTCTTTAGAGTATATTTAAAGTGCTTTTGGAAAGAGGATTTAGGTATGTGTGTGTGTATGTACGTTCGTAGACACTTTTTTCTACGAGCATACAACACGTAAACAAAATATTAGTAATTGATTTCATCTTCACAAAATACTACGTGTCGCTATGGAAGACCGAACGATTACGGTCGAAAACCGATTACGAATTCAAATAAAGATACACAAAATTAAAACGAAGTTTTTTCTTTAAAAAACACCACGCGTAAACAAAGTAGTATCGACTTGGTGTCAATCGAAGCGTCTTTGCAATTTCAAGAGCTGATTAGTTTTTGGGAAACTTCAATAGGGGGGTTTGTTATTTTGACCCATCGAATGTCATTTCGGTCATGCACTTTATCTCACGAACCAAATATAGGTATTGCAATGCTGAAGTGTTAATCGGTACGTATTAACATTTGTGTGATTTTTTTAAAGGGTTTTTGGTCGATGGGGACAGATTGTATATTCACGCGGATCAATCGGTGGGGGCCTTTTCTACGTTATTTGTTATTTTCACATCCATCCTTGAAGGCCGAAAGAGCGCAAGCAAAAATGAATGCAGTTTTGTTATTACGCCCACTGAAGGGATTTTGTCGCGTGATGGCCATTTTCAATTGTTGCGTTCAAAATTGCCATGACTTCGGCATAATCACTGAATTTGAAAATTTTCACGATTTTAGATGAATCAAATTAGTAATTACTATATATTTCCTATTGGTCTTGAAAATATTGTATACGCAGTCGAAAATAGGTTCAATTGTATGTAAAAAGTAAAATGTATTACAAATGATGATGGTTATTGAAATCTTACGATTACTAAAGAATGAACCTACTAAAAACTACAAATTTTTTATTCAATGAAAGCTTTTCGAAGCATATGAGCTTGCGAAGTATTGACTATAAAACATTTGACCATTCAAAGCGTTGATCACCCCAAATGCAAATATGATGGAAATTTTGTTGGTTTTCAAAATTTAAGCAGTTTATTTTTACTTAAAAACTTTAATTGAATTTACAACAATTTTGTTAGAATAATAAATATAAAGTAATGTCATTCGTATGAACCCTCTTTACATGGTAACTTTGAATGAGTTTTTATTTTCAATTTAGTTTTTTTCATAATCGTGGATCAAAATTTTGTTGGTTCCCTTTCAAAAACGGATAAGAATGTCTAAATTTTATAAACTGGTATCACTATGCTGTGTAAATCAAGTTAAAGAATATTTTTTATGAAAAAAACCATAATTTTTCGCATTTTCTTCTATTAAATTAAAAAACGGCTGAAACGAATTTTCATAATGTTAAAAACTTCACAAGGATGTTAATGCACGTCAACTGACACCATGATGAAGCAAATATTATATCTGGTTCGTGAAATATAGTGAATGACAGAAATGACTTTGAAGATCATTATTTTTATTTAATTGTTTTTGTAATCATCAGAAAAAGTTTTGATGTTATTTTTACAAGCACTGCTTGGAGTATATAAACTTTATAAACATTGGTTACTGTCTTTCGTTAATCAGGTTAAAAATTTATTATTTATGAAAAAAAACCTAATGATTTGCTTTTGTTTTTCTTAAATCAAAAAAGGCTCCAAGGATTTTTTTAAAAGTTTGAAAGATTCACACAAATTTTAATACGCGTTGACTGACACCTAAATGATGCAAATCGTATGTTTGGTTTGCGAGATATAACGCAAGACAGAAATGACCTTCAAAGAGGCAAAACAACAAACCCCCCAACCGAAGTTTTCTAAAAACTAATCAGCTCTTAAGATTGCAAAGACGCTTCGATTGACCCCTCAACGAAATCAACACGACGTTATTTATGAGAGCTTACCTCGTAGAAAAAATTGTCCATGAACGCACGTACGTACACACACACACACCCATGCATACTTCTTTCTAAAAAACACTTTATATATACTCTATAGACCTTAAAACGTAAAGAAATGTTGAAATTTTAAATTTCGATTTTCCAGGCGATTACAAGAACTTCCCATACACTGGGATGTTAATAAGTTGCAATGGAATAGAAAATACATAATAACAAATACATTATAATTAAGACTGATCAAGAGCCAAAAGAAATCTCTGTTTAGAAAAAGCAGCATTGATTTTAATGTAAGAGAAACATCCAAACATCTTCCAACATTGTAGAAAAATGTTCATCGGTTTAATAAAAATTATAACGAAAATGATTTCTCTTTTGTGCTGTTTCAACCAATTATTGTGTTTTGCTTTTTATATGAGGAAACAAGTTACCTATAAAAAGTATGGGTTCGATTTCGAAAAAAATTCACAATATTCCTTTCATTAGTTATGACATGCAATCAATAGTTTTAGCTCAAAAGTATTTTTCTTATCTTTGTTTTCATGATTTATATAATCATTTTTATAGAAAATTTCTTCTTAGACGCATATAGAGAATATTGTAGTAGCGCGGGTGTTACTAATTTAATACGTGGCATATTTTACCCGGGTAGCCCAATTGACACGGGTGGCATTGTTGGCACGAAAACTAGCTCTACAGTATCTGAAGAGGCTGCCAGCCCTCACACCGAAACCGCACATTTCCCCTCAGAATAACCTCTGGCTTAATCTCACTCACATCAATTACCATATTTTCTGTTTCCCAACAAAAAGGTTCCTAAAAGGGTAAAATTCCAATTGAGATAAGCCAATGCGTATCTTCAACTTAAAACCAGAATCATTGAAAGAAACAACCAACAATTTGCAGTGCCGTTAGGTCGATACACTTTTCCAATCCACTTCCATCCTTTCATGGAACTTTTTTACTACGTAATCGATTCCTTTCAACTCAAATGGGACAGGGGTGGACTTTGCAATAGAATAAAAGATGATAATGTCGTAGCGGTCAAATGAAGAAAAAAAACATTTTAAGCATTCTTTTATGCCATTTTTATCACATTTGCCCAACGCAATCGAAAATTGAGTTGAACTTTTTACTTAAGATATTGAACAGTAGGCTCTTAAGAAAGTGTTTTAAGAATAAATAAAATGGAGCGCCATTCATCACAGACGAAAACTTCTGTTAAAACTGATTCTGGCATATTGAGTGGTTTCTTAGAATGACTTTAGATAAAAAATAATTGTGGATTTTTTTAATTATGTAAAGATAAGGCAGAGTACGTGAGTACACGTTTAAATTTTTTTCTGAAATAATTTGTTGAGTTTAAAGATAAAATAATTGTAATATAAGACCGCGAAAGGTAGAAGTAAAAAGCTTTGGAAATTATTAAAATAGAAAATTTGATTAAAAAAATGCAATTATTGTTTATCTTAAAGTTGAATATAGTAAGCTAATAGCTTTTTAAGTAATTGATCTTTATTTCGGCTCCCGAAAACGTACATATTAAAAAAAATATTTTTAAAAAACGTTCATAGATTGAACATTATTCGCAAAAACCAGCTTTATTTCATATTCATTTATATATTCATTCACTCATACACCAAATTTGGAAAATATAACTCGATATACAGGCTATAATTTTGACTCAAAAGCAGGCTTCTTTGTTGTTTGAAAACTAAATGAACTACTCGACAATTAGTGTGTATAAAGTACTTTACTGTCAATAAATGAATAATGTAATAGGGTTATGTTTCATGAAACGCTATTCAAATCTTAATGTAAAATTCAAAACTGTTCATGGTTGTACCTTCCATAGCTAACAATCAATTTCATGCATCATTCTCGAATTCTTCTCATCGTGTATTTATATAAAAAAAACATTCATTCCAACAGCATACAAATTGAAACTTTAATTTCTTTTTTGTGTGATGTTTGTTCTATATACCATCTATCTCAAGAACGAGCCATCTAAAAAAAAGACAATATTAACATGGAAAATTGTATTTATTTCACATATCATACACATTTTGTTTTATTTGCAAATCGTAAAATTTCTGCTGCTTCGTTGACAAAATATGACCAAGACTCACGAACAACAAAAATTGAAGTCTATTTTGGCATCAATATCGCATCAGTCTGTAGTGAGCTCTACATGCCTTTATTGCATTACTTTTTTTGTGTATCCTTTTTTGTTCGCATCCTACTGTTCCTTAGTTTCTTACGGGATGATTTACCTTCACTTTCGAACAAATGTGTCCTGAACATCACAACCATATGTCCCACTTATATCGGATATGGGTACTTTGTCCACCCAGGATGATTTCTGCATGGAATCGGCAAAAAGCCTACAGCATGAGAATAATGAAATCTACCAAATAGTATCGAGATGCTTTGAAAGACATTTGAAAAGAATTTCCCGGCTTTTTCTCTGCTCTGTTTTATTTTTGGTGGTGAAAACGTTAGCAGAATCTACTAGTTCGCGTCAGTGGCAGACGGATCGTAGAAGACATTGTTCAGGAGAGTTTTCTGTATATAATATTCTCAGCAGACTTTGTTAAGCGTATTAAGGACTTACGTTAAAAACCTTGAAGAAACACAGTTGCAACAGTTTTTAGAATTATTACCAATGGAATAAAGAAATATATACGGTGACATAAACGAGACACGATAGAATATTCTAATAATAGCAAAACTGCTCAGAATCAGGTCTGTTTTTCTTTATTCAAGGCTCATGAGCATAGCCTGTAAATAATTTTGTTGACTTTGATGGTCGTTTTGTCATTTTTCACTTCCCAGGGGTTTTTCCATTAAAAAAAATTAATAATTTGAGCAGGTTTTCAATAGTTTTTACAGTAGTGTGTTTTTATTAACTTCCCAGTATATGGGAAGTTCTTGTAATCGCCTCGCAAATCGAAATTGAAATTTTCAACATTTCTTTACGTTTTGAGGTCTATAGAGTATATATAAAGTGTTTTCAGAAAGAAGTATGTATGTGTGTGTGTGTGTGTGCATGTACGTACGTCCGAACGTACGTATGTGCCTTCGTGGACACTTTTTTCTACGACGATAACTCACGTAAAAAAAGTCGTATCGACTTCGTTGAGGTGTCAATCGAAGCGTCTTTGCAATTTCAAGAGCTGATTAGTTTTTGGAAAACTTCGGTCAGGGACGCTTGCTGTTTTGCCCGTTTGAAGGTCATTTCTGTCATGCGTTATATCTCGCGAACCTAAAGTACGATTTTCTTGAATAAGCTGTCAATCGACGCTTATTTACATTTTTGTGATTCTCTCAAGTTTTTAAAAAATTTCTTGGATACGTTTTTTAATTTTTTAAAAAAAGTGCAAAAAATAACGGTTTTTTTCAAAAACAATAAATTTTTAACCATATTTCCAAGTTGCAGTAACCAATGTTTATAAAATTTATATACTCCAAACAAATTTATTGAAAATGACATCAAAGTTTTTACTCATGATTACAAAAAAAAATCAAATAAAAAATAAAAAATCATTAACAGTCAACATGTTCTTCAAGGCCATTTCTGTCATGCTTTATATCTGACGAACCAAACATACGATTTGCATTGTTAAGGTGCCAATCGACGCGTATTAACATTTGCATGAATTTATTAAATTTTTATAAAAACTGCTGGAGCCTTTTTTTTAATTTAAGAGAATAAAGTGCAAAAAATTAGATTTTTTTTCATAAAAAATAAATTTATAACCTGATTTGCGAAATATAGTAATCAGTGTTAATAAAATTTATATACTCCAAACAATATTTGTAGAAACAATTTCAAAACTTTTTCTCATGTTTACGTAAAAAATTAAATTAGAAATAAAAATTCATTAAAAGTCATCATGATTTCCAAGGTCATTTTTATCATTCACTATATCTCACGAACCAAATATAATATTTGCATCATTAAGGTGTCAATAGACGTTTATTAACATTGCTGCAATTTTTTTAACATTATATAAAAATTGTTTCAGCAGCTTTTTAATTTAATAAAAGAAATGCAAAAAATTAGGCTTTTAGGGTTTTAAGGTTTTTTCATAAAAAATAATTTTTCAACTTGATTTGCACAGCACAGTAATAAATGTTTATAAAATTTATACATTCTTATCAGTTTTTGAAGAGAAACCAGCAAAACCATAATCCATGATTATAAAAAAAACTAAATAAGAAATAAAAAATTATTCAAAGTTATTATGTATAGAGGGTTCATACGAATGACATTAATTTATATCTTTTATTCTAAGGAAATTGTTGTAAATTCAATCGAAGTTTTATAATATTTGCATAATTTGAGCAGATTTTTAATAGTTTTACAGTGTTTTAGTGTTAATAAAAAAACTGCTTAAATGATAGAATGCCAAAAAAACCCTTCCGTAGATGATATGATTAATATCAACTCATTCCTGTTGCTGCTATGAATACCTCTCATTATTATTATTTAAAGTAGTAATATTTTTAAAATTATTATTTTGTTTAATATTTTTAATGTTTATCTAGATATTACTGGGAAGTTGACCGTGTGGAGCTCAAGGGTCGCACTTCGCGGCTTGTTTATTTTTTATTTAATTTTTTTTGTAATCATGAAAAAAACTTTTGCTGGCTTTTTCACAAAAACTATCTGGAGTATATAAATAATATAAACATTGATTACTTAGGTTTGAATATCAAGTTAAAAATTTTGTGTTTTTGAAAAAAAACCTAATTTTTTGCACTTTTTTTTAAAAATTAAAAAACGGCTTCAACGATTTTTTTAAAAATTTGACAGATTCAAAAAAATGTTAATACGCGTCGATTGACACCTTAATGATGAAAATCGCTTCTTTGGTTCGTGATATATAACGCATAACATGGTTGACCTTCAAGGGGTGAAAACAGCAAAAAACCCCGGCCGAAGTTTCCCAAAAACTAATTAGCTCTTGAGATTACAAAGACGCTTTGATTGACACCTCAACGAAGTCGATACGACTTTATTTACGTGAGTTATGCTCGTAGAAAAACTGCCCGCGAACGCACTTACGTACGTACGTACATACACACACACACACATACTTCTTTCTAAAAACACTTTATATATACTCTATAGACCTCAAAACGTAAAGAAAAGTTGAAAATTTCAATTTCGATTTTCGAGGCGATTACAAGAACTTCCCATATACTGGGAAGTTAAAAAAACGTACCTAGAGGGCATGACAGTTAAATATGTGTTCGCTTCGAAACAAGAGGTAATTTTTCCATATCTGAAATAATAATAATAAATGTATAATAATAAATAATAAATAATTTGTTTGGTTTAGGTTTTTTCACCATTACGCGTGCACTGCCAGTCTGGTCCCTAGGGAAAAATAAGGCAACTGAAGTGAAACAAAGACGTTATATTAGGGACATACTGAGAAACATATATTCATTTTGTATGTGGATTATATCTACCAAATGAAAGTCTGTTGCAACGGGAATGATAGTCTATCGTATTTTTAGGCAACTATTTAGCCATTGATTTCCTTATGAACAAATTATTCTTAAACATGTAAGTGCAAAATTTAAATTAGCTGGTTAAAGTTATGCACTTAAATACGCACTGCACTATTGCAAAATTTCTCCACCTACGGTACATTAATAACATGAATGATCTGTATATTTATCTTAGTTTAGGTGTTCGCAAGTAATCATAATGTGAGCATGCATTGAAAGCATGTATTTTAGTTTGTAATTTGCATACTCTTACATCTTAAAGGAGCCTAGCCGAATCTATTCTATGAAGATATTTAAAACCGGGCACAGACTTTAGCTTTTGTGGTTATTGCAAGCTAATATAGTAGAAAATCAGTGTGAAACAGTACATTTATAACTATAAAGATTATCCGTCATGAAACAAATAATTTTACTTCCTTGTTTTTTTTCTTATGCCTCATTCCGCGAATACAATAAAATGCTTTTTTTTCATTCGAAGACACTGTAAAATAACTTACCTGAAGTTTTTTTCACTTGTCTGGTTATTGTTTGGAAATTAACGTGGAAAGAAATACCTAAAACATTGGCGACGTTTACATGAAAATTTACCAATAGGTTCATTTAATACTTGAATAATACTTTATATTATAGCATCCATCTAGTCATCGGGGCGGACGCCAATGCCCATCATCGCATTTGGGGAAGCACCGATACGAACAAAAGGGGTGAGTCACTCTTCGAATTTATTCTAACGCATGACTTAGCCCTAGTAAACAAAGGTGAGGATCCTACCTTCATTATGGCAAGCCGTAGAGAGGTTCTGGATATCACTCTGACCAATGAGCACTTGAACCAAGCTATCAAGGGATGGTACGTATCACGAGAGTGCTCGTTCTCCGATCATTTATATATAATGTTCGATGTGGCGTTTGACCCTCCGAAAAATCCAGCCTTCATCAACAAAAGGAGGATGAATTGAGTCAAATACCAATCAGTATTTGAGTCTACACTAGAAGGTGTACCTCCAAAGATTGAAGAAATAGGTGGTCTTGAGGAAGCCGTTGGGACCCTTACATTTGCCTTCAATGAAGCAGCAAGATCTGCATGTACTCCAACGAAGCCTAGAGGGAAATATAAGCCCCCATGGTGGAATAGTGACATTGCGGAGCTGCGGAAGGAATGTAGGAAGTCCTTCAATCGGGCTAAAGAATCCAATGTATGGTCTTCCTATAAACTGAAACTGAGGGAGCTCAAATGCTCCATCAGAAAAGCTAAACGCTCCTCGTGGAGAAGTTTCTGTGCAGAAATAGAACACTCCAAGGATGTCAGTCGTCTGCGTAAAGTTATGACGAGCTCCCCCTTATTTTTGGGGTCTGTCAAAGATGCGAATGGGGTCTGGACTAAATCCAGCTCTGAGACGCTAGCCATTCTCATGGACACGTACTTCCCGGGCAGTGAGGATGTGGCTGATGATGCTGATCCACATAAGGCCCCGAACTGCTTGTCAGCCGCTGTGCTGTAGATGACAGGCTCTTACGCTGGGCAATCAGCTCATTTCAACCTTTTAAATCCCCTGGAATGGACAACATCTTACCCGTTGAAATTCAGCAGGGAATCAATATAGCGCTTCCATGGCTAACAGCCATATTTAAAGCATGTCTTCAGATGGCTTACATTCCACAGCGGTGGAAAGAAGCTAAAATAGTCTTCATACCCAAAGTGGGCAAGACATCCCACTCCTCACCTAAGGACTATGGACCTATCAGCCTCACCTATTTTCTGCTGAAAACTCTGGAACGACTGATAGAGATTCATTTGAGAGCTACTCTGAAACCACTCTCTAATGCACAGCACGCATATACAAAAGGGAGATCGGTTGAAACAGCTCTTCACTCGCTCACCAGCTACATTGAAAAGTCGCTAAGCGTCAAAGAATACACGCAGGCGGTTTTTATAGACATCCAAGGGGCTTTCAACAATATCAGCCACAAGGCTATTGAGAAGGCACTCGAGGAAAAAAATGTGGATGGTATCCTGATTAGGTTTATCGTACAACTGTTAAGCAGCAGGAGCATTAACTCCACACTAGGAGACAGTATCCTAAGAAGGAGGACGTGCAGAGGCACCCCGCAAGGTGGGGTACTACCACCCCTTCTATGGAACTTAGTGGTGGACAAACTCCTGTCAACAATAGAAGCGACTGGGTGCAAAGTCGTAGCCTATGCAGACGATATTGCAATAGCAATATCGGGCAAATTCGTAAACACCCTATCTGAAAGACTAAACTTTACCCTGAGTATTCTTACCAAGTGGGGCAAAGAGTGCGGTCTGAAGATTAATCCGCAGAAAACGGAATTTGTGCTGTTCACAAAAAGGTACAAAATTATACGATTTCTCCCACCTAAACTCAATGAGATAAGCCTCATACCGTCTCATCAATTTAAGTATTTGGGTCTAATTCTGGACTCAAAGCTCGCGTGGAAAGCGAACATAGAAGAAAGAACGCAAAAAGCGGCATGCGCAATCTACTGCTGCAAAGGAGCCATTGGGAAAAAGTGGGGATTGAAACCCAAAATCGTAACATGGCTCTATACGGCGATAGTGGAACCAATTCTTCTGTATGGCGCAGTTGTTTGGTGGCCAGCTACTGCAAAAACATCCAATGCAAACCTGCTAAACAGGGTCAGAAGGATTGCAGCTATTGCAATCACCGGGGCCTTGCGCACTACCCCGACAAAGGCACTGTTTATGCTATTGAATTGGCTCCCGACGGAGCTCCTTACGAGACAGCAGGCCAAGTGCTCTGCGATTCGATTAAAAGCACTACATCTCTGGCAAGAGGGAAATGTTGGCCACTCCACCATACTTCGGAGGGATGGACCAACGCCAGGGGAAGTAGACCTTGTGCCCCCGATTCCCTGCTTTCATCATAGTTTCAGGTCAGTCATCCTAAGCAGGGATGACTGGGCAATAGAGAGAGGTGGGGTGCAGGAATCGGTCGACATCTACAATGATGGCTCCAAAATGGACGGAAAAGTTGGCTGTGGCGTTTTCTCAGAACAGCTAGGCCTGAAACTATCCTTCCGGCTTCCAGACCACTGCAGTGTTTTTCAGGCAGAGGTCATTGCAATATACAAGGCAGTAGACTGGCTGAGTAATCAGAAAATTTCCATAAGAAACCTGAATATTTTCTCTGACAGTCAAGCTGCTATCCAAGCACTGTCCAACGTGTACACCTCATCCATGATGGTGATGGAATGCCGTACACAGCTGAACGTGATGTCACTTCACTGTGAAGTGACTCTACACTGGGTACCGGGACATAGTGATATACCGGGAAATTGCGAAGCTGATGCCTTAGCGAGAGCTGGCACTTTGCTCCAGGAGTATACACGCACACCCCAAGTCAGTCAACCTCTAGCTTCTATAAAGCTAGGATTTAAGCAGCATTACATCAAGGCTGCAAATAGAGCCTGGTTATTGGAGGAAACCTGCAGGACAACCAGGCAAACTTGGCGTGCACTGAGTTCCAGACGCACCAAGCAGCTCCTGAACACGAGTCGTGAAACCTTGAGTTCTATCGTGTCCAAAATGACGGGGCACTGTCTAATTGGCAGACACGCAGAGAGGTTGGGCGTTCCTTTCAACGATTTCTGCCGGAACTGCAGATCGGAAGAAGAGGAAGAGACAGTCCAACACTTTCTGTGTGAATGCCCGGCACTGTCCAGGAAACGCATGAAAACCTTAGGCTCACCATTCCTGGACAGCCTCACGGAAGTAGCTGATTTGAATATCGGCTGCATAGCCGGCTTCATACAAGAATCGAAATGGTTCTCGTCATCTCACAGGTTCTAGTGCCGCCCTCGTCTTTTTGTGGTATCACAATGGGCCTATCTTGGCCTAAGTGAGCCATCTTTTTCACAAAGAGGGCTGCCACTACAACCAACCAACCAATACTTTATAGTTGTAAATTACTAAGTCAAAGAATCAAAACTTTTAAAATTTAGGTGAAACATTCGAGACAATGACCTTTAAGCCCGAAAGCCATATTTTTTTCATATTAAATGAATAGATTTCATTATTTTCCTGTGCTGCAATTTTATTGCAATAAAAATGCCAGGTACATTTTACATATTTTTAGAAGGGTAAGCTGTATCTCAGTCAAAGAAACCGCTCATCATAAATTCTTGACGAATTTTCATAAAATCTATGTCTGTTTCGTATCATTGCTAGTGAAAGGGGAACTTTTTAAAATTACCAATAAAAATATATGTTTATTTCAGCTCGTGACAAATAGCAGTGGTTTTAAAGATATTTAAAGATATTAACAAACTCACTCATCTCCATTTCAGTGAAAATAAGCAGTTTCAGCCAAAAACACATCTTGATTACTTTTGTTAAGGAGAAAACTTGCTGTCAATTTCGATTGATTGCTGATGAAATGAGAAAAGTTAATTACTTGTACGTGTCTCTCATTCAATTAATTCTTCGCCGTATATTGATTTATTACTCCGATTTTTTTCATAACCACAATCATTACGAAGCTGAAGGTGATGTTGATGGTATTTGTTAGCTTTGAAATCACTTTTTGTCTGATATTGATGTTCATGGTGATTGAAGACCATCAATCTAACTGATTTGTTCCTTTTTTCAACATTTTGAACACATCTTTGACAATCAGGAAACAGAAAATCATATGAGAGAAATAAATCAAAATGAGATGAAAAAATCTCAATGAAATATATAAATGGTTTGTCGTCGCGTTTTTGAATAAGATTTCCACTTTAGGCGAGAATATTAACTTTTTTTGGGTGTTGCAGATTAATTTCTTTCACATTGATTTTTACTCAGATTTCGTCCCATTTGCATGACTGAAATTTAATTTAATGGAAGAACAAATTTAAATCCATTGTAAAATCTTAGTAAAATATGTGAAATACAAAATCATATAAAGCAGTTGCCAAAGCCTGGTGAAAGGGTACAAAAATGTACTGACCTGGCACGCGTGCACTAAACGTATTAAACGATCATATGGTTTTTTTGGTGAAAATTTTCATAGTGTGCATTCCATCATTGAAGATGAATAATTATGGTTTCAGTTTCACGAATAATCATGTTTTAATGAAGTATCTATGTACAAAATAGTTTTTTTTGAGAAATAAAATTATATTGGATGGGAAGTGTGGTTTCGGCGTAACGGATGGCATCCTCTTCAGGTGCTGCCATTAGCCATCCGTTACGAGACAGCACGACCACCGCTGGCTTGTTGATGGATCAGGCTCGCTTTATTTCAACTATTTTGTAATTAACATCTGCGAATTATAACGACCGTCAATTTGTTTCGCATGTATGTCTACGTAGCTTTTCATTATTTAAGTTCATCATGGGTTAGAACCTCATGGTCTAGTCGACAACTTTCGTCTCCTAGTGCGCTTTTGGTTAACGACTTGCTAACACTATTGTTGCACATTAGTGGAGGTTAGTTAGTGGAAATTATAAATTATTTTTTATGATTTACGCAAGACAGTAAGCAATTTTTATAAAATTTATATATCTCCAGCA
The DNA here is from genome assembly GCA_963942545.1 of Oxycera nigricornis. Taxonomy (NCBI): domain Eukaryota; kingdom Metazoa; phylum Arthropoda; class Insecta; order Diptera; family Stratiomyidae; genus Oxycera; species Oxycera nigricornis. The sequence goes on along the minus strand of OZ012662.1, from coordinate 35,592,444 downwards.
GAGCTTGTAAAAACAACATCAAAACTTCTTCTCATGATGAGGTAAAAAATTAAATAAAAAATCATTAACAGGCATCATGATCTTCAAGGTCATTTCTGTTACGCGTTATACATATCTCGCGAACCAAAACTACGATTTGCATATCAAAGGTGTTAATCGACGCGTATTAACATCTGTGTGAATCCATCAAATTTTGGAAAATCGGTGGAGCTGTTTTTTAATTTAAGGAAAAAAAGTGCAAAAAATTAGGTTTTTTATAAACAATAAATTTTTAACCTGATATACGAACGGCAGTATTCAATTTTTATAAAAGTTATATACTTCAAGCAGTGCTTGTAAAAGCACCATCAAATTTTTTTCTCATGATAACAAGAAACATTAAATAAAAAATAATAAATTATTAACAGTCATCATGATCTTCAAGGTCATTTCTTCCATTCACTATATCTTACGAACCAGATATAATATTTGCATCATTAAGGTGTCAATCGACGTGTTTTAAAACCTAGTTGATTATTTTAATATTATAAAGGTCTGTTTCACCGGATTTTTTAATTTAATAGAAAAAATGAGAAAACTTAGGGTTTTTTCATCAAAAAATATTTTTTTAATCTTATTTGCACAACAAAGTATTAAATGTTCATAAAATTTATACATTCCTATCAGTTTTTGAAGAGAAACCAGTACAAATTTATTCATGATTCTGAAAAAATCAATTAAAAATAAAAAATCATTCAAAGTTACCATATGAAAGTGGTTCTTCCGATTGGTATTACCTTATATCGTTTATTCTAAAGATTTTGTTGTGAAGTCAATCAAAGTTTTAAAATGTTTGGATAATCTGAGCAAATTTTTAATAGTTTTTGCAGTCTTTTAATTAAAAAAAGCGGCTTAAATTTTGAAAACCATGAAAATTTCAATCAAATTTGCATTTGTGGTAATCATTTATCATCACCCATCCACCAAAAGCCTTACGTAATCAGTGGATGCTCCCGTAGATGATATGATTAATATTAACTCATTCCTGTTACTGCTATGAAACCTTTTATTATTATTATTTAAAGTAGTATTATTTTAAAATTAATATTGTGTTTAATATTTTTAATGTTTATCTAGATATTACTGGGAAGTTGACCGTGTGGACCTCAAGGGTCGCACTTCGCGGCTTGTTTTTGTTTTGTTTTTTTTTTCAATTATTTATACGGAAATCTGCTAATATGCTCACTTAAAAAGAATTTTTTTAATTATGCGATGGAAAAAATATTGAAACACAAATAGTTTTAAGCAAAAAAATTAAAGCAGCAATCATCTTAGACATTTAACGTCAAATTTCAGCATCTATAGTTTAATTTTTTAAAGTTTTTTGATGAATGGAGTTTTCATAGCTTCATCATGATGTCTTAATTTATGGGTATGTTTTTCGTGGAATCTATCAAAAAAAGTATTATTTCTGTTATCATTGAGAGTTTATTTCAACATCCATTATCCAAATCTTTAACGAGAAGTATGAAACTATCCAAAGTTAAGATTAAAAATATCTTTTATGACTTTTTGTATGGGCGGGTGAATTTTTTTTAAATTGGAGTGTTAAAATAAAATAAAAATAATAAAATAATGAACCTGTTAATAGGTGCTGCAAGATTTTTAACACTTTGAGCAAAACTACTCCCCTACCATCTCCATGTTCAATTTTAAATCCTGCATTTATAAAGCTCTTCATTATCCATCCCTAAATTGTGACGTGCTTACAATTATGAAAATTAATGTAAAGTGTAGCTTGTATTTTAGGGTTAAGTATTTGTTGTAAATTTATATTCTATAACCTTGTTTTGGCGAAAATAAATAAATAAATTTGGATTGGAATTTACTGTAACGGACTTGCGATGGAAATTTTAGAAAAAAATATTTTGAATCTCAATCTTGATGATAGGATTTTATTTTTATAGCACTCAAAACGTGTGCATTTTAGTCGCACCAATAAATATGTGTTTTTTGTCTCTCGCGAGGAACTGACAAAGTTATTTGAGCGCATGATTATAACGAACTTGGTAAGCATTAAACACTTTTATATTCGAATACAGCGCTCATATTCTTCGTTTTGCGGAATTGATTAAGAACCAGTACATGTTTTTGTCATGATAATAAGAAAGTCAACAATATTCCAATTCACTCAACTACCTTATCTACTTATGATTGAGAAACATAATCACAGTCCAACTCAAATGTCCAAAAGTTCTATTTTTATTATATGCAAAATAAAATTCTTAATGTTCTTTCACCTGGCGATTCGTTTGATTTACGACCACTCGCACAACCCACCAGGATTTCATCCCATTAAATCTTTTTCGATTTTCGTAGGCGTCCTGCCAACGCGGTGATATATTTTCCACGAGAGATTCATTATTTTACTATAAACCCGGTGAAAAAATAGCTTTGAGGATTGATAAATTGATGTCAGATTGATATGAGGACTAACTGTATGTATATTTTCTTTAAGGTAAAATCCAAATGGGTTTTAGATGGTTCATAAAAGCAACGAGAGATAAATAGATTATTGTTTGTGTTTTCAAAACAAGCCGCGAAGAACTTCCCAACCCTTAAGTTCCACATGGAAATCATCCAGTAATATCGACATAAATATTGAAGACATCAAGAATAAGAATAAAAATAGTATTACTATGAATAATATTAATGATAAAAAATAATAACGCGTAAATTTAGGCGAAATTGAAATTTAAGGGTTATTGAAAGCAAAGTTTGCTAATACGCCGACTGAATAAGATTTTCTGGAAGTTACGTTGAAAATATTTATAAATGCTGCCTGGATGTTGCTTTTGGACTATATTTTACCATTTGCCATTGATGAGACTAGCAGCCATTTCTTATTTTGCAGTTGATAGTTGATCTTATAACAACGTTAAATATGAAGATCAAGTTCACGCTTAATAAATAAAAAAATCTTGCGTAAAATAGAGGAAGAAATAACTAAAATTTTGCGAACCTTCACATAAAATCAATTTCACAAATTGAACAAATGATCCAAAGAACATTCGACGCTCTTTTTATAATTATAAATATTAAATTTCTATTTGTTTTCATTTTATTTTTGGTATTCAATATAGGATCATATGTAAAACAATAAAATATTTCATGAAGTTAAGAAAAATGTAATTGGAAGCTTACGAACCCTTTTAAAGAATGAATTAAAATAAATGAAATGTAACACAATTATTTTTCGACGTTATTTTTTTACCAATCTAATTTTGTAAATAATTGATTGGTATAAGTGCAAACTAGAAAGCAAAAAAGGTACCGACTAAAAAATTAATTTTTAACTATTTGAAAAGTTCTTTATAAATTTATGGGAAGTTCTTGTAATCGCCCCGAAAATTCATATTGAAATTTTCAACATATTTTTGTGTGTTGAGGACCTTAGAGTATATTTAAAATGTTTTCGGAAAGAAGTTTATTTGTGTGTGTGTGTGTGTTTGAACTTACGCTCGTAGACAGTTTTTCTACAAGAAAACTCATGTAAAAAAATTGTCTTGGCTTTGCTAAGGGTGTTGCAAATTCACGAGCTGATTAGATGTTGGAAAACATTGGTCAAGTGGTTTTTCAACCACGCCAATGTCATTTCTGTCATGGACCATATCACGCGAGTCAAAAAATAGATTTTAACTGCTATGGTGTCATTAAAATCGTATTAACATCGAAACGGATCCCAAAAGGATCAACTGTCGAAATTCATCATAAGAAGAAATTCAATTTCGCAAAATAACAATAAGCCTGGAAAAATTAGTGGAATTTCATCCTTCGGAGCGACAAAACAAAAATAAATCACATTGACCCTAATAGCAGGATATATGTTAGACGACCTAGAACTAAGGTAAGGTAAAATAAGGTAAGCCCTCACTACACTTTAACTGTTGCCCAGCACATGGATTCATCAATATTTGGGGATGTTTTTCGTTGTATGGTTTCGTTGTTATTACTTGTGGAGAGACATAAAACAAGCCCTAGCAGTATGAAATTTTACACACATGGATCAATTATTGGAAGGAGATTTATAAGGAGAACGTCAAATTACCCACAAAAGTGTGTGGAGCATTAAGGTTTCCCGACACGTTACTGATAGGTTTTTGTAATTTATTGTTTTTATTTGGTGAACATTCGCTTAAATAAAGGGAATTTAAAATAATTTTTATGTGTTTTATGTGTACACGTAGTACACTCAATATCTAAGGTTCTACAAGACTTTATTGTCCTTTCATCCTTTTAAAAGAAGCATTGGTTAACGCTTCATCCATCACAATTGCAGTTAAATCCGGTGAAAAACTGGCCTAAAAGCAATGAGTTATATCGAAGGATTCATGGACAATTAGAGTTGTTCTTAGTAATACACAAGTGTTTCTCATTATATGTAAGTATTGTACGTTTTTATCGTTTCAATTGATGAGTAAAAGCAAATTTTCTGGTCTAAATAAATTTTGAACAAATTCAATAAAGTTGTTTTTAATGTAATAAACAAAAACCGCGAAAAACTAATGTACGTTTTCAAAAATAAATATGTTCGGATTGACACTTTAAATTTTCATCAAAAAATATTCAGTCATGATAACAAAAAAAAATGAACATTATAACAATGAACAATTCATTGTCACCAAGTCAATGCGAACAATATTAGCTGATTTCACGTTTTCGAAGAACGTTTTTTTGATGTTAATCAAAGCTTGTTAATATACATATGATTTCACATAATTCTAATAATCTTAGTACAGTTGGTTTACATTTAATTGAAGAAAAAAGAAAAATTTAAATCTTTCTTCTTAAAAATTCCTGTAACTCGTTTGTTAGTCTGTCAATCAATTCTTTGCAAAATCAGATGCTTCTAAGAGATTTTATCGAATGAAAAATCAAAGTTGTTTTTTTCTTCCATACAAAAGCAAAACAAACAAACAATACATTCTTCAAAAGTTGGAAAAAAATCTTCACCAATTTTTTACGCAAAAAACTGTTAGAAAATAAATGTGCTACCTACTAAGGGTGCTTTCAAAAATTGGCTAAGTTTGTTTCATATCAATAGGAACAAAGCCCTATTTTCGTTTCCAGTGAATTATTTAATTTTGAAAATTATTGCTGTGCGTCTTGTCCTTTAACTTATGGTTATGAAACCATCATGCAACTTATATTTAAAAAATATGGTGAACATATATGTGTGTAAATGTATTTTTGAATGCAAATTCCTTTTGCTTTTTAACTTCCCAGTATATGGGAAGTTCTTGTAATCGCCTCGAAAATCGAAATTGAAATTTTCAACATTTCTTTACGTTTTGAGGTCTATAGAGTATATATAAAGTGTTTTTAGAAAGGGAGATGTATGTGTGTGTGTGTGTGTGTGTACGTACGTACGTACGTTCGTGGAAACTTTTTTCTACGAGCATAACTCACGTAAAAAATGTCCGATCGACTTAGTTGAAGTGTCAATAGAAGCGTTTTTGCAATCTTAAGAGCTGATTAGTTTTTGGGATACTTCGGTCGGGGCGGTTTGCTGTTTTGACCCTTTGAAGGTCATTTCTGTCATGCGTTATATCTCGAGAACCAAACAAACGATTTGCATGATAAAGGTGTCAATTGACGCGTATTAGCATTTGTGTGAATCTATCAAATTTTTAAAAAAATCGTTGGAGCCATTTTTTAATTTAAGAAAAAAAACTGCAAAAAATTAGGTTTTTTTTCATAAACAATAAATTTTTAACCTGATTTACGAAATTTCGTAGACAATGTTTATAAAATTTATATACTTCAAACAATTTTCGTAGAAACACCATCAAAGCTTTTTCTCATGATTACGAAAAAAATTAAATTAAAAATAAAAAATTATTAAAAGTCATCATGATTTTCAAGGTCATTTTTATCATTCACTATATCTCACGAACCAGATAAAATATTTGCATCATTAAGGTGTCAGTTGACGTGTATTAATATCTTTGTGAAGTTTTTAACATTATAAAAATTCGTTTCAGCTTTTTTTAATTTAATAGCAGAAAATGCAAAAAATTATAGTTTTTTCATAAAAAATATTTTTTTTAACCTGATTTGCACAGCACAGTAATACCTGTATAAAATGTATACATTCTTATCAGGTTTTAAAGAGAAACCGGCAAAATTTCCATCCTTGATTATGAAAAAAACTAAATGAAAAATAAAAAATCATCCAAAGTTACCATGTAAAGAGGGTTCATACGAATGCTTTTACTTTATTTTGTTTATTCTAAAAAATTGTTGTAAATTCAATCAAAGTTTTAAAATATTTGCATAATTTGGGCAGATTTTAAATAGTTTTTATAGTCTTTTAATTAAAAAAAATGCTTAAATTTTTAAAACCAACAAAAATTTTCAAGACCAAAAAGGTCCCCACCGATTGATCGGCGTGAATATTCAATCTGTCCTCATCGACCAAAAACCTTACGTAATCATTGGCCCCTCCCGTAGACGATATGATTCATATTAACTCATTCCTGTTACTATTACCTCTCTTTGTTGTAATGTTGTTGATGTTTATGTAGATATTACTGGGAAGTTGACCGTGTGGACCTCAAGGGTCGCACCTCGCGGCTTGTTTAATCGTAATATTTTTTAGTTTTAAAACAGTTTCATAGTGGTTTATTCAGACTTAACTGATTTCATTATTTAAATTTCCATAAAAAAAATCAATAATTTCCAGCTGAAATGGGCAGCTGCATCTTCATATTCATAAGAACATTTGTGCAACCTGATGGTGTTATAGACCGAACCAATTTTGTCTGACAATGCTGTCATAGAACATATCCTAGAACATGACAGACAGATGCTTTTATTTTTGAAAATTCTTTTTCAATTTGAATTACCATCATCAAATACGGTAGTCTTTGTGGATTTTTGTATTGTCCCTAAGGAAACATCTTCGCCTAAGAGGTTCCAAACTTTTCAACAAGATTCCTAAGAAACGAGCAAAATCTACATAGATTACATATGCTCCGAGTTAATATATTAGTGTGTTGGACTTTCACATCTGAAATAGTCCCAAGAAGTGTAACGTTTTGCCCACAAGCTGCAGAGATTCTTATTCGCACTCTATTATTTTGGAACCTTGTCTGATTCATCATGATGAAGATTAAAGCCACATTTGTCAACCAAAAATCATGTTCTACCAGAACTCTTGTCACCTTTGTAAAATATTTACATCTTACTTCTTATAGATATCGATACTTACAAAACTATTCAAGCTTGAAAGTTATGCACAGCTTGCGTAATCTGTCATCAAATGTGAATCTTTTAATGTGGAAACCTTCATTAGCCAAGTTTCTTCGAATTTCGGTCGTTTGGTATCATCCACAGAACTTTTTCTGTGGATTTTATAATGTGAAATCCAATACAAAATTTTGCAATTACAGCCACCTGTTTCTTGTTTTACTGGCGCAGAATATTTTTTGCAGTACCTACTAACAGAATTTTTTTGGCGATTTTTGGTATTCAAACCCTTTTCTTGCTCTTTGTTATACCGGTTAAACCACTTTCATATTCTACGTTATTGTCACTCAATTGTCTTTGCCTGAAATGATGTAAGGAAAAATCACCCATTTTGATATAATAGAATGAACTTTACACAATTTTCATGTATTTATGTCTATCATGGGTTTTTGTTTTAAATAAATTCTTACTTGAGTGTAGGGAGAGTCGCGAAAACGTTTGCATGTTACTTATTTGATGTAAGCAATTTCTAATTTGATTTAGACAACTTCCAATTTTATATGGACTGTTTCCAATTTCAAACGGGAAGCTCTTCGTTTGATTCGGAATACTACCAATGTTTTTCAACAAATCCTAAATTTTAAGGGAAAACATCAAAAAAAAAATCAAACAGTAACAAAAATAAATTATTATGAATCTAATTAATTTCATTTATGGTAAAATCCTTTTTGAATTGTGGTTTACTAATATTTATGGTGTTCTTGCATTACTTTTGACTTTTAGTCTTGGCTTTTGACTATTGATTGTCGCACCTAACAAAAATTACCGCTTTAAAAACAAAAGGTTTAGTTTCTATTATTTATCCGATAACAAATTTCTTTTGAATATCAAATAAATGCCATACTCAAACCATCATATCTCGGTCAAGGCTCAGGAATGGTTAGTCATTATTGTCTCATCGATCATTTTCCCTGTATTCAGGCAAATCAAAACCCTTTTTGAACAGAATTTATTGTGGATCTGCATTTTTTACTAAATTTGAACGTTCTGCAAATATTTGCAATCTTTCAACAGAATTGGAAAAAACGAAATTTCCTTATAAAAATTTCACTCTTGAGATGATAATTCCAAATCAACTTTGAAGGTTTAATAAAACTAATTGTACTTTAAAATTACCCTATTTAGCAAAAAAATTCCTAAAAACTTTAAAGGTCAAAGGGTTCTTCAATATATGTATCCTCTTCCCAGACTTTTCATTAGGTAATGCAATATTTCCTCAAAATATGATTGTGACGCTGGCCATCGTACTGGAAAGGATGCCAGCACCATGGTATCCTAAAACCGCTGTTTTATGTGTCCAAGCTAGAATGATTCACTGGTAGGAGTGAAATGGGGAAGTGTTGAGTTGTGATTGATGGCATACTTCCGTAGAAGTTAATGGAGGTCAAAATGGGTTGCGGCAACCACACTATGGATAAAAGGATATTTTAAAGTTTTTTTTACCATATGTTAAACGTATAGCGGCAATGATTTGTGAAACTTCAATGATGAGTGGTCGAAATTTGAGCTATGAGCTGTTATCTAGAACATTCATTGTGAATAAAAATTTACTCACACACTTAGGTGTTGCCGATTACTATATTTTTTCGATGGATGCGTTGCTAGCAATCTGATGATTTTCATATCCCTGTTCTTTGATTCAACCTTCCTAGCACGTTGAATAGCTTTCAAGCGTGAGAGATTCAAAATGTGTTTGATATCCAATCAATTTTTAACATGGACCTTAGGTAGAGATTGATCACCAGTTCCGCTGTGGAAATGGTTGTTTCTAAAGACAAATAATATTTAAAACACTAGCTCTGAATAATTTTGTTGAGAAGCTGTGTTTTGGAAAGATATTTTACCACTGCTTAATGCTTTAGTTATTTCCAAACGGTGTGCAACTTATTTGAGCTTCATTCCAGATATATGCTGAAGTTTTTGGCTGCAACTAATTGAAGGTCACACAAACTTGTGTAAATTTATGTCGACTTTAGGAAACATGTTGTCGACAACTCAACGCAAAAAATATGCAAAAGGGTACACGATTTGGTAACCTATTTGCTAGGTTGTTTGTTCAGTGAAACGCAAAAGATCCTTATCAAATACGATAAATTTATTATGCGCAATGTGCAAAACGTGTTAGGTGTTTGGATCAACATGAATTCATCTCTTTTGAATTTCACAAGAATATTTTGAATTTTATGTGGGTTATAAAGTGTTATTTATTTTCTAGTGTCTGCTTATTTCAATGGAGAAAATTATAAGCTGTTATCTGGAAAACAAACAACCAAACAAAGATTTATTCAGTCGAAACAAAATACGTACATTCAGGTTTTCATCAACACTTTAAAGTAAGATATTTGTCATTGTCACGAACTTTATTGATTAATAAGATATTTTGCCACAGTGGCGAGGGGTGAAAAATTACTGTGGGTAAGCCGCTTACTATTTGAGAGACATGGACCCTTAATAGACAAAGCAGTATATTATGAGCATATAGAGAAATACTACCGTAATCATTCTTTCTATTGCATACATTTTAAATTACGATCAGTTATGAAATATTTATATTTTTATGTTATGTGTATCGTTTTTGACCGTATCGGCAAGGAATGTATATATTAAGCAAATACGAAATTAAGGAATTTGATTTCGTTTAAAGATATGGATTTCAGTAATGGCTTGTGGCATAAAATTTTGGGTCGATCTAAAAAAAGAGGCTCTAGTTTGTCAAGTAAATTTCTTGGTTTTACTGGAATTTGGTCTGAAACAACTCCCACTACCAAAAATAAAGTTGACCAGCAAGAACCACGAGGAGGTCTAGAGCTTTCTGCCAAGAATAAGAAAAGTAGGAAGTTGCTTTTCAAGTGATCTCAACAGTTTGAACAATAATGTGGGAAATGTTGACCCAATATAAATAAAATATATGTTTTACTTCTTCTGCTAAGAGTTTTTGAAAAGCAATATACAAAATAAATATGTGGGACAATCATGCATTAATTGATATGGTGAATGTAAAAAGGAAGGGGAAAAATAATTACAAAACTACATAATACATTACATTAATCAAAATGCCTTCAACATTTATGATAATAAATTATACAAATAAAATAACCAAACTTCTTAAACAAGCCTCTAAAGAAAGGCACTAATGAAACTTCAACAAAAAATAATGAAACCAAAATCACGCGAAAAATATAATAGTTTTGATGAAAATGCAAAACTATGACACGCAAAAAATACGTTGCTTGCTCATGTATATGCTTACACTTGTAGTTGGTATTACTGTTGTTAGTTCATATGAAAATGAACAAGCGCACCGGGTAATTACAATTAAATTATGGAAGATTTTTTAAATAATTTCTAGTGCCGACCGGCCAACTCTACCGTCCCCAATGAGCTATAACTGATGGATTTCACAGTTGAAATTTTTTCTTTTAAACTCTACTTTTAACTTCATTTGAAATTTAAATCAATTCTACGATTTGTAGCCTCAAAATTTAAAGACATATTAAAATTTTAAAAAATCACCCACAGGAAAATCTGCAATAAGTTGAAAATAACACTTTACCATTTTCACAATCTCACAAAAACAATCAAATAACAATAAACTCTTTTCACGTTCTGTAGCTTACTAGTAGAGCTTACGTGAATTTCCTGCTACAACAATCAAGGTATAGTCATAAAGACTATTGCAACAGTATGTATTTCTAATTGGGAGTTTTCGATGATTTTCTAGCATCAATTTTCACAGCTGATTTGCAAGCCGGGAACGCTACCGGCTTTCTGATTTGTTTCTATATCCTATTGAGGAAAACCGAGCTACCATTCCAACAAACGGGAGTTGAATGCCCACGGCACCTTAAATTATTGATGAATTCGAGACTCGGAAAGCTTTGCTGCAACTCTTACAGATGTTGATCGCTTTGCTGGCTATTATGGAACTATGAGGATGTGTAGAATGAAGAGAATGGAGTATGATGGAATAAACACTGAGATCAAGTGGAACGATTGTGCATGTTTACAGTGATGCATGCAAGTAAATAAACACTTCATTCCCGTATAAAACTGAAGTGTTAAACATTTTGGAACATATTTGGAAAGGGAAGCCAATGGGAATCGGCTTATATGAACGCCTCGCCACTGTTTTGCCACGAAAAGCATTTTTAAAGTCAGGTCATATAAAAGCTTTATTGGGCGAACAGTTGAATTAATATAAAAATACATATTGTTCACGTTTAATTTGCAATAAATTGATTTGTATCATTTATGAATGGTTCTTTCTATTTTTTCCAATCTATATGGCTCTTTTAGAAGCATAGAGATTTTTAAACAAAAAAATGGACAAATTATTGATATGAGCAAATTTTTGCCTGTAGTTGTGTACAACTATTTTTGGCAAATATTCGATTGATCAATTGTCAGCCCGATTTCATAACACTTTTCCAGCATATTCAGGCTTATTTCCCAGATAGCTCGTCGAATTTTGGCTTCCAAGTAATCAATAGTTGCTTGTTTATCAGTCTAGACAAATTAACGTACGCCCACAAAAAGTAGTTCCATGAAGCCAAACCACATAATCCGAGTGGCCAGTTCACAGGTCCATTTCTTGAGAAGACTCATTCGCCAAAGGTTCGGGACAATGGAAAACTGGATTCATGCGCTGTATGGTATGTTGCGCCAACTTGTAGGAAAGTTTGTTCTCAAACAATTGGCAAAATTTTTTATTAACTTCCCAGTATATGGGAAGTTCTTGTAATCGCCTCGAAAATCGAAATTGAAATTTTCAACATTTCTTTACGTTTTGAGGTCTATAGAGTATATATAAAGTGTTTTTAGAAAGGGAGATGTATGTGTGTGTGTGTGTGTGTGTGTACGTACGTACGTACGTACGTACGTACGTTCGTGGACACTTTTTTCTACGAGCATAACTCACGTAAACAAAGTCGTATCGACTTCGTTAAGGTGTCAATCGAAGCGTTTTTGCAATCTTAAGAGCTGATTAGTTTTTGGGATACTTCGGTCGGGGGGGTTTGCTGTTTTGACCCTTTGAAGGTCATTTCTGTCATGCGGTATATCTCGCCAACCAAACATACGATTTGCATGATAGAGGTGTCAATCGACGCGCATCAACATTTTTGTGAATCTATTACATTTTTAAAAAAATCGTTGTAGCCGTTTTTTAATTTAAGAAAAAAAAGTGCAAAAAATTAGGTTTTTTTTCATAAACAATAAATTTTTAACCTGATTCACGTAATTTAGTAGACAATGTTTATAAAATTTATATACTCCAAACAATTTGTGTAGAAACAACATCAAAGCTTTTTCTCATGATCACGTAAAAAAATAAATTAAAAATAAAAAATTATTAAAAGTCATCATGATTTTCAAGGTCATTTTTATCATTCACTATATCTCACGAACCAGATATAATATTTGCATCATTAAGGTGTCAGTTGACGTGTATTAATATCTTTGTGAAATTTTTAACATTATAAAAACTCGTTTCAGCTTTTTTTTTAATATAATAGAAGAAAATGCAAAAAATTATAGTTTTTTTCATAAAAAATATTTTTTTAACTTGATTTGCACCGCACAGTAATACCAGTTTATAAAATTTATACATTCTTTTCAGTTTTTGAAGAAAAACCAGCAAAACTATATTCCGTGATTATAAAAAAACTGAATTAAAAATAAAAAATCATTCAAAAATATCATGTAAAGAGGGTTTATACGAATGCTATTACTTTATATCTATTATTCTAAAAAAATTGTTGTAAATTCAATCATAGTTTTAAGATATTTGCATAATTTGAGCAGATATTTAATAGTTTTTATAGTCTTTTAATTAAAAAAAATGCTTAAATTTTGAAAACCAACAAAATTTTTCAACACCAAAAAGGCCCCCACCGATTGATCCGCGTGAATATTCAATCTGTCCTCATCGACCAAAAACCTTACGTAATCAATGGACCCTCCCGTAGACGATATGATTCATATTAACTCATTCCTGTTACTGCTATGAATACCTCTCATTGTTGTAATGTTGTTGATGTCTATGTAGATATTACTGGGAAGTTGACCGTGTGGACCTCAAGGATCGCACCTCGCGGCTTGTTTATTATAGAGTGAACCAAACTGTCATCGGAAAACTTTTGTTCTCGCATAAAATTCACGCTTACATTATTGAATTAAACTACATTAGAATTTCATGCGTTTCTTTAAACATAGTTCAATTCAATCCAATGTTGAAGTTTATGCAAAAAGGACAAAGAGTTGCAAACAAATCTTTATTTTTTAAACTGTGAGCAATGGTATTGCTAAATTTTAAACTTAAATTCGTACCTCCAACTCAATTATCTAAATGCAGTTTCATCTCACCTCTACGCATTGAAACCGATTTCATAGATTTTGGTTTGCCGCTAGGAAAGCGTGTTGTACAGAATATATCATTTTACTTTTTGCTGGTATTCCGCTCACTATTGAAATATGTCGCAGTCTGAACACCAAAGGTGCTTGCTTTGCTTGCGAACAAGCAGAATGATTAATGTTGGCCATGGCCTTACATAAAACCACAGTTTGCAGATTGCTTAAATAGCTACTCAGTGGCCATGAATAAATTATGCAAGAAATATGCGAAATTTACCAGCTATTACAGCAGGACAAGATGCTGGAATATAATTTTGGTAGCAAGCAACGTATGACCTTATTGCGCAGCCATTTATTGCTATGTAATTTGCATTGTTGAGAGTTCTATCTATGTTATTGAATTTCAAACGTGTGTCTTTTATTATGGTTAAGCAGATTGTGACGATGGAAATTCAAAAAAAGGTTTATTTTATCATAACTTTGAAATTTATCTGAAAATATGTTTTTTGGTGTGGGCACTGAAGTGGTGTTTAAATTACTTCATACTTTTTCAAAATGAGCTTCAAGAAAAGCACTTATGATTGGAAATTATTCAAAGGTGTTATTGGGAATTCTATAAAAAAGACAAGTGAAAAGAAAAGCCTGGATTTCCTATTTTTAATTTGGTTTTTTACTATTTCGAAAATAAGAGCTTAAATAAGAACCCAGAAGGGAAGTTTAAGAATTGTATTAAAAACTAATCCGATATAAATGTTTTAAACTATCATAGACAACCGAAGCAAGTAAAAAGTGTGTTAAGTTTTTAAACAATTTCAAGTTTCACTCTACCAAAAGTCTAAGAAAAAATAAATTTCAAGTTTCATAAGACAGACGAAACTGTTATTCCATGCAACTTGAAAATACAATTTCCATGTTGAAAAGGTCAAAAACAGCAAAAAAAATACTTCAATTTAGAAACGTGTTAGCTAGTATGTATGCTCAACTTAGTACAAACTCTCAAATATATTTAGAGACGCATACATATTCAATACAAAACTTTTGAAGATAAGAAGAATGACATCAATTCGTATGGCAGTTGCTCTGATTGCAGCAATTTTCCACTTGATTTAAACGCAACATATCTACAAAATGTTTTGCGACAAATTTGTTAAGGAAATAAGTTTTGATTTCCTTGAGAACCATTCAGTTTGCAAGATATGTATTGGAAAACTTGCAAAGTTTAAGAATAGTTTCAAAACAAATCTATAAAATAAAAGCTAACGATATTGGATATAAGGTTTTCATGGGCACTTCGATTCCAATTGTAGTTCTATTTAGGATCAAAGTTTTCTTTGAGTATAGTTGTTGGAAGATAGTGTGTCTTCCATACTGGAAAGACGTAGATTTTTATCCTGTAAGAAAGTTTTTGTTAGAGGAAATTCCGTTTCTATTGCAACCTCTGCTTTCAAGAGGCTTATGATTTAAGGACAATTTGATAGTAATATGTTCTGGCAATGTTTGTTTCGCAACGAAAAAGGAATTCGTGAATTGCATGCCCTCTTAAAACGTTTTATACATCGATTGCTTGACAAAAATAGTGGGTAGACAACGACAATAAAACTTTCTGCAAGAAACTATTTCATACATGGCGTTTTTGTTATACACAAAAACGAATTCATGGGTCATGCAGTGTAATGTGTCTTGTTCTACAAAAATTATAAGTACAAATTCTATTTTTGCATTTCAGATAATCAATCCAGGAACTGGCAATTTAAGGGATACATCCATAAAATACGAATGATTACTTTGTGGAATATGGTTTATAATGAAGGGGCCACTCTAATGTTAAAGTGCTGGAAACGCATTTTTTTAAAGAAAACTGATTTAAAAAACCACTACTTATATCAATTTGAAACTTTATCGTAAAAATTTTTTATCGTAAAACTTTTTTTAAAGCAAAATGGCCGCCATACTAGTGTAGCACGCCCACTGTCCAAAAATCAAAATTCAAGCTGCACCTTGTAATATCTTGACCAAAATACAAGCATATAGCAAAGCAAATTCTTTCAATCTTGGTTACAAAGCACAAAACTAACCTATTTTTGCAGCAAAGACAATTTGATTGACGATTTGGTTCACTTCTGAACTTGGGTGTGTCAATTGGCGTCATATTCGGAAACAAAAAAAAATATATTCCCAAATCTCTCAAAGTAATTTTTAAATTCTGATAGTAAATTATTTCTCTACTATAATACTTCCAAATATAGTGTGCATAGTTTGAAATGAATCAGCTCATTAATTTTCGTAAAATTTTATGACGCGTGATGAAAAAGTACGTTTTGGAAAAGCGGTTTAAGGTTTTTAACGAAATTTTCTCACATATTTCAAAAACCCGAGGACAAAGTTTTTTATAAAGTATGGTGCTATTGGGTCTATATTTACTTCGTTCGAGGACTATTAACCTATGACGTGAATATATACATTTAGCAAGTATCATACTATTTAATATACAGTTATTTCACGACAGATGTTCGAGCGGCTACAATGCCTGCGAGCGCTGTAGAAAGGGAAATGATAGCTAGAATTTTGAAGCATATCTCTCTCGTAATATGCAAGAAGCAAAAAATTCAAAAACAAGCCGTGAGGTGCGACCCATGAGGTCCACACAGTCAACTTCCCAGTAATATCTAAAAAGATATTAAATATATTAAACACAATAATAATTATGGAAATAATACTACTTCAAATAATAAAAATGTACTTCTCGTAAAAGTTATTGGAATGATTTAAAATTAATAACAAGCCGCGAGGTGCGACCCTTGAGGTCCACACGGTCAACTTCCCAGTAATATCTACATAAACATCAACAACATTACAACAATGAGAGGTATTCAAAGCAGTAACAGGAATGAGTTAATATGAATCATATCGTCTACGGGAGGGTCCATTGATTATGTAAGGTTTTTGGTCGATGAGGACAGATTGAATATTCACGCGGATCGGGGGGGCCTTTTTGGTGTTGAAAATTTTTGTTGGTTTTCAAAATTTAAGCAATTTTTTTAATTAAAAGACTATAAAAACTATTAAAAATCTGCTTAAATTATGCAAATATCTTAAAACTTTGATTGAATTTACAACAATTTTTTTAGAATAAAAGATATAAAGTAATATCACTCGTATGAACCCTCTTTACATGGTAACTTTGAATGATTTTTCATTTTTAATTTAGCTTTTTCATAATTATGGAAGAACATTTTGCCGGCGTCTCTTCAAAAACTAATGAGAATGTATAAATTTTATAAACTGGATCACTGTGCTGTGCAAATCAGGTTAAAAAATATTTTCTATGAAAAAAACCATAATTTTTCGCATTTTCTTCTATTAAATTAAAAAAACGGCTAAACCGAATTTTTATAATGTTGAAAACTTCACAAAAAAAATACACGTCAACTGACACCTTAATGATGCAAATATTATATCTGGTTCGTGAGATATAGTGAATGATAAAAATGACCTTGAAAATCATGATGACTTTTAATGATTTTTTATTTTTAATTTTTTTTTTTACGTAATCATGAGAAAAAGTTTTGATGATTTTTTTGCGAGCATTGTTTGGAGTAGATAATTTTTATAAACATTGATTACTAAGACTTGACAATAAGGTTAAAAATTTATTGTTTTTGAAAAAAACCTAATTTTTTGCACTTTTTTCTAAAATTTTTGAAAACCGCTCGAAGGCTTTTTTTAAAAATTTGATAGAATAACACAAACGTTAATACACGTCGATTGACACCTTGTTTAAAAAATCGTATGTTTGGTTCGCGAGATATAGCGCCTGACAGAAATGACCTTCAAACGGGCAAAACAGCGAACCCCCCCGACGTACGTACGTACGTACGTTCGTGGACACTTTTTTCTACGAGCATAACTCACGTAAACAAAGTCCGATTGACTTCGTTAAGGTGTCAATCGAAGCGTCTTTGCAATTTTAAGAGCTGATTAGTTTTTGGGATACTTCAGTCGGGGGGGTTCGCTGTTTTGCCCGTTTGAAGGTCATTTCTTTCTGATTCATTTGATTGTTAAATGAATGATTGAATTCCATCTAAAGGCCACGTCTTCACTAGAGAAGGAACTATATCCTATTGATGTAAGAAGCACAATTTAAGCTATGTTATTTCAATAGCTCCAAAAGTGAGATAACGACATGGATACATAATATGTTGAGCATTTCCCTCATATCACACCATAGACTGGTAACATGTTCATTTTGCATTTATTTAATTTTAATAGTTATTATAACTTTTCCATGTGCAACTAATATTCACATATAACACTTTTCTGCAAATCTGCTTCTGAAAATTCTCATTCACTTATTAAATTGGAATATAAATCCCTAATCATCGATGGCACCTTGACTTTGACTTCATTCCCGGAAAAATAGCAGCACGCCAAGTAGAGATGTAATCCAATACTTATATGGTGGTTACAGTAATTTATATTGCACCTGAACTCGTGTATTCTCGGTTACTTCTAACAGGAACCAGCTCAAACAAGGATACCGGTGCTTTAAGCAAGTTTCGTGCTTAAATTTCCATCAGGAGCTTAGTTTGTGCATAGAAATGGAAACATTAAATGGGAAACCGGCAAAGGTTGTCTGTTCCTAATTTTTGTTGTTAGTTTGTTGTTTCCAAACGAAATTGGTTTCGTTTATTTTAGTTAAAGTATTCAAGGCAACGCAAACAAATGACTAATGGACAAACTGTACAGCGTAAATTGCAAGTCGCGTTCGCGACAAGATAAAGTTTTTATTCAAATTGCAGATAATGAGAATTGTGTTTTTGATCTAGTTTTAAATCTTTCAGGTAAATAAAAAAAGCAATGGAATAAATCAAACAAATTTCCCGAAATTTTATAAAAGTTGTAATTGTCGAAACAAAACTGAAGAAGCAGCGAGGTGCGACCCTTGAGGTCCACACGATCAACTTCCCAGTAATATATACATAAATGTTAAAAATATATCACAAAAACATTTATGAAGATAATACTACTTTAAATAATTATAATGGAAGGTACTCATAACAGTAATTGAGATGAGTTAATATCAATCATGTCGTCTACTGGAGCGTCCATTGATTACGTAAGGCTTTTGGTGGATGGCGGTTGGATTGGTTTGATTGAATATTCACGCGGATCAATCGGAGGGGGCAGGCTACAAAGCCCTTTTTCATTATATGTTATTTTTATACCGATGCTTGAAGGAGAAAAGAGCGCTGTTTTCGATGATTTTGTTCAACATTGCCATGACTTTGGTATAATCATTGAATTTGTATTTTTTACGATTTTATATTAATGAGGCTAATAATTATTTCTTATTTTCAGTTGATATTGAAAAACGTTGAATATGCAGACAATAATCAGTTTAATTGCATGTGAAAAGTAAAATGTTTTACACAAAATTATGGAGAAAGTAATTGAAATTTTACAAACACTAAAGAACAAAACTACTGAAAACTGCAATTTTTTATTTGATGAAAGCTTTTCAAAGCATATGATCTTGCAAAGTATTGACTACAAAATATAATACCATTCACAGCGTTCATTACCACGAATTCAAATTTGACTAAAATTTTGTTGGTTTTCAAAATTTAAGCAGTCTTTTTATTAAAATTAAACCACAGTACTTGAAAAACTATTCAAAAGCTGCTCGAATTATGCAAATATTAACAAATTTTGATTGATTCAACAACAATGTCTTTCGAATAAAAGAAATCAGGTAATATCATTCGTATGAACACTTCTTACACGGTTACTTTTAACCATTTTTTAACAACAACAATAGTACAACTTTAAATAATAATAATGAGAGGTATTCATATCAGTAACAGGAATGCTCTAATATTAATCATATCATCTGCGGTACCATCCATTGTGTACGTAAGGCTTTTGATTGATTACCATAAATGCAAATTTGATTGAAATTTTGATGGTTTTCAAAATTTAAGCCGCTTTTTTTAATTTAAAGACTGCAAAAACTATTAAAAATCTGCTCAAATTATCTAAACATTTTAAAACTTTGATTGAGTTTACAACAAAATCTTAGAATAAAAGATATAAACTAATATCATTCGGAAGAACCCTTTCCATATGGTAACTTTGAATGATTTTTTATTTTTTATTGAATTTTTTCCAGAATCATAAAAAAGTTTTGCTGGTTTCTCTTCAAAAACTGATAGGAATGTATAAATTTTATAACCATTTATTACTGTGTTAGGCAAATCAGGTTAAAAATATATTTTTTATGAAAAAACCCTTAGTTTTCGCATTTTCTTCTATTAAATTTAAAAAAAATCACTGAAACGGATTTTTATAATGTTAAAATAATCAAAAAGATTTTAAAACACGTCGATTTACACCTTAATGATGCAAATATTATATCTGGTTCGTGAGATATAGAGAATGGAAGAAATGACCATGCAGATCATGATGATTGTTAATAATTTTTAACTTCCCAGTATATGGGAAGTTCTTGTAATCGCCTCGAAAATCGAAATTGAAATTTTCAACATTTCTTTACGTTTTGAGGTCTATAGAGTATATATAAAGTGTTTTTAGAAAGGGAGATCTATGTGTGTGTGTGTACGTACGTCTGTACGTTCGTGGACACTTTTTTCTACGACGATAACTCACGTAAACAAAGTCGTATCGACTTCGTTGAGGTGTCAATCGAAGCGTCTTTGCAATTTTAAGAGCTGATTAGTTTTAGGGAAACTTCGGTCGGGGGGTTTGCTGTTTTGCCTGTTTGAAAGTCATTTCTGTCATGCGTTATATCTCGCGAACCTAAAGTACGATTTTCTTGAATAAGGTGTCAATCGACGCTTATTTACAATTTTGTGATTCTGTCAAGTTTTTAAAAAATTTCTTGGAGCCGTTTTTTAATTTTTTTAAAAAAAGTGCAAAAAATAACGGTTTTTTTCAAAAACAATAAATTTTTAACCTTATTTCCAAGTCGCAGTAACCAATGTTTATAAAATTTATATACTCCAAACAGTTTTATTGAAAACGACATCAAAGTTTTTCACTTATGATTACAAAAAAAATCAAATAAAAAATAAAAAATCATTAACAGTCATCATGTTCTTCAAGGCCATTTCTGTCATGCTTTATATCTGACGAACCAAACATACGATTTGCATTGTTAAGGTGCCAATCGACGCGTATTAACATTTGCGTGAATCTTGAAAATTTTTATAAAAACTGTAAGAGCCGTTTTTTTTAATTTAAGAAAATAAAGTGTAAAAAATTAGATGTTTTTTCATAAACAATAAATTTATAACCTGATTTGCGAAATATAGTAATCAGTGTTTATAAAATTTATATACTCCAAACAATATTTGTAGAAACAATTTCAAAACTTTTTCTCATGATTACGTAAAAAATTAAAATACAAATAAAAAATAATTAAAAGTCATCATGATTTCCAAGGTCATTTTTATCATTCACTAAATCTCACGAACCAGATATAATATTTGCATGATTAAGGTGTCAATAGACGTTTATTAACATTGCTGCAATTTTTTTAACATTACATAAAAATTGTTTCAGCAGCTTTTTAATTTAATAAAAGAAATGCAAAAAATTAGGCTTTTAGGGTTTTAAGGTTTTTTCATAAAAAATAATTTTTCAACTTGATTTGCACAGCACAGTAATAAATTTTTATAAAATTTATACATTCTTATCAGTTTTTGAAGAGAAACCAGCAAAACCATAATCCATGTTTATAAAAAAAACTAAATAAAAAATAAAAAATCATTCAAAGTTATTATGTATAGAGGGTTCATACGAATGACATTAATTTATATCTTTTATTCTAAGGAAATTGTTGTAAATTCAATCGAAGTTTTATAATATTTGCATAGTTTGAGCAGATTTTTAATAGTTTTTACAGTGTTTTAGTGTTAATAAAAAACTGCTTAAATGATAGAAGTCCAAAAAAAACCCGTCCGTAGATGATATGATTAATATCAACTCATTCCTGTTGCTGCTATGAATACATCTCATTATTATTATTTGAAGTAGTAATATTTTTAAAATTATTATTTTGTTTAATATTTTTAATGTTTATCTAGATATTACTGGGAAGTTGACCGTGTGGACCTTAAGGGTCGCACTTCGCGGCTTGTTTGTAGTTTTTTATCAAATTAAAAAAACGGCTCCAACGATTTTTTAAAAACATGAAAACATTATGAAAATGTGAAGAAGCGTCGATTGACATATCAGTGATGCAAATACTATATTTGGTTCGCGAGATATAGTGAATGACCCAAATGACCTTGAAGGTCTTGATGACTTAATGATATTTTTTTTAATTTACTTTATTCTTTATCAACAGAAAAAGTTTCGCTGTTTTTTTTTAAATTGTTTGGAGTATATAAATTTTGTTGACATTTATTACTGCGTTTTTCAAATAAGCTAGAAATTTATTGTTTATGGAAAAAACCTCAACTTTTTGCACTTTATTTTCAAATAAAAACGGCTCTATTGATTTTTTTTAAATTTGGTGGATTTACACCAATGTTAATTTGCGTTGATTGGCACCTTAACGATGCAAATCCTATGTTTGGTTCGTGAGATATAGTGCGCGAGAGCAGTGACCTTCAAGAAATCAAAACAGCAAACCTCTCCCACCCTCCCTCCGACCGAAGTTTTGGAAAAACTAACCACCTCTTAAGATTGCAACAGCGCCTTAATTGACACCTCAATGAAGTCGATATAACTTTGTTTACGTGAGTTATGCTCGTGGAAAAATTTTCCACGAACGCAGGTACGTCCGTACACTCACACACAATCACATATAAACTTCTTTCTGAAAACACGTAAAATATACTCTAAAGGCCTCAAAACGCAAAGATATGTTGAAAATTTCAATTTCGATTTTCGAGGCGATCACAAAAAATTCCCATATACTGGCAAGTTAATAAATTTGAAAATGTATGGCGAGTGTATCAATTCTTTGACTCGCAAAGTATATACCATGTTTTTTACTTCAGCCTGAAGTATTTTGAAAGTGTTTCTTACTTGAACTGAAAGCGATTTTTTTTTATAATTTTCAAAATATGGAAAGTCTGAATTTAATGATCATATTTCGAAACTTTATCCACAAAACAAATTTATTATTAAGATTTTAAATGCTGCTCCATCTCAATATAGTTTTCATAGTTTTTGAATAATTCAACCAGTTTCATCAAGTATTCATTTTGAACAATTTATGCCCTGAACTAAACAGGTCCACAGTGCACAAATTTCTTTAATGAATGCTTCTTTTTACTATATTTGCATTTAGAAAATTTTGAAATACTCTACAATGGATACTTTGCTCCTTGAGTAAAAATTTCGAGGAAAATTATATTGCAAATGAATATTTCAAGTACAAAAACACCTGGTGAGCTTCATAGTGACTATGAATGAAGCAAGCGGAAATATTCAAATTTAATAGTTTAGATCCTTGAGTGTGTCCTTTAAGAAGTTATGCAGAGCACGAGGTCAATTTTAATGTTCTGAAGAATATTCCACGTAGGATAAGTTTCAACACAAGCCCCAAGGACTTAAGCTATTCTGGAAAGTATTTCATACAAAAGCGCATCAAATAATTAACGAAAATCTGATTACTTTGCTTTGCGTTAACGAAACTTAGTTATTTTGTGAATTTTTGAAAAAAGATAATTTTGTGAAATTTAACTTATGCTTCATGATGGAAACTTAAGTTGAATATTTCGAACAAATTAGAATGTGATTTAAAGAAGCCCTATGTTTAACTTTCATCCTTAATATTGTATCCATTCTTAACACATTGAGCTCTGACAACAGATACACTACACTCTCTAAAAAACTATGTGTATGCATTGAATCGATAAATCACACACACATGTTTCACACCGAAACTTGAGGATTGATGGTAATTGATTTGCAATCTTCCATGATTTCTTCATTTTATTGATATGTGCTGATTTCTGCAGATTAAAATCAGACAGGTATGTGTAGAATCGATCAAGTCAATGAATTTTCATCCCAATAAACGTTTTTGGACGCTTTCGCATGCAGCCATTATCATGCTGCTGGTTCTTGATAAGGAGTGTGATTTGTAGAGCTTGCTGCGGGAATTTTCTTCAATAAGTTTGACACCTTTAAGTTGGGTGACACTTATTACAGCCACTTTTTAAAGTAATAGCAATGAGACATCGATGCATGCTTTACAAATGAGAAACATTTCGGTGCAAATTTGTTAAATCACTTTATTAGAAACGCCACTTATAACAATAACCTCGCAATATTATTATTTAAATCGCTTAAATTCCGAATCATGAAGCAAATGGTTCTAAATTCTTTGTAAATACTACTCTATGACGCCTTTCCTTCTTTATAAAGCACAATAGGAAAAAATATTGTAATGTTCGTTTCAGTTTATGCACTGCTCATTCAGTTCATTAATTCATCTATCTCCAGGTTTTTTAATTACCACACATTGTTTCCTTAATATACAACATTTTGCTTTTCTCTCTCGACTTTCTCTGGAATTTTCAATGTTTGTTTTACTATCTAAGATGAATTACATAAAGCATCTTTCTTCAATTTAGGGAATCAATAGCAAACAAATCTTAAGCACTTTTTATACGTTTCGCGAAGCATTTGTTGCGACAAATATTTAATATTTTTTTTTTGAAAAAATGTTTGTGAATTCATATTCACATAGCTTTAATATGAGAATTTGTTGTTATAATTGATTCATTCGCTTCATAAGTTTTGCTATTGTATCTTTTCCAAGATATTTTCTCCAAACATTTTGAATGTGAAACTTAAACAAAAGAAAACCATTAATTCACAAAGCTTGTTTAAAGCACTGTAGCATGGAATATTCTGCAGAATGATTGTGGCTATGTTGTAAACATTCGTAGTGTCTCCCATCTCATGATTATTTTTCCTCCGTTTTTCCCAATATTTGCGAAAAGTTGAAACTAAATATGAAATTAATATAGGCTTGTTTTTAAAGGGAGTATGAATCGCTGCGAAAAAAAATGATATTAAAAAACACGGGTAGGAGTGAGAGTTGATTATGGTGTTAAAATTTACATCAACCTTTGATATAAATTTTCCATGAAATTGAAATCTTCCAAATAATATTTAATAAACACCAAATCAAAAATGTCAAAGTTGTTCGGAACGATATGCTTGAAAAATGGAAACACAGGAAGTATTATTTAGGCATCATCTCTTTAAACCTGCTAAAAAATCTGAAATTTGCTAATTAATTAAATGTGAAAACTATATTTTCTGGCTAAAATGCTTATTTAAGTTCGCTAACAGTTTTTTCCAGCGTTTCTTCTGAAAATCTAAACTATTTAGAAAGCTTGATGGAAAGTGTGGTTTCGGGGTGTCGGATGGCATCCTCTTCAGATGCTGTCATTTGCCATCCGTCACCAGACAGCACGACCACGGTTAGGCTTTCCATTAAATTAATGATGAACCAGCATAAAATCTGGAAGCTAGGAACCCCCATTAATTGTGCAATAATAGTGTTAGTGAGTTGCTAACCAAAAGCACAACTAGAACGACGAGGTTGTTGACTAAACTAAGAGGTTTTAACCCATGATAAACTAACTTATATTTAGAACACTTTGACACCAGCTGGTATTAAGCTGGTATTTAATTATATTTATCATGCTTTCAAACAACCATAATACTTTCGGCATTGATTTGTAATTTTACAATATTCATAGTTCTGTTAAAATCGTACGAACACAATTTTTCCGATAATATAACTACACACAATCTTTAGCATCATCATAATTACGTTTTATCCTGAAAGAGATCCTATTGAATTACCAACAAATGGAAATGTGGTAATTTTATTGGTAGAAATATTACCTATCACTAATGTGATACGATTTTCCATGCAGTGGACAGACAGAGGCCAAGTTGTTCAGAACGGTGTCGAATCAATAAGTTTGGATCCTTTTTCACACTAGCCTCTACAGCAGTAATAACTGCCTCGGTACGCACTTTACGAGCTCGTGTTTGACGTATTGCGTATTACCTGCTCAGATGGACGATTACGACCACTATAAATTGGAAGAAGTGCTCTATAAGTGTAGCGCATAGAACGCGAATTTTGAAATAAATTTCCATTATTTTGAAAACCTCAATGGTCTCACTTCTTGTTTCAATTTTTAACTTCCCAGATTCCAATGGGAAGTTATTGTAATGGGGCCGATTTTCCGAATCCCAAACTTTGACAAATTTCCACGTTTTAAGGTCTCTTCAATTCAAATCCACCGCTTTTAGAGTGATGTGTGTGTGTATGTACGTATATGCCGATGTGCGTTCGGAATTATTTATCTCGAGAACCAAAGATAGACGATGTGGATTTGGTGGAGATAATGGTGGATCCCGTAGCTAAGGATAAGGACGAGGAAGCCGAGGAAAAGGAGTTGAATTAAGTTAATGAAAAGTGTTGATTTAAGTTTATATATGTAGCTGTGACGTCAACTGCCTTCATTTGAAAAACATTAAATAAAATTTATTCATATTGATGACTTCAAAAATGTGACAATTGATAAAGCTCAAAATCTCCATAAATTTTATTTTCTACGTAAATTCAATGAACATTTATGCGAAATTATTAACGACACATTCGTTTAAAAAAAAACAAAAACTTTTACAATTATTAGAACAATATTTATTACGAAAACAAAAATTTATATGAGAAAAATTATTTTGAAATCATGTGTCCACTTGAAATGAGTTTCAAAATATTTATTCATTTCTTTCAATTTCTGTCAATCTGAGCCCAGTCCTCACGAAAGGATATCTCATCATAACCCAACTCAAGTTTTGGTTGAAAAGTAAAGTTTGATACCCAAAAGATTTGCTTAATTAAAGCGCAGTATGGCATTCTTTGTTTAATCGTGGCTAATGAATAATTCAGAAGTTTTCCGCCCATGCCTTAAATTTGAATAAAACTTGTGGCAACTTTTGTTTTGGTTTTCGCTTGCGCAAAATATAATGACTGAAATTTGCATGTAATTGAAAAGAATATATAAGCACAGAAGGGGCTAGTATCCTTTCATTATAATGATTGGCATGAAGATGAAATTAAATTATTTTGGATATGCTTAGTTCAGTCGAGATCAAGGTTGAAATGCCTTTTCTGTTGTTCAAATTATTGCTGTCTCAAAGAAAAGATTGACTATTAAAGCAGCATGTTTAGGGAAAACAGATATAGTGTAGGAATATCTGACGAATAAATAAGGCTAGCAGTTTTTGGGTGATGCAGAGAAGAAGTTTGTATTGAAACAGACAATTTGAAAACACTTGATAAAAAAAAATCTGGAGTCCATTAAAAAATAGCAAGCACATAAAATAATCATTGCTGATGTGGTATGTTTTTGCACACGATGATTTAATTTTGTTATCGTATTACTTTGAACTCATTTGTAGAATAGTCCATATATCGATAAGTTGTGATGCCAAGTTGCAGACCTTTCTGATTGCCATCACATTTGAACTGCGTACGATATATTCTGCAGTATTTTTATCATGCTCTTCCACATTCGCAAAATAAGGTTTCCATTGGGATTGTTTACAAATGAAATTTAGAAAAAAACATTGCTTCTTACGTTTCCGTATCCAGATTAATCAGACTTCTTGATGTCTTCTCATCATTTGTAGTTAAGTATCCTGACAAAAATGCTATTCTTATTTATTTTGACTATTTCTTGAAAACGATAAATGCCTAAGGGAAAGAAATTATGTCAATAATTTGAAAATTAATTATGTTCACAGTGTTGACCTACTTCGGATGTGCTACAAGCATATTGTTACGTTTTTGCTAGCGATAAGAGGCCAGAAACGTTTTGTTGCTGATCCATGTTCAAGGAAGATATGGAAAATGTTTTATTCATTTGATATTTTGTCTAGTTTGTTTGTTTTCCGCCTAAATGTAACTATACGAGTGAACATATCTTTCAATGTTGAATGTTTTATAACATGACAAGCAACAAAATAAACACAGAATAAACTCGTCAAATGAACCGGATGTTTTCATT